>JAODLC010000045.1:13420200-13433988 GCA_026781145.1 Hippopotamyrus pictus | reverse complement strand
CTACACGCCCCCGATGCAGGTAAAACAAAGTAAGGTGACATGGTTTACTTTTTTGCCGATTTAACCTAATTTTAAAATACTTCCGACAATGAACGTTTTGAAAAGAAGACCGATTACGGATTTAGTCAGCATTTTTCATGTATCTATAATAAGATTTCAGCGAATTATGAACTGAAATAGACGAGAAAGATAGCCTACTCAGCATCGCGGACGATGCCGTCGACTCCAGAGGGATAAAAGTATTTTTCTGAATTGTTCGGTTTGTAATGCGTAGCGAACCGAAAGCCTCGTACCGAACGGTTCAATACGAATACGCCTATCGCTACACCTCTAACTAACAGCCTTCACTGACTGGAGCGACTGAGTAAGAAGGGGCTGCCACTCCAATTACTTCACGATTCAATTATTTCAATCGGGTGCGTCGGTCAAACCATGTTCCCTTTTGCTGTACTACAGAGTAAGTTAATGAAGGAAATGTCATATAAAGACAGATTTAGTCATATAAACACAGATTTAGCTGTAAATGTTTGAAATATCTCATATACTGAAACGAATACCTCTACTAAATAGTAGTAGTATTATTAAATACTAATACTGAGAGAGTTAAACTAAGTATAGTTTTATGAACCTGTTTTGAAGCCTCTGTCATAATGTCGCCACTTCCTCCATATTTAATAACCAACTTTTGATGGGGAGTCAGACTGTGTCCTTGGTAACAGAGTGTTGCGCAGGCTCTGCCCTTAACTGAGCGCCATTCTTTGTCAGAGCACATGCACCGTCACATGCTCTGGGAAGTCCTGAACCCCTCGTTAACCAGAACAGTGGCCTGTACTATGAAGCGGGGTTACTGGCTTTTCGGGGTAACTTGTCAGATTTAATGCACCACAGTTTAAATGGACATCATATTTGTTCACTTACATTTTGCCCAGACTACCTTAAATCCGACAAGTTACCTCGAAAAGCCAGAAACCTTGCTTCGTAGTACAGACCCCAGAATATCATATCAGAGAGTACCCATACAGATGCGGGAACATTACATCTGCGAATAGACAGGCTTATTTTCACACTGACAATCCTTGTGGTGTGAGGTGACTGCCCCTCCCCTCTTTCATGTTCTATTAAATCTTTGTGTTTAGATCAGAAGGGTAACAATGTGGCTTATTATGACAGCTGTTTAGAACATGGCTTTAGGATTACAGCTGATATGAAATGTCCTGATACAGTAGAACCTCGGATTGCGAGCATAATTCGTTCCGGAAATGTGCTTGTAATCCAAAGCACTCGAATATCAAAGTGAATTTTCCCATTACAAATAATGGAAACTCAGATGATTCGTTCCACAGCCCAAAAATATTCATACAAAAATGATTAATACAAAATATAAAGTAAAAACACATAAAATAAATTAACCTGCACTTTACCTTTGAAAAGAATCGTGGATGGTGTGAGGGAGATGAGAGAGAGGAGAAGAGGAGGGTTATTTTGTAGGACGACTTTCACTATAACTAACGGAATCACTGCTATCTGTTGGCTCACTGGAATCTTGTTCTTTTTGTGCGACTTTAACAAGGAACCTATCCAATGACAGCTGCTTTTGCCTCCTTTTCGATTTTGCAGAAATGTGGACATTGCATTATCATTAAACAGATTCATCGTTCGCACTGCTACGCCCTTATTCAGGTGGTGCTTTTCTACTAAACTTTGACTATACGAGTGAGGCACGCCGACTGAGATCGAGCATGGGAAACGATTACCCACAATCCCGCAATGAGAGAGAAAAGGGAAATCCGTAAGAATAGTTGGGTCGGGTGCTGAAGGGTCACAGATCAATCCTACAAAGAGGGACAGGACGATGAGACCATGGGATGGACCAGGCAGGGCGAGTGGATCAGGCGGGCAGGACAAGCGAGGTAAGCAGGAACGGGGATGAAGGCAGGGCGAGCGGGACCAGGCAGGGGCAAAGGGCAGGCGAGATGGCAAGGCACGTATTACACATATTACAGATCTGTAACATCCGCCGTGCAGACAAGCAGGCAAATATAGGCGCGGAGCCAGAAATACGGGCAAACAGGGTTTAATGAGGACAGACGAGCAAACACGGCAACAAAACATCAATGACCGATCTGGGAAACAGAGGAAGACGTGGACTGATATACACAAGACTAGCTGAAATAACAGGACACAGGTGATCACAATCGGGAATTCACATGAGGTAAATGAGGGGGTGTGGCACACACAAGGATCGTACGAGCAGGTCATGACATTTGTGCTTCTGAAATTGTGTTTTTTTTTCAGCAAATATGATATTTGGAATTGTCGCCAAACAACTCCAATTGTAACTCATCAGCACACTGTTCCAGAAGTGTGGTCCCCCATGCTGGTGTTTAATGGCAAGCTTCAGTCTTCCGTTGATGTTCTTTTTTGAGAGTAGAGGTTTATTTCTTGCTGACCTCCCATATAGGTAAAATTTGTGCAGTCTCTTTCTTATGATCGACTTCAGCACTTCCTCATGGACTGTGACAAGAGCTGCCTGTAGATCTCTTGATTACACCTTTGGAGTCTTTGAGACTTCCTCAGACATCTTCATCCTCAGACATCTTGCCTCTGCTGTTGGGCATTTGGTAAGATGGACCGGCATGGGCAGATAGCCGGTGGTTTGAAACCTTCTCCATTTGTAGATTCTTTTGTGAACAGTGGAATGTATGATTTCAGAAAGTTTGCAAATGGTTTTAAATCCCTTTCCAGACTCATAAGCATCAAACAAGACCAGTTATTTGTATAAGGTGTGACTTTCAAACTTCAGACCTAATCTTTTGAACCTTATTCGATGCATCTGATTTTATTTTTTAGGTTTAATATAGCAATGAATGTAGGGGTGTACTAATTTTTCCATACAAGAAATTCACAACAATATTCCTCTGTTACTGAAATTAATATCCAAGATTCGTCTATCCAAATAAGTTGTCATATGATAGTATATAGCTTTGTGTAATGCATATAAATAAGAAAAACTTGCATTGGCAGTACGCAGTATTTTGATATTTTGGTCTGTTTTCAACATACAGCAGCCAATTTTCACAGTGAAATGTTATTTAGACAGTCTGCAAGAACGGTTAGTAATAGTAATTAGCTCTCTGGTCTTTCTGGTGTACTTTAGTTGTCCTTTAGCTGCAAAAAAATGGCACTAATCTCCATTGAAGATCTCGCCGAATTGGAAGATGAGCATCTGGATGATGTCACACACAATTCTGAGCAAATGGAGGACAATGACGAGGAGAGGCTGTATGCCCGCTGGCAGGCTGTGGCCAGCACGCATCAGGTTTCCGTCCCCCGAGGTACAGGTCTCGCCTTACATCATCCTATTCTTCTTTATACACATATTGTTAGGGAATAATGTTTGAACTTAAAGCATTTTAATCAAAACTTACTCCAGCTAAAATTGCAGGGGCAGTTCCACTGAACCTGAAAGTCACAAATCATCCAGAACAGTTAAAAAAAGAGAGATGATAAAACATGGAATAGTGGTGCTACCATTGCCCCAGTGGTGCTACCATGGCTGTAGTGGTGCTGCCGTGGCCCCAGTGGTGCTGCCGTGACCCCAGTGGTGCTGCCGTGACCCCAGTGGTGCTGCCGTGACCCCAGTGGTGCTGCTTTGGCTGTAGTGGTGCTGCCGTGGCCCCAGTGGTGCTGCTTTGGCCCCAGTGGTGCTACTGTGGCCCCAGTGCCTGTTGATGAGCACCTCTCATCCCTCTGATGAGTGTACCCTAAAAGCCTTGCTCTCATGCTGGATTAGTAATTATGTGAAAGCTTAACGAGCCTCTCCTTTGTCTACCCTCAGATCCCCTGCCTTTTATGTGTGTCGGGTGCTATTCATTTAGCCGTCATTTAGCAATTTCGCTGGGAGTCTATCTGGGCCAGAATGATGCAAACGTGCCCATCGGGGAGGGATAAGGGGGCTTCTGCAGCACCCATAATAAGGCTTGAGCTTTGAGCTTGAAACAAACATGGAAAATGCTGGCTTTTATTTCAGTTTGGATTTTTCTACTCACCTTTTGGTTTTCTTGTACATTTGGATTTTTGACATTGTAGTAAGTACAAATCATGATGTTTAATGGGGCTCCTTACCAAAATGCGTTTAAAAATAAGAAGTTTATGAGCAGTATATTTATTGAGTTTTGCCAATATCAGTATGGCAGCGGTTTGTGGCTCAGCAGGTAAGGACGCTGTGTCATTGCTGTTCATCCTGTAGTCGGCAAACTGATTTTCCTGTTGGGCCCTTGAGCAAGGCCCTTAACTCCCAGTTATGCCAGGAACTAGCTGGTGCAATTTTCCTAATTATATATTTCTTTGGATAGAAACACTGGATTTATTTTCTTCTGGTATGTACATACATATGTTAAAAGCAACTTGTCGTTTAAAGACAAATGTCACTTTTTAAAAGTTGTGAGCTCTGTATAGGCACAAATAAACACATGAGTAAAACAGAGGAAGGAATACTTTGCAAAATCTGATGATAGAGTATTGTGGGTTTTTTTATGCATTGTGATTTATTAGAAATGATCGGACCAATTCAGGAGATGACAAGAAGGAACCAGGCAGGAAACAACCGTGAGGAAGTTCCGTCTGTAACCCTGTCTAGGCATGAGAAGGTATGCAGGTATCTGTTGACAACACAATGTTTGGCAGCGGTTTAGATGAAATGGAGGTGGTTCTCTGGGGTATGTTGCTGCTCCCTGGTTTCTGATGCCTGCCTGTATGTGTGTGTGTGTGTGTGTGTGTGTGTGTGTGCGTGTGTGTGTGTGGCCTCAGCTGGGAGAAAATGTGTATGAAGAGAGGGTCTACCCGCCAGGAAAGTGGGCCTGCATCACTAGGGCCGAGAAGCTGTACGAGCAGAGCATCTCCCTGGGTTTCATGAAACTCATGCGCTACATCTGCAAAGAGAATTCTACAGGTAGGAGCCCCCCTGTCCCTGCAGATCGATCTGAGGCTAACCTAAGACATGCTAGCATTTCACAATAAGACCCTTTAAGGGACGTTGGATTTGTGAACGTTTCAGAAGTGTGTGCATGGAGTGGGTCACTGATGAGTCTGCGTATCATCATTAAAATTATGTTGCTTTCCCTTGTAAGAAGAGGGACAGAGTGATTCTGACCTGCTTTCTGTCATGCAGGGTCTTACCTGGGTATGACTCTGCCTATTGTGACTGAAATCCAGACGCTAGAGGATGGGAATGGATTTCTCAAGGAGGTTGTGACTGCTTACTACCTGCCAGCAGCATTACAGGACAACCCACCGGAACCTGCAGATCCTGACATTTATATAATCCACAGGGACACTCTGCGAGTTTTCACCAGGTGGGGCTGGAGGGACATCGATGCCTTTGGGCACTGTGATCCCTGACTGGACTGTCTGTGGCACTGTTCTGATTACAAATGGGCCTTTATCAGACTACAAAAGATATTTGGTAAAGAGATGATGACTGACGTCCATAATAAGAAATGGGTCATGTTCCAAAGATGTCCATTGAAGCCAATTGAAATTACAGTGCATTGTAAAGGCTCAAACAATATCCCCTGTGAAAATAATCCTAGGTTCTGAAATGGCAACGCTGTTAACGTTAATGCAAAATGGCATATCAGTGCCAAATGGTGAAATGTATCTGTATATTTCTGCCCTGGCAGGGGTTTCCGTGGTACAACTACAGAGGAAACTATCATGAATCAGGTGAACCAACTGTGGGAGCTGCTGGAAAACACAGAAGGCCTGCGGAGGGACGCCTACATGGTGGCCGTCTTCGAGAACCCCGGGGTGTTCTGCCGCAGGAATGAGATCTGGTTCATTCGCCAGGAGTAATAGATACCTACACCAGCTAAATCCCCCTAACTATCATGCACCAGCGCATTGCAAAACACACAGCAAGATTTATGTAGAGCCAACAGAACACAAAAGAACACAACAAAATGCCTGAATTTCTTATATGTTTGTGTCTACTAGTGCTCAGATTGTCATTATCTTTCTAGTGTTCTATGTGTAAGATATAGGACGAAAAGGACTGTCCCCAAGGGAGTTCCTATTCATTAGCTTCTGATTTTGACCATGTGTGTGATTTTAGCTAAGCAGTGGGGTTTCTTATAATACTCATACCATCGTGTCACCTTGCTTATTGTCACGACCGGTTGTGTGTCGTTGCGGGAGCGAGGAGCAGGGAAGCAATTCCGGGAGCCAGGAATCCAAAAGGCAGGTTTTATTAATGGGAATGCAGGGCAGACGAGAACAAACTCCACAAAGGGGTACAAACGTCAATGACAGATCTAACAAGACAGACTGAACGCGGACTTAAATACAGGATATGACATCAGAATGCACGCAGGACAGCTGGTACGTTGGGAATACACACACGGATAACGAGGTGGGCCTGGCACATGAGAGGGCTGGACAGTGGGACGTGACAGAACCCCCCCCCCAAAGACGCGCAGACTGGCCGCGCCTCAAGGGGAGCGACAGACAGGATGAGACCGAGAACAAGACGAACCTGGAAAACAAGACCATCACCGGGGCACAGGGAACAGGACCGAAACACAAAACAGGCACAAGGGCAGAAGTGACAAAGGGACTGGGAGTGAACAGAGGAGCCACAGAGGGATGAGGAGCAGAAACAGGTGGTACAAAAATGGGAGGCCGAAACCAGGACAGCAGACAAGGGGAGCCTGAGGAAACCCCAGCGGGCGGAAGGCAGCAGCTGCAGGGGCAGCAGGTGACCGCGAGGCCGGAGCAGGAGGGGACCTTGGAGGGAGCAAGGAGAAGGCCGGAGGGACAGACAAAGGAGGCGAGGAGGGAGTCGGAGGGGGCACCAGGGGAGGCGAGGAGGAAGTTGGAGGAGACCCTGGCGATGGCAAGGAGGGAGGGGAAGCCGCAGCAGGCGACGGCACAGCCACAGCAGGTGAAGGCGCCGTCCACTGATGAGCCATAGTAGGGGGACCCGCAGGCGACCGACGAGTCAAAGCAGGGGAACCTGCAGGCGACTGACGAGGCGTCGGAGGCGGGGCCGAAGGCAGCTAACGAGTCAACGAAGGGGGACCTGCAGGCGACCGCCAAGCAGGAGCCGGAGGAACTACAGGCACCCCAGAAGCCACAGCCAGGGAGATTGAGGGCGAGCCAGGGGGCAGGGTGGGCGGGACCTGACCCCTGCGCAGGTGTCCTCTCCCCTTCTGGGAGACCAACAGGTGGGGACCTGGTCGGGATCGACCCTGTTGGGGCGATGGCGGAGGAGTCCTCCTGGAGGAGTCCATGGGGGTCATTAGGGAGGTTCCCGAGGGGTCCCACTTGAGCTCCTCCTCCAAGGGGAAAGAAGCGGTGGTTAGACAGTCTCGACCTCCTCGGGGACTGGGACTGGTGTCACAGGAGCTGGGACATGAACCAGGACAGGTGGAGCTGGAGGTGGAGGCAGAGGAGCCGGGGCCGGAGCGTCAGGCGGGGGTGGAGCCAAGGCAGCAGGCGGCACCATAACAGGAGCCTCAGGCAGAGCAGCAGGTGGTGCCATAGCAGGAGCCTCGGGGGGAGCAGCAGGCTACGCCACCGGGACCGCAACCCCACAGGATGGCAGTGCTGCAGGAACCTCACGGGGCGCTGCAGGGTCCTCGGGCGGAGCAGCCATCTTAGCAGACAGCTGCGCAGTAGGGACCAGAACCACTGGGGCCGGAATGTCAACCGCTGTATCTAGCAGGGCTGGAGTACTTGGCACAGGCAGATCAGGGACAGACAGAACAGGCCTGCAGGGTGCAGTGGCCAGGGTTGATGCCTTAAGGACTGGTGTTGCCCCTTTAAGGGTCCCAGAGATCTGGGAAATAGCGTCCTCTGTGGACTTGACCCCTTTAAGAGCCAAGCGGTTTCCTGGTACATGACATGCTGCTGTCAGAGTGGCGGGGAGCGGTGTGACAGCCACCGAATCGGGTGGAGGAGGCTGTGCTCTCTGCAATTGGAGTAGTCTCCTCAGGCCTTCTGCAAACCTCTCCATGTCGCTATGAGGAGAAGTCGGACTAAAGGCGGCAAATTCCCACTGCAGCTGCGTGGCGAGACGGACAGCGTCCGCGGAGTTCTGTGGGGCCAGTTCTTCCATCACTCTCCAGTAAAGTCCCTGAAGGGTGAAGAATTGTTCAGCAAGCATCTGGGCAGGACTCGCTGAGGTCCTTGCGGGCTCTGCCTTCGCTGGCTCAAACACTGCCAGGTCCAGGATAGGAAGGGGTTCCTGGGAATATCTGACCGGGGAAGAGAGAGAGAGAGAAACTGCTCCCAGAAAGATCACCGACGCCTCTTCGGATCTCTCACCTCCTCTCTTCTTCTTTCTCCGGTTTTTAGTGGGGGCTCCGGAAAGGTCCGTCGGTGGATTAGGCAACCACTCGCTGTCGAGCTCGCCCTGCCGGGTCCTCCTCTCGGTTAGCCCCTCACGTAGCTGCCAGAGGTTGTGCTGCACATCCTCTGGATGATGTGCGTAATCGACGAGTGACATCTCTTCTAGGATGTCCCAGCTTTGGCTGGCTAATACCCGGGCTACAGGGTCCTCTCGGACCTCCGGCTGGGCCAGTTAATAAAGGACCTCGTAAACCAAGCCAAGGTACTCGTCTTCGGCTAGGGGGGGTCCTTTCTCACAGAGATCTGTCATGACCGGTTGTGTGTTGCTGCGGGAGCGAGGAGCAGGGAAGCAATTCCAGGAGCCAGGGATCCAAAAGGCAGGTTTTATTAATGGGAATGCAGGGCAGACGAGAACAAACTCCACAAAGGGGTACAAACATCAATGACAGATCTAACAAGACAGACTGAACGTGGACTTAAATACAGGACATGACATCAGAATGCACGCAGGACAGCTGGTACATTGGGAATACACATGCAGGTAATGAGGTGAGTGTAGCACATGAGAGGGCTGGACGAAGGGACGTGACACTTATATTTATACTCTTCAAAGCCCAGGATTTACTGTATAATTTGGAAGGCTTAAGGGTGCTCCTCCTGGGGATTATGGGTAAAGTCATTTTATACAAACGACCATGCAAAGACAGGCAGAGGAACAAATGAAATTCATCACTGTGAATCAATTCCTGGGCTATACTGTTCTATGTGTTCTACCTCAGCTCGACATTTTTATTTGCAGAGAAAATGCTCCTTGTCTGAAATTCAGACATTTTACGAATCACATTAATATTTAGTGGCCTTGTCCAAAGTAGGAACTGGTCTATAAAAAGCAATGTTCGCGTAGAAGCTTAATAGTCAGGCATGGATATGATGTGCTGTACATCAAAATTATTGTTTCATAGTATGTTCCTGTTTAACTAATCAACTTGAGTTCTTTGAGGAAGCTATAAGATCTCAAAATGGCATACAATGTGATCTACTTAGATTTCCAGAAGGTCTTTGATGTTGTCCCCCACAAATGGCTCCTGCTTAAGCTCAAAGCAGCAGGGATTTTAGGAACTGTAGCAGCTTGGGGTACCGCAGGGTTCAATTTTAGGACCACTATTGTTCCTAATTTACATTAATGATATTGGCAACAATATATACAGTGAACTGGTTAAATTTGTAGAGAACACCAAGGTGGGTGGTGTAGCAGATACTGAACTAGCGGCACAGGCGCTACAGTGGGATCTTGATTTAATTAGCGACTGGGCCGATACCTGGCAGATGAAATTTAATGTAGACAAATATAAGGTAATCCATGCAGGGAGCAGAAATATGAAGTATTGTTATATAGTAGTTTATGGGTTCCACTAAAATATAGGAAGCTGATTATGAGAAAGACCTCGGTGTGTAGGTTTATGCTTCCATGTCCCACTCTCACCAGTGTGGGGGAAGCAATTAAAAAGGGCAATAGGATGTTGGGTTACATCTCTAGGTGTGTGGAGTTTAAGTCAAGGGAGGTGATGTTACATTTATATAATTCCTTGGTAAGACCCCACCTAGAATATTGCGTGCAGGTTTGGTCACCATACCTTAAGAAGGACATTGCTGCCTTGGAAAGGGTGCAGCGTAGGGCTACGAGAATGATTCCTGGTCTTAGAGGAATGTCTTATGAGGAGAGGTTAGCTGAGCTGAATTTGTTCAGCCTCTAGTGAAGGAGACTAAGAGGGCTCATGACCCTGGTATACATTTTTGTATTTCAATATTAGTTTGAATACAAGAACTCATGGCCTCAGGTGGAAGTTAGTGGGAGAACATTTTAAACTGAATTTGAAAAAGCACTTCTTTACACAGCGTTTGGTTATAGTCTTCCTGCTAGTGTAGTGCAAGCTACAACCCTGGGTTCCTTTAAATCAGAGCTAGATAAGATTTTAACAACTCTGAGCTATTAGTTAAGTTCTCCCCAAACAAGCTTGATGGGCTGAATGGCTTCCTCTCATTTGTAAATGTCTTATGTTCTTTTAAGAACAACATAGGTATGGCAACTTTCATCATATTAAAATTGTATTATAAATTCCTTTGTTTTTTATTCATAAATTCGTAAATTTGAACAGTGCTTGGGGGTGGTACCTTGCTCAGGGTACTTCAGTGGTACTTTGCCAGTCAGTGATACAAACTAGCAACCTTTCGATTATAAGCATTCTTCTTTAACCATTAGGCCATTAAGTTAGGAAAAAAATGCATGAATCGGCATTTGGTGCTGGTAATGAATTTGTGCCCATTCTCCAAAAAACAGGAGAGCTTTAAAATAGACCAATCCTGTGAACAAAGCAGATTGTATTTAAAAGAGAGAACGAACTGAATACTGTGCTTATGTAACAGTCTGAGTGTTTGTTTACATTTTAGTATTTGTCACCTAAGTACTATGACACGCCAAATAATCTGTGAAAGGAATGACAATCATTTTGAAATTGCCCTTAAACATTTACAGAGCCTTTGCTAGAATCATATTTATTAAGAGTTTATATTCTCAAAGTTTAATTTTGTAGGTAATTTTGTGTATATCACAGTGGATAATGTGAATATTTTCGCTTACAGAGATGGTGCCTTTCTCTGTTCTCACTGACCAGCATATTCATCTTGATGTTTTTTGTCCAAAGTTTCAAAGTTTTTGAAGGTCATCTGAGTCCTGTGATTGTCTGCTATTGCATAAATGTGGTGTCAGCAAGTTTGTGTTTTTAGTACAAATTGTGTTTTTTTTTTTTACCATTTAGGTTTACAAAACCGTGTTTTGCTTTTTATTAAAAGTGTCAGGTGATTAGTTATGATCGACCTGTAATATTGCTCCTGTTTCATCAGACTTATACTCTGCTTATGTTATGCTACATAGTTACATAGATTGAAAGTGATTTGCATTAAAGTTGATTTTGCAAGTCAAAATTCTGGGTCTGATTTTTTTATACCAAATAAAAGTAACTTGTTTTTCAATTATTTCATTATCAAATAGCAGAAATTCAAAAGCATGAGCCTACTCTCATGTAATTTCACTACGTCACTATGGAGCCACGATTATATATAATGTTAGTTACAATCAACAGACTTTACTGCTACAATTCCAGCTCTGCCTTCCATGCCCCCTCCACACCTTCAGCCGTTACCTGAGATATAGATAGATAGATAGATAGATAGATAGATAGATAGATAGATAGATAGATAGATAGATAGATAGATATGACGTACTATTATACTCCTGACATGGCACTTCAACATATTAAAAGCAATTTAAAACAAATATCATCAGTGCTGTTTTGCTTAGACGTGAATCAATCATATACATAATCATACACACGTCATTTTTAAATTAAAATACTTTGCAGCCACACATGCTTATTAAAGAGCTGATATCTATATCTATCACGAAGTGGGTACTGTCACCTCAGAGCACCAATCTTTTTACTGATGGCATACAGTCCCAAAGCATGTTTCTGAATGCTTCCTGCTGTGATATTCCCGCGGGTGTAACTCAGAACTTTTTTCCCAGCAAAGGACTGGAGTTTGATTGGTTAGTTGTTCCGCAGCAAGGTCACGTGGGTTGGGTGAATAAGGATGCGGTGATTAAGGGCCGGGCTACTTTTAACCAAGACAAAATAACAGTAGAATGCCATTCTTTGCTGTACGAGATAAACCGCCACATCCGAGCAGTAGCAAATATTGAATTAACACTTCAAACAAAAAATGTCTTTTTTTTAATTGTGGTTTTGAATATGTCATGCATCTGGTTTTATCAAAAAAGGTAAGACTGGTTCACGGTGAATTCCAGATGGGGAACATCTGTCCACTGTGTTAATATTGTATTATTGTATTACATAACTATCGAAGGGGTAGTGAGGGACTAACATGGATTGCTAATCCTACAGCACAGGTTGGGATGGAGAGTGTAGAAGGGCCAGCAGCGCCATCTGTTGGCTCTCGCCGGAATAGGACAGGGTAGGCCAGAGCAGACAGTGACAAAGACTATGTCCATACTGTATATGGACATATTTTGGGGTTTCAAGGGGAGCCCCTTGTTGTTTGTAAAATGTGCCTTATGGGGCTTAAATATAATGGAGAAACCACAAACTTTAGACTAAAACTAAGGAACTTCATGATAAGGACATCGGTATTATGCTAATGCAACTGTAAACTTTTGATAAGTAAAGTGATATTTCTGAATTAAAACAACAAAGAAAAAAGATTATTACAAATTTGAACAGTTGGTAATTTATAAAATTGTAAAATAACAAAGATTTTATTACATACAAGCAAGTTTTACATTATCTAGTAAACCAGTTTGTGTATAACTGTATTGTATCATGACACAGTTCATCTCGCTCAAGGCCTGGCGATAACGCAACCCCATGCAGTACAGGATTATATTTTAGTTCACATTATTTTTCCTACATATTGTTATATTTTTATGAAAAATACTGTTTATTTACAATGGAATGTCATCAAATTTCCTGTAGTTGTAATGGCCAGGTGTCCCAGTATTTTTGTCTTGATATTTCATCTGTGACGTGATTTACTGTCACATGAATTTCTTGCACGATATGAAGAAAATGGCTTCTTGAGTGGGGGTCACCCCACCATGGCACTAAAGGAAGCTGACCTGACTGAATCCCCGAATGAATTCCATTCAGAATATTACTTTTATTTCCTGATAAAATACTGCACTCCCCAGAGGTATATTTGTATGACCGGTTTGTTTGTATCTGACGGGTGCTTCTTTTTAATCATTGCAAGTTTATATGACTTTCAAATTGTTCCTAACGATGTCACATCATTGTTTTCTATTTCTGCTTGTTTTAAAAACACAAGTGTTTTAGGACCCCAGCCTAAAGTGTATAATTCCGCCTGTGCAATTTTGGTAAATGTAACTATTTAATCAGTTAATGTTTCCCATGGGTCCTAATTTATAGTTATCACACAGCATCAAGGGTAGGGCACTCTGACAATCTTTTTGAAGACAGACACAGATGAAGCAGCCACAGATTTCCACATGTACTCTTTTGACAACTTGAGATATTATTGTTGCGATACTATTGTAAGGCAAGATGATGTTTAAAGTCAATCCATCCATCCATCCATCCATCCATCCATCCATCCATCCATCCGTTTTCTGCAATTGATTTTCCTATTCAGGTTTGTGGGGGGTCCAAAGCCCATCCCAGAAGCCGTAGGTGTAAGGCAGGGAACAACCCAGGATGGGGCGCCAACCCATTGCAGGGCACATTCACACACCATTCCCCTTTACACAAATAATTTTGCTGAAAAGCAGAGATGGAAATTTCAGGTCCGGAAAGTACAAATCCAAACCAGGATTTTGTTTCAACCAACCAGTGGAGTACACTGTAAGTG
>JAODLC010000045.1:13363714-13375170 GCA_026781145.1 Hippopotamyrus pictus | reverse complement strand
CTAGCAGGCGAGAAGCAAGCAGCGGGCAGACGAGGGGACGAAGCTGCAGCCTCTTCAGCCGACGAACCGGAAACTGCGCCGAAGGCAAGGGAGGCGGTGTCAGGTCCAGAGGGCGGAGTCGAGGGGGCGGTTGTCCAATCGGCGAGCGCGCAGGACGTCCGAAGGACCTGTAGGCATTTTCCTGCACTTACAGCACGTAACACTTACGGCACGTAACCCCAAACTTACACTTACGGCACGTAACACTAATTTTATTTGTTAAAGACCCACAGAGCATGCCCACGGGGACGCTGGAGCACTGTGGCTTCACAGCTTCCTCCCTCCCAATGTCCTCCCAGTTGGCCCACAGTACACCCCATAGTGTGTCCAATGTGCCCACAGTTTGCCCAAAGTATACTCAATGTAACCGCAGTACACCCCAGTGTGCCCACAGTACACCCCACAGTTTGCCCAATGTGCCCACAGTACACCCCATAGTGTGTCCAATGTGCCCACAGTTTACCCAAAGTATACTCAATGTACCCGCAGTACACCCCAGTGTGCCCAACGTGCCCACAGTACACCCCACAGAGAGCCCAATGTGCCCGCAGTACACCCCACAGTGAGCCCAATGTGCCCGCAGTACACCCCACAGTGTGTCCAATGTGCCAAAATTTAAGTTAAGAAATAACCGTTTTTTTCTCTTACGTAGAAGGCACACGTCCCATGTTATGTCCTCGAACCTCCTCCTCCTCCTCGCGTTTAGCAACACGGGAACCATCCAATCAGAGTCAGAGATAAAAAGAATCCCAAACTCGTGACCCATGGCGATTGATGGGCGTTCCCGTTACGTCGCACGTACCTGACCCGGATGATGTTTTGACAGCCTCAGGGGGCGTTTCCAATACGTCACGGTGTAAACAGAGCCGGACGTGAACTGGGGCATTTAAACCGTTAGCTGTCATAGGGACCAGCCAGGATATTGCGCTGAAGGTACTAATATTTTAATTTAATGTTGGTTTCGTATTATTAACTTTAATATACTACTTACTGGTGCCTTTATAAGTGCAGAATGAAATTAAAGACGGCTCACTTTGGGCTTTGTGGCGAAAGGCAGGCTACGCGTCTGGCCGGTAGATGTAAAAACACGCCCGCTGAAGAGTGAAGTTGTTAACAGGACTCCACTGGAGCTAACGAGTTTGTTACTTATCGGCGTATGGCTGCACATCCATAGCTGTGTTGGCGGTTTCATCAGTTCTCTGTTCGTGTCTTTAACGAGGGGGGGCAGTGCAGAGGTTACTTTCGCTTTTTCGCGTAACGTTGGGCGACGGTTCCGGAGCATCTACTAAGAAGGAATTTCAAAGACATTTCATTCGTGCCTCTAAGTTGCCCGTTGTGTTTAAATGTATTTGCGCAGTGACAGACTGGCGTCCCGTCCAGCCTTTTGTCCTATGCTGTCAGACATGGTTCGACGCCCCCCCATCCACTATCTGTCTGGTGAGCGACGGACGGCAAATAATGTATTTTAATAATTTTAAATGGACTCTCACGGACAAAAAAGCTCAGTGCGTATTTTTGTTGATTTCATCGTGAAATCAGACCCTATGAGGGCTTTTTTGCATGCTAAACCTTGATTTATTCCGAAGGCGGTGTACACCTAGGGAATTTCCCCGCATATGCTCACTTAGATTTTCCACATCTCCAGCCGAAAAAAGTCAGCTTCCACCGGGTAAAAAGGCAGAGCAGCGCTTTACAATATGGTCTGTGGCACACAGGGCAGAGCTCTGCTGGGTAGCACAGCAAACATGTGAGAGGCGAGTAGTTTGCGCAAACATTTTACGCTATGCAAGGAAAATGTACAGATAATTATAAAAGTAGGCTGATTGATTTTGCCATTCTATATACTCAAGACCTTAAAGATCTTCTTACAACGCAGGACACCCCACTGGATCTTTTGGCACTGTCATACCCGAGCTGTACAGCGCGGTTTAACCTCGCTTCCGTTCTGCTCTGCAGAAGGACCAGCTCGGTAAAGACGTTACTTGGAGCCCGGTAGTGACATATGTGCTAATTTCCGCTAGCACGCCTGTGACCATTTTGCAAGTATCAAACGCTATCAGAATTAGCATACGCTAGAGAAATTGCATTATGAATCCATTTCGATCAGTTGTACTTTTTAAAGGAGGTTGTAAATTTTCAAATTACAAGGTTTCGGGATTGCTTTGCGACGTGCATTGGGCAGCAGGCAGATTTTATACATGGTTTGAATCATTAGCATGCAACAAAACCTGGGGGGTATTTCATATAGCAAGATTTATCAGTTAGTTGGGTTAATTTATGATAGAAGTATTGATCGCCCAATAAGAATTAGGTAAGAAGCATTCCTATTGGACAATTATGATCTGAGAAATCCGGCATCGTGGAACTCCCTGCTCTGGAGCAGGTTTGCTAAGTAGAGTTTGTTACCATAACAACATAGCCAGCTAAGGTGAACCATTCTAGTGGGACCAGAAACCCTGCTTTAGACCGTGTTAATGTGGGTTCGCCAAGATCTCATAATTGAAATTGAAACATAATAAATATTACACCTTTAGTTTAGGTCAAGTGCATGCTAAGTTATCTGGCGCACCATTGTGGTTTAAAAATATTTATAAATGTCACAGTTCTGCAGATCTGACATTTAAGGAATGCAAAATAAGACCAGTCACAGGTTTGTTTGTTTGTTCATAGTGTGTACATTACTAATAGCAGTATAAATTAATTTTGAATTAATTTTCTGGTTACCCCTGGACTAAATATTTATCATAAGTATTAGCATATCAGCCCCTATAGTACTTATTTTCAAGGGATGCCACAGAAAATTACTTAAACAGATCAACTCAAAACTTCAGGCTGATGATAAGCTCCATTTATTGTCCCATTAAAACTTGTTTGGCTGAACCGATTTTTGGTCTTTGAAACAATTGTTTGTTGGAGTGAATCTGAATGATTTCAGTAAGAAAATACCTGTATTTTACTTTTTACTAAATCAGCTTTATCTCACTTAGTGTTTCATATACTGCATTTACGTAAAAGCAAGCATGCAAACACAACATAGAAACATGAACAGAATCATTATCCACACACCAATCATCATAGTTTATGAATCGGCTTTTGTTTATGAATGGGTTTATTTTAATATTTATTATTGATATTTATAGAAAATTTATAGATGTATATTAACAATAACTTTGAAGAGTTTGAAAAGGGACCATAGGCTAGAAACAAAGTTATGGTGGCTAGGCAAAAGGTAATCAACCTATGTGATGCTTATAATTTAATATCTATTGTTTTTTTTGTAGTTGTTCAGCTATTTATTACACTGTCTGGCACTGCAAGCTATGCAGTATGTCTCCAAGTGGAACCCAAACGCACATCATTTCAGTGAAGGAAGCTCCACCCTGATCCTAGTCAAAGAGCATTTTGGCAGAAACTTTGCTGAAAGCCTGCCCATGGAAATGAGCTTGAAGATTTTTAGCAAATTGGACATCAAGAGCCTGTGCAGTGCTGCCATAACGTGCAAACTGTGGAACCGCATTATCGAAAATAGCGACTATCTGTGGAGGACGCACTGTCTTACTGTGCGGGGTGTCTGTCAGAGAGAAGTGGACGGGGACAGAGGGAGTGGCCTTTCCTGGAAGGTTCGTCTTTATTGTTACAGTTGTTTTTGCTAGGATGGGTGTCACCTGTGATGACTGTACTGAATCAAGGCTGAAGCACAGAAGCTTTTTTTCTTACCTTGAACAAATGCTATGATACATTCACAGTCTTCAACCAAAAATGTTATTGTAAGGTTATATATATCCAAAGTATTATTATTGTTATTTATTATTATTATTATTATTATTATTATTATTATTAATAATAATAATAATAATAATAATAAATAACAATAACAACAACAACATCATCATCATCATCACAAATAGCCTGTTGCAGTGCTTGAAGTGTGCTTCGTGCTGTTGGGGATGGATGGATAGATGGATGTTTTTTTCAGTCTTTGAGGGAAAATTGTATGGATGACTTACTGCTCATTTTGTTCTCTGTTTCTGTAATGCACTGGAATGTTTTTACAGGAAGGGTTATTTGTGAAGAGAGAGAGGGTAAAACAATGTTACAGTGTTATGTTCTCTTGGCATGAAGTGATAATTGTTGTGTTTTTGGTTACTGGTTCGAATGTCTCTCTGTGTCCAGGTTACTCTAGTACGAAATTATCGGAAGGGGTATGTGAAGAGAGAGTGGCTGAGAGGCAGATTTAGCAACATTCTCTGTGTGGAGGATCTCCCTGACCGAAGCATGTGTGTCCTGGATGCAGAAAGCTGGGGTGAGATCCTGGAAGCTGAGCTGGAACGATAATGTAAAGAATGCTGAAGGTTTTGAGCACATCACTTTATGAAAGTTGAGTTATTTTACCTTTTGCACTTAATGTTTGTATATATTTTAAGAATTTCAGTACATTTTATAAAGTCATCAAAATCAAGTATACATATAAAATTGTTATAAAAAATAAAAGCATTGACAAAATGTAAGCTGTGCCTTTACTACAGCAGTTAAACTCAATTTATAATAAAATTCTTCCCTGTTGTCAGTAACATAAATGAAGTGTGGTGAAGTCCAAGGAGCAGATTGTTCCATTTGGAGGCGGGGGGGTTTTGAACCTACTGTATCCAAAAGCATCTGCTGTACATGGAGTCATGACTCACACAGGACTAAGTCTAGATTTAAACCTACAAAGAGAAAGGCAGCTTGGCTTTGATAAACCTTGAAAAACAAATGGATTGTTATTGTCTTTGAATCTATTGGTATGCTTCACACAGGGGGCCAATCGGGGAGGGGGAAGGGGGATTCTCTTCAAATGGCACCACTGTATCCCCTGCCTCGTGAATATGTGACTAGTTACTGACTGACAAACACTGCTGATGTGAATGGGTAGACAAGTGTAGCTAGTATATGCTGGTTAATGGTGCAATTTTAACGTTAAATAGAGATTGTTTATGGTAAGCACTGAATTCCAGAAAATCTTATTAGCTGCTGCTGATACAAATCAGCCTGTGTTTATATTAACAAATAAAACGTTTCAGTGAAAAAGTTCTTGCGACTCTGCAACTTGTGTTTCGCAAAGACGGAAGTGTTTGCTTGTTCCTCATTTTATTAAGCTTCTTTTAAGACTAGAAATATAAATATGCAAAACTGTCAAATCCTTATACTACAAGCATGATGTGGCTCAGTAAATAATCAGAATGAGATAAAAGCTGCTCATTATAATCACAGATTTCAGTTCATGATGCTCATGCATTTGGCATTAGTTCAATTCTGGAGAGAAATGGGTCCAAACAACTCGAAAAAAAAACAAAACAATTATATTCAGCCAGCATTTCAAATATTTGTTGTCAAATGAAGAATTGTTCTTTTATGTTTAGAGCATTGCCTTAAACCTGTCACAGATGGCACAAGCAACTTATAAATAAGTAATTAGAGAAGTGTCATCACTCTTGTGTTATCGGGTGCAGTTGGTGTTAGCCACATTGGAATATTTCTGAGCCCACAGGAAGCACAGCCTTGCAGTTCTTCACCATTAGTAAAACAATGTGAAGGACTTTAGTTAAGTACACAGTCTTAAATAAATAGGTACACGGTAAAATCTTAAAATGTGTCTAAAACTGTTGGATAAAATAGTTATTAAATAATAAATAACAAAAAAGAGAACACGAAGTAGGTTCCCTTATGAAATCTTTTAAATACATTATAGTTATTTCTCCAGTAGTAGAGCTTTTATGTTCTCTGTACTGTATACTTTGTATGTTTAAGAAGGGTATGGGTAGTATAACTAATAATCCTTTATCAAAGGATTGGTTCATTACCTATAGTTGTGTAAAATGATTCACTGAAATTAATATTTAACAGCAAATAAACTGAAGAATGGGTGATGTGATAAATATCAGTGTCCCCTCTTACTTCCGGTGCTCGAGGTTTAAATCTCACCTGCCCTGTGTGTGCAGGTTGGAAGACGCTTAGATGAACTGTAAAATATTTAGTCTGTGATTAAGATTGCGGCATAAGCCACAGACAAATTATTATTGTTCTCATCCAGTTGCTATTTTCCTGTCTTAGCAACTTCATGAATGGCTTGGATCCATTCCTTGCGTTCCTTTGCTGTTGTTGCTTGCAAGAAGTAGTGAATTTCATCTGAAGTGATTATTTCAAAGAGATTGGCAGCCTCGTCATTCTTCTTAGCTGAGGAAAAATGGGGGATGTTTGAGTTTGAGCCTTCAGGAAGACGCGGTATGGTGTAATTCCGGAGCCATCGTGAAGAGTGGTTTCATATCTACAATAAATGCCTAATGTCACCCTCTTACCGTCAGGTAGATGATCCACAGCAGTTACGATCGAGCCTCGGAGGTGGATGGATCCAAGGGGATCGCCTCCATCCTAGCAGGAAAAGAGGGGAAAGAGGCACCTCTGTGATTATGCCACAAGAAGGGATCACTGTTGTACTGTTAATCAGGTTACAGAGAAATCTATACATCTTCTAGCTGCTTAAGCAGTTCATGCTCACACTAAACTTGGCCCATCTCCAGAAGGACAAAAGAGGAGACACCCTGGACAGCATGCCAGTTCATTGCAGAGCAGAAAGGGATACTGAGTCCCGTATCCACATGTTTATTGGTTGTAAGAAGCTGTACGACACAGGGAGAGCATGCAAAGTCCACACACACAAAGCAGCACACAGCACAACATTTGAACCTCCAACCTGGAGGTATGCAGCAACATTGTAACTCATTGAGCCATTTTTAAAATATCTCCAGTTCAATTATTTATCTTACTGGTGAGACCTAAGTGCATAATAAGATTCAGTATTATTTAGCTTAAAATTATCTTCTGCCAAACAAACAACACAGAGAGTAAAATATTGTTACCAAATATGAATGTCTGATGAGTTTATTCAGTCCAACATTTTCGTTATAAGAATTCAAGTTCTATATGATGCTGTACTTATATACTTAAAATTCTCTTGTAATAAGATATAATCCTAGTTATATCTTGGATGTCAGTTCAGTCAGCCTACAGTGCAAAAACAACAGTTATGAAGCTAGTTGTATGAATACAGATAGTGCTCTGGACACAGTAGCCCCAAGCAGAAAACAGGTTCCTAGTAAAACACTTAAGGGAATGTTTTCTACAGGACTCGGATCATTTGCAGATACCTTGGTTGGATCATAGTAGTGCAAATATGGAGGACTGCCTCTGAGAATAAATTTCCGGACTTTCCATGTCTTTCTGCGATGCGCCTAGAAATATTATTCAAAAATTATTTCTTTGGGTGGTTATTTGGAGGTATTTGTCAAGACTACAGCTTCTGCCTCACTGCACCAAGTACTGTATAAAACAGTCACTGTACTGTATAAAACCCTACTGCCATCGTATGCTTTACCTGCTTCGCCAAACATCCCTGCTTTATGATAATGCCCTTGAATTCCTCCTTTGTGACAGTGTCCTCATCACTTGAGTACCCCTCCGAGAAAAAGCCACTGTCCGCCTGCAAGGAAACAGGAGTGCACATGTCAACATATAGCATAAATAAAAAAAACTACCAGCTACCTTCACAAAATGAAGAAATTAAGTACAATACATGTATGAAAAACAGCATCCTATCTCAGGCAGCACAGGGCACATATACACACATTTACACAACAATGCTACTTATATATTACACCTATTTACTACAATATTGTTGCACCTTTAGCCAATACACCTAGTAATTCCACTTACAAAGTAATAGAAGGCATCTGACTGGTCCAGCAGAACAGACACCGACTGCATCTCAGCTGCCTTCTTAGACACTTCCCCAGCTGGCTGCAGATACCCCTCGTTCAGGAGCCCTGTAGCTAGCATTAGCGCCTCTGACTTGTTCCTGGCTCGGCCCTGGGACACCAGCCAATCAACCACTTGGCTGCCTACACAGAGGAGAGGAAATAATAATAATTAAAAAAACAGGGACCAACTGCAAATCATGTACTGTCTCAGCTACAAGGGAGAAGATGTTTTAATGGCAGCTATTTTGAGTGCTTGAATTATACAGTATGTGCTGTGTATTTTATTCAAGGTACAGGGGTCTGAGTGAAGAAGAACTGGCTGTTATTCTCCTATTTGTCAGACTGCTTTGGTCTGTCTTTGTACCTGTGAAGCACTGGTTGAATGTTCTCTTGTTTCTCTCCAGCTTCTTCTCCTTTATTCCAGTGTTTTGGTCTTTCATTGAGTTATACAGTTCACTAAGCGGGGGAGTAAGCCAAAGACACGTGGCCTGCATCAGCATGATTTTGTCACACGAGAGCTGGGCAGGCCGAAGCCTGGCGAAAGCACGCTAGCCAAGGTAGCCTTGTTGGCAGCAGGAGGGCAAGGATACAGACGCTATTAGCCGCTAATTAGAAGACCTCGTAATATGACCAAATCCCCTCAATTCTACTAGAGATCCCTTGTGATTTTGACACTGATTGATCATTCAGAAAGGTACCTCATATTTACGGTGCTGGGCAACTGACTGGCCCTCCGTACGGACCTCCTTGCAAACTTCATGCCCCCTTCTAGACCAGTGATAGTCTTCTGGATGTCTTTGACCCAAACCTCCATTTCCTCCAAATGAGTGGCTTGGAAGAAATGGTCGTGGCTTTTCGGTGTGCTGATCTTAAAAACAAACTGGACAGGGATATGGCGTGGGAGAATAAGGAGAAGGGCAGTCAGCACAGCCCAGGCAGAGCTGACCGCCGCAGGAAGACAGACTCTGCTAACACTGGGCTCCTGTGCACGGGCTTAAGACAAAACTATATTTCATCATGTATTGTGAAAATCTGTAATAGACATTTTCTAGTGCCATTTTCCCCTAATGTGGAAATATGTAATATAATGTAACATTATACATGAAGATTCTAGTAAAAAAGTATCTCATAAAAATTTATTTTTACTTAACTTGAATAAAAATTAACTTGAATAAAGTTAAAGTGAAATTGAAAACTGAGCATCAACCTTTCTTAATAATGGCATGTGCTGAAAATGCATTTATTTATGCATTTTTGTTTCTTTTTATGCCGCCTGGAATTGAGAGAGCATTCGGTTTACCGTGGATGTGACTTAAGTCTTCATAATTTATCACAACCAAAAAGGCATTAAACAATCAGTTCAACTCCTGCTACACTTCCAACCCCCCTCACACGCCCCCCCCCCATGAATAAAAACAACCAACATTGTGTCCAGAAACCCATATATAAAAACCAAATGGACAAACATTTTATAGAGCATATCAGATGCAAACATGTTACAAAATCTTTTCATATGAACATAAGTAAACATATTAAGACACATTCAGCATTTAAAATCTAAAGTATATATACTCAATCATTTTCTTAAGAAACATTTTTTCGGAAAATGGTTAAATTGCATCATCTGTAGTCCTGCTCTGCAAATAAAAATGGGTGAAAGTGCGTGAAGGTGAATGCATGTAATTCACAGGATGGTGGTTTGCAGGAGCTCCTTACCGTCCTTTTCAGGAAGTCTTGGCATGTGCTACTCAGCTTGGCTCCCTTCAGGGGGATCATGGCTTTGGGAGTGCTGTCAGCCTTCTTCCTGTAGATCTCCACACCATCGTCTGACAGAATCACCCACACCACCTTCCAGGAGTTCAACAACGTGCGCTGCCAGGGGAGGAAGGCAGGGTGGGGCTGGATGAGCCGCTTAACACTGTTTATGGCTAATTCACGGCACTATCTTTACAGAATGGAAGATTTATGCAAACTTCCTGTATAGCAGTGCCGCTACTCGCTTGGTAAAGTGGAACAGGGATAAAGATAGTACTTTTTTTGTTACATTGTAAACAAAGTTGTTACTATCATCTTACTCTTCTAACATCTTGTAAAGTCACAAATATCACATGAGATAAATATGTCTACCAAAATCACACACTTCTTGTTTTAGTACAATGTACACAAAACTAATTTCACAAAACTTATAATCAAAACTTCGGTTATGGAAATCTGTTACAAAGAATTCCTGAGTTAGGGTTGAAATCGGTATTCTACAGGGATCTATCAGACTGTTTATAAAATCCTTGATGTGTTTTAAAAAGTATAGCATTTTGAGCGAAAATCAAATAAAAAATATTTCTAAATTCCTATTATTGAACCATAGAGAACTTGTGCATTTCTGTTGGCTTCATCTTGTGATTTACAATTAGTTAAATATCGAGGAAATTAATTTTATGCATATTCACAAAAATTATTACATTTTTTCTTCACATCAATATTATAGTAAATATTTGCAAATATAGTGCACACAGTGAAAACACAACAGTAAGAATGCAGCTAAAGACTGAGTCTGTGTTACCTTTTTCACTAGGTAGCCCTCCCTGATTTGCTGGGGTTCCATGTAGAGTGAGCTGACGTCTGGCTGCCTGTCTTCTCCGGTCTCATCGGCGTCGTGTTGTAATGTTTGCTTTCAGCTGTATCTGCTCCGTCCGCCTCTTCAGAAATCGACTTCCTGTTCAAGAGCTTTCCTCAGCGTGACGCACATCAGTGCGAGGAAGGGCATGCCAGGGACTTACTTCAAGTTCACCTTTATCTCAAATCTAGATATTTAAAAAAAAAAAAAAAAACATTTTCCATCCTTACTTTGTCCTTTAAATGAAAAACACAATGTGATATTTTTAAAGACGTATTATTTCATTTAATGGATTGCGTCGTCGTGTATTTGGCATGCCTTAACATAACTTAACTTTACTGCCTCGCCCCAAGCAGCGACCTTCGTGTAATTCATGTGAATAGAGCGAGGAATGTGAGGCAGCGGCCACATCCACACAGAATAAGCACAACTATGAGGAAAACCTTTTCTATGAATTTCAAGCCAATACTGCACAAGGCACCTCTTATGTAATGGGTAAATGCCACACAAACAGGAGTTACTAACAATGAGTAAGAAAACAAACAAAACGCAGAGCTCTGCCAGAGAGGGGAGAACTTGGAACAGGTCTTAACAGCCATTGATTACTACCGAATCATTTTGGACAACAACCCATACATGGATTATCATGCTACACCAGTAGCAGGTCTGCATTGCACAGTGTGTTCTACAGTAAGCAGTATCCTGTCTTTATCCCTTGTTTTGTTCTCCAGTGCTCAGTAGTGTTGCCTTCCCCAAAACGGGGAAGTGGATTCAAGAGGCCTATTTAAGCGCCACTGGCCGCAGTGTCTCACTGGACACTGAGAGCCCTCTGCAGGGCTGGCATGGAACTCAGCAGCCTAAACCGATATTGTTCTCTAATACCTCCTAAAACATGCAATGTCCGTGGACATCGAGTACTTTTGTATTTGACTTTCCCTGCCGGTCCCTGGAGGATGGGCTCCCCCTTTGAGTCTGGTCCCTCCCAAGGTTTCTTCCTTCTAGGGAGTTTT
>JAODLC010000045.1:13329767-13359403 GCA_026781145.1 Hippopotamyrus pictus | reverse complement strand
GCAATGACATCAGTAGAGGCGTAAGTCAGTATATCTACTATTCTTTTACAAAATGGTTGCTGACAGCTTGAAACACTAATCAGTGAAAATGTGAGCTCAGGGGGGGTGGCCAGATAGCACAGTGGTTAACACTGCTGCCTCACAGCCCAAGGACTAGGGTTCAAGCCTTCCTCCACCCCCATAGCTCCCTGTGTGTGGAACCTACACAGTCAGGTAGTCCCAGACACCCTCACCCACAGCCTGAGAAAACAGATGGCCAGATTTTAGTCAGGCTTTTTCCAAAAGATACCAAACAACCCTTAATGAGGCCTTTCAGTAAAGAACCAGGATCTTCCCAGACCAACAACCCAACTAGGCTCCCATCCAAACACTGGCCAGACCAAGTCCTACTTTGCTTCTCATAGACTACCCAGTCCAAACTGCAGGTACCATGGCTGCTGACAGCTTGACACACTGATCACCATGGTCCAGGAGGGGGCACTCTTTTGTGCAACTGTACACCTGCATAAGGATGATATGACATCATACTCATTTGGACATCACCTGAAATAATTTTAATAAGCAGCATTGAAAGTGCATTCCTCAACAGTTCTGCACCCAGCAGTTGTCCTGCAAGATATCTATTGATGAAACAGTTGTTCCCAATCATTCTTCTGAGATCTTTTACACTTTCAAGTCCCACTTCTTATAACTGATACATCAGTGAACAACAGAATTATTCTTTCTCCCATAAAATGAATGCGTATTAGCACTTCACATTGTTCTGTTATGTGATTCAGTTAATGCCGTGGATACACCAGTCTCAGAACACAGAACACGAGTTTTATTTTACCTCCTCATGGAATCGTGTGCCAGCAATGATATCCTGATGTAAAATGGCTGCCCACTCAGCCTACAAAGTGCTGATGTAGTTTTTATGGATAATAAGAGGATGTATCCTACGCTAGATATGCTAATCCTAAAGATGCCATACAAGCAAGTATGTGAGAAATATTTTTAAATTTTACACGTTTATTTAGTTTTTTAATCAAAATATTTGCATTTGGTTGGCACAGTCGCTATAAGGGTAAGAATGTGGCCTCGTGCCTTCAGTTTTCTTTTTTTCATTTTGATTCTTGCCCAGATATGTTTTCACTGTCTTCCTGGGTTACCATAATTAAACAATGTGCAGTTTCTAAACGGCTCTTAGCATGACTCATTGCTATCCTAAACTGAATAAGTGATTATTAAATACAAATTTCCTTAAATTGTCTAGAACAAAATATACATTATTTGATGGTTTTGAGTTTTAAGACTAAAAAAACATCTGACCACAATGTGACTCTTACAAATGTAACAGCCTTCACAAATCGCCAAACAACGGTGAATTTCGGCATCTCTTAACTGTCAATTACTGAAGCTACCACAAGAGGGAGCACTACAAGCGGTGAACCACTGCCAGCGCTGCGATTCATCGAATTAAAATAAGACGTGCCAATCAACACCAGACATTTCAGGAGTACAAAAATATACTATGTTCTTAATTGTAGAAGATCAGAACAGCCGAGACCGTATTAAGTGATGATGTACGGTATGTTAGACTATTCCAGTTTCCAGGGTCCCTGGCTATATATTATATGCATTATTGCATATTACCGGACATAGTACTGGTCAAAAGCACGAAGTAACTTGGATCGTGTAAGGAGCCGCATCCCATCCAGAAAATGCCCGAGTAATGGATTACTTCGCCCCAATAAACCGAATCGATTATCACATTAGTCGGTCCGCATGGTAATTTCTTTCTCTGATCACATGCCTCCATTTAATACTACGAGCAGCAATACACGTATCCCCCAAAAAAAAGATGCCTAGAAAGTGTTTACTGAGGCTAGTGCAATTGCAGTACTTGCAAGTATTGTGATTGTGAATGATATAACTCAATTATATTCCATTATTATTATTATTATTATTATTATTATTATTATTATTATATTTTCTTCTAAATTAAACACACACACACACACACGAACTATATACATACATACAGAAAGTATATGTGTACCTATGAGCCTGTGCTTTTATCGTTATTTGCAATATCATACGACACCGTGCCTGTCAGATGTAAGCTGAAAAAAAAACATCAAAAAATGTTCCTATAGCTTTCTTTTCCCCACGAAAATGATCAAATGATCACACATAAACATATGCATGCACTGGATGAAGCAGCACAAATGGACCCCGAATGGAAAATACCCGGATGTACTGTACTACTGCACCTCCCCCTCCTTTCACTTCAGCCTCTCCACACCAACACAACCACCTCCGCTTCTCTTCCCCTCCCTGCGGTTCTACTGGAGCCACTGCAGTGAATCCGTCATCAGTTGAGAGAAGGCGAGCGCAAAGCAAATCCTACAACAAGCTGCCTGCAGAAAGCATCGATTACACTTACTCACATATAATACTAATTAATATTATTCCGCCAGAAGTAGACTTCAAACCGGCACGATGGTAAGGAGTAACTAATGCTTTTAGAATTGTTATTGCATACTAAGATGTGCATGGAGTTTAAATGTGCCACAGTATTGCATATAACAAATTTAAGGCGTTAAGTGGCGCCACTGCAGGTATAGTAACCAAGTTGATGAGCCCTCCGACGTGCGTTACAAGTCGCGGTGTTTGTTATTGCGTGTCCCCATGTGTGCTTTTTCACTTGCCCGGAGCCGCTTTCGTCGTGTCAGCGCGGCCCAGCCGCTACTGGTGGCGACGGGCTGCTGAGACGGTGACTTGTTCTTTACCGCCGTCCGGGCTCCGCCGTGCAGCCGTGTAGCGAGGCTGCTACTCATGGCGCGAGCCCTGGGCAGTGGGGGACCGCGAGCTAGCTGCTTATACTGAACCCTCGCGGCATCGGTCACCAGCTGGTTACACTAACGATGCCCGCGTGGTAGGTTAGTGTGGCAGTATCTAGTTATCGATTCGTTATAATTAATATCCATGACAGATGTGCGGTTTTTCACGGCGCAACTTTCTGAATATTAGTAGCCAAGTAACACGTTTTCCTCGGTCTAGTAGTATTTTAAATGATATGTTATGGTCATTACATGACTGGCTACGTGAAAAGAGTACAATATCAGGCCAAAATAGTTCGTTTTGGATCTAAAAACGTATACATGTAACAAGTTTAACATGAGATTAGCATTTCCTTCTCCATCGTGGGTACTGTTGCAGGCGTGTATATCAATATATTTTGGGCTAAAACGTGCCCGTTTTGTCACATCACGACATAATAATGGTGTCGGGATTACGGTAAGGGGCTTTTTTGTTTAATAAGGTGGAAGTGTTTTTGATAGTTGATTACCGTGTTTTTTGACATCCGTGTCAGGCTGCTTGCGGCCATTATTATTTTCGGTCCACCATCAACGGCTTCTCACGTTGCGCCCAAGATTTTTGCACGTCCATGTGTTAATTTCGCTATAAAGCTTCATGCAGTTCGTAAATATCGGCATAATGCGCCGTCCAGCAAAACGAGACGTATTTCCATACGAGAAAATGGTTATCCATTTTTATTCTCACAGAGGTGGTGGGTGTCTCACGACTTGACTCACACTTTAACGAAGTTCAGGCGCTCACGGCAATGATGCCATTGCTTGTTAAATCATTGAAAAAGATAATCGTCCTTAAAGATTTCAGTGATGTGATCCACGAGCAGCCGTGTTTCCTTTGATTAGCAGTTCCTTTTCATCTTCAGCTGTATTATACTCATTCCTAAACTTGAAATTAAATATCAGCGCAGACCAATATTGCAAACGCAATATGAGGAGCTTTAAAACGCATGTAAAGCATTTGTATTGCACACATATGCGGCTGGTGTATGACATGCAGATATCGCCCCTGCAGCTGTCTTGTCGTGTATACAGACAGGCTGCCTGAAGCTCATTATTAAGAGCCAGACTCGCTGCAGGAAAAAAACCGCAATAACTTCGATTAGGAGAATTAGTTAACGGCGTTTTAGATGGCAAAGGAACATTCCAGAATGTATGGTCAGCCTAAGAAGTAAGGACAGCGGCATCAATAGTCACAAAGCACAGCCTTACCAAAGCACAGACCTTTTTCATTCAGTATTCATTCATTCTGTTCATATCTTTTTACAAATGAGCAACTTAACCTTTATCTGTAAAATTTAGAAATAAAAGTAATCTTTTTGTGTCAAAAACTGCACATATTAAACAGTACATCCATGAGGCAATAAAATAAGATGAAAACACATAGGCGAGATGAAATTAATTAGCAGGAAACTAGGAGATCTCCAGGCTACCCAACTTGAGGCATAATTTTGCACTATTATTAAGGGTACATACAAAGAGAATAGGTGAAGTGAAGAACTACTTACTCAGTGACGGCCTCTCTTTGGGGTAAATATATAACATAAGTTAATTAGCAAATATGATAAAAAATGCTATAGAGACATGAGTAAGTGGTTCCATTTTCAGATTAATAAAGAATATGGTTATTAATCTGTATAATGCATATTTTTGGTTCCTGAAAAAATATGGGGGGGGGGGGTGGTAGTGGTGATACTTTGAATTTCGTTCTCCCCATTAGCTTTTGTCTCGTGTATACCTGACGCCCCGCTGAGAGGGCAGTGATGGGCACGAGGCCTCCTATATCAAGTCCAATTCGAGACCAAGACCTTATTGTGTACAGACCGAGACTTTGGGGTAATCGAGACTGACACCGGAAAAATAAAGTCCATTTTCGAGACCATTGTTTTGATTATATTTATTTACTGTTATCATTGCCTCTGCTAATAATTGAAAGCAAAATTGTGTTAATTATAACAATTCTTTGATCTCAAACATTAGTTTTCAATCATAAATATCCAACATTATACCACTGCTAATCTGATCTAATTTTTACTTGAGTCACTCCTCAGGGTGAGAGATGTGTAAAACCTGTATGTAAGAGATCTACTTACAAATAAGTCAAAGTGAGCTTTGATTAGTTATACTGCTTGATTATTTGAAATGTAAGATGACATATCTAGCACACTCTAATTAGGGTCCCATGGTGCTTAAACATGCACACACCCTGTCCTTACAACTTATTTTTGCCTGACTTGCTTAATGACCTTAAGTATTCAAATTGAAATGTAAGCATATTCCAGTTTGCAGAGCAGGGAGTTGGAGGATTGAGCCTACATTCTTAAAAGACTACCATATGTTTGGCTGGAATTGCATTCAGTTCTGCGATATGATAGGCTGATGTGTGCTTTCAAACAGTGTCCCTTATTGAATTTTCATACTTTCTTATTTTAAAATTTTAGGTACCCTGTGCTGAAAAAAAATTGATCTTGGATCTCGCTCTAAAATTACGAGTCTGAACTGTACATGCTATAGTCCGAGACCAATTTAAGATCAAGTAGAAATGCTTTTGGTTCCAAGTCAGTGAAAAACTGTTTTCGAGACCAAGACTGAACTCGAGTACTACAACAGTCCTCTACTGATGCACATTTTCAATCTTCATTTGTCGTCCAGTACCTGGACTTTCAGTAAGATATACAAGTGGTGACACTTAAGCTGTATAACTTCATTGTACATGTTACGAAATGAGTACATTATAGAACTCCAGGCTGAACTCTGCTTGTTGTGTAACACTCCAGTTAGATAGTGGACAAAGTAGCGACGTTTTTTGGCACTTTATGTCAATTTGTAAAATATCTAACTTAATGAAATGTAGAATAATTTTCTACAGTTGTCCATTTATGTATGAAAATGAATCAGTCACCAGAGTTCAGTACCAGACTTTTTTTGGGCTGTCAGAAAAATGTTAAAGCTGCTGGTTATAATTATAGTTCAGTCAAGGTTCCCAAATTTGGTAGCAGAGCAACGGCACTAGAAGATCAGTCTATAAAACAAATACCTTGACATGCAGTGTTGTGCAGAACTCCCCCTCAAACTGCAGTTTCCTCCTGGGGTGTCTTGGTATGAGGGTCAGAATCTCCAATCAAGCAGATTTTTTTTTTTTTTTTCTTCCTTTTTTTTTTCCCATGTTCCCTCATTAAAATGATTTTCTATTTAGTCTAAAACCAGGACAGTAGAACAGGGCAGCACTTTATATAATCATTCGCCGCTTTTTCATAATTCCCTGGGTTCCCGGAGTCGTGATGGAAGCGGCTTAATTTATGCGCAACGCCGTGCATCACGTCGACGACTCTGGTTACGGCTGTGTGGCCGGCGCAGGGCGAGATGCTGCACTTTGCTTAACCCGTGTCTCTCGGCAGAGGGTGGCCAGCGGAGGAGGCCGGATTGCAGGCTCCTTTTTTTAAAAAGAAAGCCTAAGTGATCGCTTTTGCGTCAAGTGTGGATGAGTTCTGTGTTACGGAAGGTTGGGATTTTGATTCATTATGGTGGTCATTATGGGAAAGCTCTGTGAAGGAGCTGGACTGGCTGTGGACTTGAGTTTTTTAGTTATATGGGGAATGATATCATTGTAATCATTGAATGATAACTTTAAAATGGCTAATGTCGTGATAATTGGTCACCTAGTTGTTTCTGTTTTACATTATTAAATTTGAATGACTTATTAACTCAGTAATGGTTCTTAAATTTGCACCTAGCAATGTGTTTAAGTGCTTGTATTTCAAAAAGAAATGCAAGTACCTGTTTTTGGGTCATTTTCTCAGTTTTGTAGTACTGCTGGATTGGGGCTTAGCCTGTTTATTAAATAGAAGCTGTATGTGGCTGCAGATAGTAACCTGGCTGCAAAGATCAAGGTCACAATGTTCCTATAAGCATTACGGCAGGGTTTTTTAAAGGTGACTCTATAATCCTGACAGAATCGACGTCGTTTTAGTAAAACGACTTCATATGAGCCATGATTGCCAATGATGCTAACCGTTTTGGCACACACCCTGTACAGGGTATGCGGGGCAAACTTTTTCATTTGATCTGATCCCACCCATTGTCCACGATTGGCTGACATAAATGTGACGCCGCAGGGTTGGTCAACAGGACTAATTATTAAGTTACTGGCAGGTTTGCGCTGTACTGCAGTTTAAAAGTTTGAATTATTTTATGTATCTATGTATTTGTGTTAATAGTAAATTTGGTAGCCATGTGGTGTTTGCCATGGACTGCATTTGTTTCGTTAGTGAGTAACTGTGAGTGTCGTGTAAATTGTTGGCTTCTCTGTCTGTGCTGCCGCTACTATTAAACCAATAGTGGCTGTTTGTAAAGAGAGTAACTACCATTTTAAAAAAGCTGCCATCTCCTTCATTAAAATGACTCACACACTTCCCACAGTTCGATTATTTTGCCCTCTGTATGTGGGTCTGCTACATCAAAAATATTCTGGGCCCTCTAGGGTTGCGGTGTGGCAGCATAGATTTGAGTATGAGGCAGAGTATTCTCACCGATTTTGTTCGATTTCGTTTCGTCTGGATGTTGTTTGAAGTATATGGTCACTGTAACTGAAGGGTCCGTTACTGTCCCAACGTGAGTCTGCAATTTTCATCTGGTTGAAATCTGGCCATGGGTTAGAAAAATGTTTAGCTATTACTAAACGAATAGACCGGTATGTAAATGAATACTTGGGCTATCCAAGATTAAACCTTTAATCTTACAATTAGTATTTTAGCATTGAATCTTTGAGTGAGATTTTGAGCATGCAATTACGTTGTGCTCCATTGTACAATTAAGGAACATTTTAAATTGTATGTTATGCTGTATTACCTGATAGAAAGCTACTTATGCTAAATTTCTCCAGTAAAATATTTAGCTTCATGGGAAAAGATTTCATTTCGGTGACAGAATGTTCCCTTAATATAAACGTGATTAGGCAGGGGATGCCTCAAAGAGGATGGCAGTCCATCATGGGGGATATAGTCAGAGGTGGCCATTTCAGGTCCAAAAAGTAAAAATCCAAACCAGGATTTTGCTTCAACCAACCAGTTGAGTATAAAGAGTCACAGTCAGAGAGTACTCAACTGGTTGGTTGAAACAAAATCCTGGTTTGGATTTTTTTTTCTGGACCTGAAATGTCTGCCTCTGCACATAGTATCACACCCTATGGGAAACTTAGCAATGTCAGTTTGTCTGAGCACAGTACTAAGGAAAACCGCCTGAACATTTTCCCTTTTTTGTTTTACCATTTTGCTGTGCTGACGAAGAGCTTATTTGTGCAGAGTTAACTTAAGAACGATAGCTCGTTGACTTTCTTTTTGCTGTATAATTTGCTTCCCTTAGGCCCTTCGCAGCTTTTGTGATACAGTGTGTCAGTTAACACAGTCTAAGTAATATCATTTTGAAGAGCGAGTGGGAGAGAATATACTGCAGTAAACAATCCAGTGAGAGTTTCTTAAACCTTCTACTTGGTATTATAAAAAGAGCTTTACAGCAAATCACTGCAGAGTGATGGTTTGGTAGAAAGAATAGGAAATGAAATCACAAAAGATAAGACAGATTGGGGTGTAGATTTGCATAAAAGGTAAAACTGCGCGATAACTTGCTGCCAAAATTTATAGCTGATGAAAGGTAGGGTTTGATAAAACATTTGGGATATTCCATTTATAGGAGGTTCTGCATCTGGAGTTGTAGGGGGGGTCAAGATAACATTACATGCTGCTGAGCTAAGGGGCTAAATTTGCATGCGTACACTTAAAAAGATTTAGTAAACATTAGTTGAGTCTAATCAAACAATGTACGCCGTCCAGAATGTTGAAGGAGCATGAGTCTGTCTAGGCTGTGGCTGTAAATACAGTTGAAGATGGCTTTACCATATTCAGCGCTTAAGGGAAGCAGAGACATCAGAGTTTTTTTTATTCGGTGGAGTGTCCCAGGGCAAAATTTAGTTTTAAAAAGTGTTGTAGTTTTGTCTAAGCTTAGTAATAGGTGCTGGGGGAAAAAAACACTGGAATGTTCCTTATAGTGGGTTTAGTAAGGAATGGCTTTAACCTAAACATGTTTTGTTTTGAGGTTTCAAGCAGGGTTTTCTGCCAGGGGCCCAAATTGACATTGTCAGTTGTATCGTCCTGGTAACCCAACCCACAGCTGGGAGTTCTGGCCTGTTTTTATCTCCCCTTTTCTGAGTGGAGATGATGAGATGAGCTGGAATAAATGTACTTTGTGTTGTCGGCTTAGCAATGGAAGGTGATGTCATTTCTGAAGGAGAAGCCGCCGACTCTAAGAATTATCTGGGGTGTCTCAGGTGGTTATGGTGGCTTCAGGATGTGGGTGACTAAATTTCTGCTATAAGATTACTTATTTTAAGTGTAAATCTGACCCGTCCTGGTGAGGAGAAAGTGTCTTTGAGGCGCTGGGAGGACTTTTCAAGCTCTAGCGAGCGAGTAGCAGATTTTTAATTTAAAATATTCCCTTTTTTATGTAAATGTGACATTGAAGTTTCAAGTCACACACCTGCAAGGTTTCTACTTTTGCTGACGAGGGTTAGTGAGATGTCAGGCACATTCACAGATTATGGTGGGAGGGAAAAGTTGGACCAGTCTTAAGAGTAAACAGTATCCTCTGCAACAGACCTGTGCAGATGGTTCTGGTGACTCAGGCAGGTGAAATATTTTAAAACCTCACTGCCACTTACTGTGCTGAAAAATTAACAACCCCCTGTCGTGGTGAGAAGTACTGCAAGTATCATCCCAGGCACTGCTTTACACTGTTTAGTGTTTACAGCTGCTGGTATGAGGTCAGTGGCCTGTACTACGAAGCGGGGTTACTGGCTAATCGGGGTAACTTGTCGGATTTAAGGTAGCACAGTTTAAATGGACTTCATATTCGTTCACTTACATTTTGCCCAGACTACCTTAAATCCGAAAACTTACCCCGATAAGCCAGTAACCCCGCTTCGTAGTACGGGCCCCAGGTGTCTTCATGGCTCTGAATTTGCTCTTCGGCATAAATGGGGAAAATTATTAACCGCATGTGGTTGTTACTTTTTGTTTGACAAGGCAGTGTGAAACTTGATTAATCAAAATGTTACAATGATCAGCAAAATCGTGTTGTTCTGATAGATTCATGGATTAGCTAGCTTACACAAGTAAAGTAGTTAAAGGCTTCTTGATAATCTTTCTTTTTGGCAGACTAGCTACATTCCTGGAGTGGTTAGCTAAAAGTGCACCATGTTTCATGACTGAAACTCTTCTAGTTTGCTTTTCGGGATTTTATGATATTTGCATTTTTCTCAGGATCTGTCAAACTAGAGCACTAGGAATCACTTAACATGGTAAAATTGCAAATTTTGGATATAGGATATAGTTATGTGCCGCTTATGAATGTTCTGTGTATGCGTCATGAAAGTGCAATGAATGTTCTACGAATGCGTTATAAAGTGCAGTTAATGTAAAGTATTACCAAATATTTATAGTTCCAGAAGTTTCAGAGTGAGCCATGCAGACCTGCTTATATTTTGATGGCTTGAGAGAGGGGAAGATCTACACCGACTGCAGCTTCTTTTTATTTACTGGTGATCCTTTGCTGTTGAGGTATTATGCTTTATATACAGTGCCAACTTAGGAATCAGCCAGGTGAAACAATGTCTTTTTGCTGTTGTTTTTGTTTAGTAAGTTTGACAAAACATCTATCACAAAACAAAAACAAATAAGCTTCCAGGTTTATTTACACAGCATTTGCTACTTCCCGAATGTTTAGAACCTTAATAAGCTTCTGAGACTTCTGGAAGATGGCACAACACTTGTTTCTAAACTAAAGTATATATTATAAATGACTTTTGTTTCTGTGTATTCTTTAATTGGTTTGTCCTGAAAGAGATTTCAGAACATCAGAAACGAAAGCAGCCTGCATAGCTTGGCTGCAGTACTGGGATGTGAAACCTTAATCCCGTGAACTCATTTTGATTACTGCATGAGAAATAAACCAGCAGACATTGATGGAGATGTGTAAGACAAGGAGTTTGTCTGGTGTGCTTCACCGATGAGTCCAGCAGACCAAGACCTGCTTTTGGACCTTATTGAGGTGTAGTTGCTATAGACTAAACACTACAGCCCTCTCTTCTCCTCTTGCAACTGTTCTTCCGCAGTGACACTATGGCAAGGGTGTCCATTGTCACATGCAGTCACCTTGCTGCGGGCGTGGTGCGTCTGGCATTTAGCCGATCTGAAGTAGCTCTCCTCCGTCATACATCCCTGGGCTCGAGTTTCAGGCCGGCAAGCCCGTGGCTGACATTTCACAGCAGCGTCCCGTTTCTCGCGTGTTGCCATAATGCCTGCCGGACAATCGCTGGTCATTTGCCCTCATCGTGAGCCTGTGCTGGGCATGCTGGGATTTCTGATTTGTTGACCATTAACGCCATGCTGAGTCGGCTGTGCAGGCATATAAAATTGCACATGTTGATGCCCGTATCATTGTCTGTGTTTTATCTCTAGGAGAGGTTAGTTTTTCATGGTTTCAGCTTAGCATTTTAAGACATTTTTTTAAAGGGGTGATTGAATTCTCAGACAAGCATTCCTGCCTCTTAAAGCATTTACTCCTGATAACCAAACATAACCATCCAAGAAGATCTAATATCAATTAAATCATTTTAGTGTAAGTGCGAAACCTGACTCTTTAAAATCTGGATTTCTTGAGTCCATGATCATTTCAGCTGTTCATAAATCTGTAGCAATGGTATTAAAGCACCTCTGTTTTTCAGAACAATTTTTGCCTTAAGAAGGTCGCACTCTTTGGTTTCTCTAGTGCAGGGGTGGGCAATCTTACCCACAAAGGCCCGGTGTGTATGCAGGTTTTTGGTATAACCTACAGGGCAGCTGTTCAAACCCAGGTGTGAGGAAACTTCAGCCAATCAGTCCTATAATTAGTAATCTAATTAGAGAGTTGCAGCGAAAACCCGCACACACACCAGCCCTTTGCGGATAAGATTGGCCACCCCTGCTCTAGTGCGTTTGTGATATTTGTTACTGTGCCTTGTGAGTGTGGAAAGTGTGCACAGAGACACAGAGTGCTCTGTAACTCACAGCTGTTACTGTGCCTTGTGAGTGTGGAAAGTGTGCACAGAGACACAGAGTACTCTGTAACTCACAGCTGACATTTTTATGGGAGTATGGTGTTCTGTGAAGTAGTAGTTATGTCCTTTTCAGGGAAACTGCTGTTCATGATGTATGACCGAGTACAAATTTAAGTGTCTTTATGCCTATCGTGGTGCATTTTGCTGTCTGTTCCTGAAAGATACACAGTGAGTATTCAGCAGGTTTCATATGAATGGATTAATTGAGGTGCAGTTTGGTTTGACCCTTAGCAATACAGACCACCTTATCCCAGAAAATTGTGCTGCATATTCGATTTTGTGCCCCTGTTCACAATATGGAGACCTTTTACGAGGATACATCTGGCCATTTTATTCGGAAGTAACCGGGAAAATACTTAGTCATCCTCCAGAATTGATGACCCTTTCCCATTAAGCGGTAAAATCAAAGCGTTTGTGCATGCAAATGTAACATCTGTAGCCCATGCATCTATAATGCATGCTGAATAATGAAGGGCAAAAATCTTCAGAGCTGTACTTCATCAGGAATGTTTTTTTGCCACTTTTTCTAATCATATATTTTTATTCATCTTTCTTCATCTCGTCATGCGGTTTCAGTATGTTCCCTTCCTCTGATACATACAGAAATAATGAATAGGTCAGACACTTATTACGCACAAAACTATCTAGCTTAGGGTATGTTGTCGCCGTACGAACAAAATCCTAGTAGGCAGTTTCTTTAGCAAACGGCTGTTTCGCATGTTGAAATCCTAAACGGACAGAACGGGGAAAGCGGGCTGCTGCAGGCCTGCCTGTGTGTTTTCCTGCAGAGCCTCAACGTTGCATTCAGCACCGAGATCTATGTCACGGGTTAAACTGCGCCCGGACTTGGTGCAGGAATAGCTGACGTTTTCATCCCACTTTGCAGTGCATTAAATTATTGTTCTGAAGCTTTAGTGGACTTGATGTATATCAGAGAGGTGTCGTTAAGACATTATTTAATCAGCTTTTGACCCACTAGAAGTGCTGGTACAGACAAATGGATGGTAAATGTAATTTAACATTTCTAAGCTAGCTAATTGTTACCAACTGACATCTGAAGTGGCGACCTTTAAAGTACATGTTGCTTGTTTGACGCCAATGGAATCTGTTCATTTTATTCTTTAGGTATTGCCCCGCTACTAGACACATTCTTTGTATTCTATGTGTTGTAAGACTAAATGTTTATTTTGCGTTGAGATCCTATCTCCAGACTCGTACCCAGGACACTCCCTTCCATCACTTCACTGCTGCATCATATTATCAAATAAAGCAAATTTCTAATTTTGTAAATATTTTTTTGGTGCATGTCCCCCCCCCCCCCCCGGAAAATCATATGTGCTGCATGTGCTTGAAGGATTGGAGCAAGTCCTCTGCCTGACCCAGAACTAGTGGCAGCAAGTGAATTTGATTATATATTAAATGAAATAAGTGTTTTTCTGCTGCAGTGCACTTGTAGATCACGGTACCGTCCCGTGCTCTTGGCAACTTTGCTAAGCAGCCTTGGCCTAGTGCTGACGCTACTTTTAGCGCAGTAGATAATTTGATTCTCACCATAGCTGTTCCCCATGACGACGGCACAGTTGGTACCATGGGACCCAATTTGAGGCCAGTTCGAAAGAGGGAAGTGTAGCGGAGGACCTCTAGCCTAAGTAGGTGTTCCAGTAACGTGACCACTCACCTCGCTGAGAGCTACGTCCTGACAGTGGTGCCCAGGACAGACGTTTGATCTCTTGGCTTCCAGAGGTCATCGTGTGCCACCCTTGGATGGCAGATCCAGACTCCGGTCAGGGTGTGATCTTCGTCACCACAGAGGAGGGCGGCCATACAGCTGCTGTCACCCCTTTGTTGATTCCATCAGACTGGTTACTCTCATTGTAACACATTGTCTTGTAATGACAGTTTGGTCAATATATGTTTGCTAGAGTGTTTAAAACCTGGTACCTAACTTATTAGATGCTTTAACTTGGTGACAGCATTGCTGTCTGCCTGTTTGGTATCTTAGTAACGCTTTTAAGTCATCAGGACAATAGCTGTGAATGGCTTCTAGCTGATAATTGCATTGTGAACGTTCAGTCCTTGCAGTAGATGCACATAGCCTGCCAGCTAACCTATTTACAGGGTCACCGGATACAGTATATGTGCTTCAGGGATGAGATTGAGTTAGATTGTAATGTTTGTGTGGGTTTTTTTTTTTTTTTTAGTAATTTATTGTATGTGGACAATCTCTCGCCACCTTTACCCAGCCTGGTCTCTTTGGTGTAGGACCTGGCTTGCCGCAATCACAATTGAATAAGCAGTTGTGAAAATATGAACGGATAGATGGGGTTTATTAATAAAAATTATTTCCGTTGCACAATTGTATTTGACTTTTTGAAGGGCTTCCAACCTGCAATAGGTGCATGGTAATAAATCCGAATCTGACAGCCCTCAGCCATTACCTGAATTAATGCTTTTCTGAGGTATCAGAATGATCTCGTCTGTGGTACTAATGCAGGGTAAACATTATGCAAAACTCTGAAGTGACAGGTGTATGAAGGGGAGTGGATTGATCTCTGAGTACACTGTCGGGAAGGCCTTTTCTGTAATACCAATAAGCTGAATTGTGTAGCAGAATGATTCATAATACTGTAATATATTGTAACTTTAAAATGATAAATGTTGTGCTTTGTTAAACCTTTGTACTTGTCGTCAGTGTAAGAAATCTTAATGGGATTCACCTTTTGTCTTTTTGTAGGGCAATGAAGCGAGTTACCCCCTGGAAATGTGCTCACACTGTAAGTATCTCACTTTACCTTGACGTCGTGACACACAGTTTCACCTCATATTTCTTAGTCCAAAATCAATTGGCATTTTTTCCGTCATATTCTTTGCATCTGAATAAGAAACAACTATAAATGTAATTGGCTTCAAAGTTTTTTTTGGTTGTCAAACCATATGTATGTAGTTACCAGAATTCCCACATCCTGTATTCTTAAAAACTGAGCATTGCTGAACTTAGATATTTTGTCGTGATAAAACGTAGCCGAAGAGGCCCGATTTTGGTCATAACATAAAGACAATGTTTTTTTTTTTTTTTTGCTTTTTCTAAGTGTGGTCAGTCCATAGAAATGACAGAGAGCTATATGTGCCTGGTTGTTGCGGTCAGACTCCATTCTGTAGATCTCTATGACCCTCCCTCAGGCTTGCATACAGACACAGCCCCCCCTGAGTGTGAAATGCTCCTGCCGCATAAAGGTCAGCTTTGGGGCTGGAGGGAGAGCCCCATCTATATTTAGCTGCGATATGGCCTGCAGGGCCCCCGCCCTCCCGGGTGAAGAGAGCGAGCCGCAGATTATGCGGCCTGGGATATAACCGGCCCGCTGTGGGGAATCCCTGCCTGCCAATGATGGTTCAGCAGAATTCGCCCTTCGCAGAGTGCCGCTCGTGTCGCCGAACGGCTGGCCATCTGCAGCTCGCCATGCCGCGAGGCCTTGAGTCATCCTGGCAGCGCACGCGGGCCCGCCGCTTCCCACTTCACGGGGGCGCCGGTTACCGCGTCGTGCTGAAGGAGATCGTCCGTCTGATGCATGCCGCCGTTCCCCCTCGTACCTGGAGCCGGGCCTATACCACCAGCTATTCCGCTCAGGCTAGATCACCCATATGCAGTTCCAGTTGCCTCACTTAACTTTTCGGTTATGGCGAATTCATTTCAATTTTTTGACAGATTAACCAGTTATTTGCTTATTAACTGGCATACGGTCACTGCTGAACTGCATTATCAGAGTAGAAGGGGTAGTTTACTGGGGGGTGGAGTTACCCTGGGGCCCTAGCCAACGTCCCTCCCCAGAAATAATCCCCCGGAGCATTTTTTTTCCCTTCTTTGTTGTGTATACTTGCACCCAAAATATTTGTAGATTCAGTTTATGTAACAGTCTTGTTTTCTTGTTTAACATTCATCACTGTTTTTCTGTGATAGCTCTGAATACAGTTGTGTAATATTCTAAAGGAATGTAAGTGCTGAAATAAAGGGACAACGACCAGCCTGTGCATTTTAGGTCACGCATTTAGTTTGTTTAGTTTGTTTTATGTTTGTTTGTCGTATCTGCTGTGCTACCCGCTGCTCCCACATGAATACATAAGGCTGTGTGCGTCGGGGAAGATACCAGAATCGCTGTCTGCCGAAGCCCCGTAGCTCTCCGGAGTCAGCTTGATACACCTGCAGTGGTATGCAGCCTCTGGACTTCCCTGGAATATTCTAGGCTCCCGCAGCTCCCCCTCCCACCCCTGCAGCGGGGCAGCTGTTCCCTCCATCAGGAAGGCGGGCAGAACTGAACAAAACCCATCGTCGGGTGGCCATTATCAGAGTCCGCTTCATCACATTGTGGAGATGTTATTGAGATTAATGCCAGGATTGTGGTAACCGCACATAGATCATGGGAAAAGGTACTGACAGCCCAGCATCGGTACGGTTTTTGAAGAGCCGAACAACGTATTCTTTATGAAAATGGATTTATGGTGAAACTGCAGTGACTACAGGAATAAATAAATGTCCTGGCTGAGTGGGGAGCACTGGGTTGCAGTGGGACTTCAGCTGAGGACTAATCCGCGCGTCTGCACCATCCTCTCTGGCACTGACGGCGAGGTCTTTCCGTATCTGATGTACCTGAAGTAAACGTGGGTGTTGGTACGTCAAGCTCGGGTAACTCTCCTCATCAAACCCGGCATTGACGTGTAGCCGGCCGCGGCCCGCGTCGCTCGCTGCCTCATGGTGCATGCTGGGGGCCGGAACCGTTTCACCCGCAGATGGACAAACTGGGAAAACTGCAGAACCCCGCAGTCAGTTGTCCATAAAAATAACTGCAGCTGCAGACAGATCTGCACAGGGATGGAAGCCACGCTGCACGCGGGGCAGTTATGATGCTATGTCTGTGATCGGAAGGCCGCTGGTTCAAATCCCGTGGTTGGCTCACGTCTCTAACGCAGGGACTGTCTGACCTTGCTTTCTCAGTTGTATTTTAGTTTGGAACGGCTATAAAATGCCTGACCGGTACGGGATTGCTGGGTGACGTCTGCGCTCCCAGGCAGCCTGCCGGGCTCCTCTATGGATCGGGTTCACGGAGGGAGCAGCTCACCCCGGCCTTGTGTGGGTGAGGTTCTGCTACCAAGGTGGTAAATGAGAGGATGGCAGCTGGGCCTTTGCGCTCGCTGAATCCTAATGCCTATCGTACGGCTTTTTTTCTGCAAGCTATCTGCTGACAGTTCCCCTAGTCTGACGCATTCATTTGCAGTGCGATCTCAGTCCTCAGTACCGGCTTAAATGCCATACCTGCAGGTATGAATGCACCTTTTCAAAAGTGTTTATCAGAACCTGCGAAGGGCATCTCATTCAGCAACACTGTAGTGCATAAATCAGCGTTTGGTCTCCCACTGCCTTCCAGAATAATCAGTGTTGGTTAGCTGGGTTTCCTTGTTGCTAGGGGTTTCCCTGGGGGAGGGGGGTTACAGGGTTATGGGGGGGGGTGAGGGGGATTGCACCATCTTCTATAAATATAGTGCTTTGAAAAACGCATTTGCACCTGTCTGATTCTCTGTTGAAATAAAGCGTGGAACAGTAGTGAGTCAGCCCACAAGTGGCATGTTAAAATTTCTCATAGGGCAGCATGTAAACTCATGCAGGATGTGAGGAAATTAAGGAGGATCTGCAGGCCTCTCACTACTGCTGAGGTCAGCGTTCTCGAGGACAAATGACAAGGTAGCAAGACGGAAACCGCTGATTTGCTAAGAAAAACGCAAACGCTCAAACTCGCCTCTGTCTGGCTGACATCGTGTCCCACACTGACAGCCCCGCTGATGGTAGAGGTGTCACAGGACGGAAGCTCGCTTTGCTGCTTTCGCTGAAAGAACCATAAATTCAGAAAATACAGATCAGACAGAGGGACAGAGTTTTCTCACGGTGTCTGTGCCTCCGCCCCCCAGGTACAGACTGATGCATAGTACGACCTGTCACGCTGTCAGCATGACAGTTTAATGGACAGTAATTCATTAATCCAAACACCGTGCAAATTTGGCGGTATCGAAATGGGTTTCCATACCGCAGTGCGGTAACGGATTTGTCACCGGATTATAATCTGTGAAGCTGAACTATAGGAGAAACGATTCAAACTGAAAAGTAGCTAATTAAGTTGTCTGCAGGCTGCGGAGAGCGTGTCACTGCGCTAATGCTGTGGGCTTAGGGAGGGCTGGAAGAGAACCGTATAAGAATGAGGGATTTACACCAGCTCACTGTGAAAGGTAGCGACCCACTGGCGAAATCGCATCGTTATCCGCTCCTACGTGGGATCTGCCAGCCTGGTAATGGCCAAGGTACAGGCACGGGGGCTTCGTGGGGGTGGGGGCTGAGGGTGTGCAGGCTGGTTTATTGTTAACCTGCGTACGACGTAGCCCTTGTGTATAGTGAGATTTATGCAGCAGCCTATAAGTGGCTGTTGCCAGGTAACAGGATCGTGTAAATCTGAAGTGTGCGGCGTCCCCCCCGCCGTAACGCGCCAGCAGGCGTGATCTCAGAGCCGCCGCCAGCCGCCAGCCGCCAGGCCTTTCCCCGTTTAGGAAGCACGTGTATTTGAAGACTTTTATATCTGTTACTGCCATTTTGTTGATCTGCAGATAACATTTAATTTTCCTATTATTTGTGAAATGGTTATGACTTTTCCAATCATAGCATCACACTACTACACTATCATGTTGAAGAAATGTAGAAGAATATTTATTTTGAGGGAAATTCCCCTTGTTAGGACAGGCCTGGGATCTTGGTGTCCGCCAGGAAGCTCATGATAACCGTTAAGACTTGATATTACTCCTGCTGCGGAATTGTCCCTAACCGCTGCCCTGCTGTACTCATGCTAATAGGGATATTTATTAATACATATTTGAAATTGGTAACTTTATTTGGGCAACGACAAGCAGCCCATCCCCCAGTCTCTTGCTGTTGCACTCAGTTGGGTAGTGGTCCATCTAGTGGTGATCTATTATATGACAGGTTTCCGTTATCAAGCTGTTCCTTCATTTTCTAATAATGAGAATTACATTATGAGAGGTAATCAGATTTTCAGATGGTTTATTTATGTACAGTTTATGCTGGAAGTAAATTTAAAGATGGAACTTGTAAATTAAAAAGATCCTTAATTTGCTTATGGTTGACATTATTACTGCTTGCAACTTTTATATTTTTTGTAAGGTATAATTGCGTTAGACACACTTTGAAAGGCACCCAGAACCGGGAGAAAAGAGCCTCATCTCTGTCTGACTCAACTTGTGTGCTAGCTGTTCCATTAGTCGTCACATCTTTCTGAAGAGATCTTCCAGGTCTTTGTGTTGCGTTACTCTGTCAGCATCAGGGTAAATGTAATTAGCGTTGCACACAGTGGAAGTGCTAGGTGACTCAGTGAATAAACTTAGCGTTATAAATGCCTGCTATTATGGTTGGGCTGTAGAAATACTAGTTTGTATTATTGTGGCTACACATAGACGGAGTTCCATCCAGCTTCACTAAGCAGCAATAGGACAGCTCTACCTTCTTTATTATTAAACTTTTTAGGTTCAGATACACATGGATGCCTAGGAAGCTCTAGTTAGAGTTGCATAGTGTGAAGATACCGTGTGGTGCTGCTTGTGGACCCATCCCTTACAGAGCTGACCCCTTCTGTCTTTTTCTGTCCTTTGTTGCAGTTGATGCCGATGAGATTAAGAGGCTAGGAAAGAGATTCAAGAAACTTGACCTCGATAACTCGGGATCCTTGAGCGTAGAAGAGTTTATGTCACTGCCTGAACTGCAGCAGAACCCGTTAGTACAACGAGTCATCGACATATTTGACACTGATGGAAACGGAGAAGTCGATTTCAAAGGTAAGGTAAAAAAATACTTTGTAAATAACCCAAAGTCACCTCGATCTAAGAAAATGTTTGTAAGTTGTTAGTGTAAGATTAAGGACAGTTATAAAATGAAATAGTCCTGTTAGGTTTGTCTTATGAGGTTTGCTTTTTAACTTGGTATGCATCTGTAGTTTGTTTGCGAGGTTAACCAAAGAAGCTGGAAATCTCATCATCTGATTGCACCAATAAGTTCCTTTGAAGATCGTGCTGTGCATTTAAAATTAGTCCTAGCTCCTTCTGTTTAATGGAAGGAGTTGTTTTTCCAGTCTAGTTCACAAACAATAATGGTAGCTTTGTTTTTAAAAAGGTGTATTTTGTGCCTTTGTTTAGAATTCATAGAGGGTGTCTCACAGTTCAGTGTCAAAGGAGACAAGGAACAGAAATTACGGTGTAAGTATTCATCTAAATCCATCACATTAAGGTGCCTTCATTGACTTCCGTTTTGCTTCTTTGCAGTTCATCATAATCTTTATTGGTTGTCTTGCTTATTCCCCAAGTCGCCTTCCGCATTTACGACATGGACAAGGATGGCTACATCTCCAACGGGGAGCTCTTCCAGGTGCTGAAGATGATGGTGGGAAACAATCTGAAGGACACCCAGCTACAGCAAATAGTCGACAAAACCATTATTAACGCAGACAAGGACGGAGATGGCAGAATATCCTTTGAAGAATTTTGTGCAGTAAGTGCAGTCAGCGAATCACTAGTTAGCCTGTGACGGTAACCCACAGGAAAAGGTTAACTTAATCTTTGTTTGTGCTTCTTTAACGTCTTCATGAAGTACACCCATCTTCTGAACTGCTTATCCTGGTCAGGGTTGTGGAGTCAAAAATTCCATTTGGTTTTTTAATTCATACTTGAAAAATAAAACTCTCTTGAATGTGTTTGACGATGTCACTGTCCTGTCACCCTCCAGGTTGTAGGTGGCCTAGACATACACAAAAAGATGGTGGTGGATGTGTGACTGGGTTCCGAAGCTCCCCCACAACAACTTTTGCTTTCTTCTCCATCTCTGAAGATATGCTCAAGATGTCCAGCAATGCTCTCTGTGTATTTAAATGGAAGTATTTTCTCTGTGAAGCCACCGTTTTCCAACACGAGCCTCGCGAAGCCAACTCTAAATCGTTATTGAACATCGATTCTCTCAATAACTTGGTGTAGCACTTTAAAAAAAACAAAAAAACAAAAAAACAATCTTGAAGGACAGCTTTTCTTGTTGAACGAGCATCTCAGTTTGGTGGATGAAAGGAAGAGGGTTGGCGTGCAGTTTTTTATTTTCTTTTTTTATATTTATTTTGTTTTTGTCTTTTTTAAGGAAGTATATACGGAAATTATGTAGTTAGTTGGGTGTATCTCAATATACTTGATTTTGTGACATCATCAAAGTAGAGTATGAAGTGCCAATCAGAATATAAACGTAAACCAGTTGAACACATGACTACCATCGTTTTAAGTTTGGGAGAAGCACTCTAGATAAAAACAAAAGCGCTTCGTGACTACTGCGTGATTTCCTTTCCAGGGATACGGAAGGTCTTTCTCTCTTTTTCTATTTCACTTTGTAATATGAACTACGTAGTTTGATTATAGCATTTTAGCTTCCAGTCACATACAACACCAAAATATATATTGTTGATTTTTTTGTAATAAAGGGGGAATGTGTATTTTATTCATACATTTGTATTTGCAGGGAGTTTTATCTATTCCTGGCCTTGCTCTCGAAATACAGTAGAAATAGAATCATCTTTTTTGTGCACAACTTCAGGTTTACTTTGAAGGCAGGTCTTTGTGTTGCCTGATGACTTTGAACATTTTTGCAACCATCCAGCTATCCCCTACATAAAAATCGTTTCATTTCTCATGATGGAATATTTCTATTAAAGTCGGTTGGAACATTAAACATTAAACGTATTTTGTATTTTATTACCTTCAAAACAGCAGTTAAATGACTTTTTGCTTCACTGATAAATTGTATACTATAATATGCAAAGAGCTCTGTAACTTAATGTGAATATAGGCGAGAATCACATCTTACTTTATAGTGTTACATTTATCAGCTTTACTGCAGGCAGCGTTAAAGGTTTATTTTAACAGTATATGTATATTAGGGAAATGAGGGATTTTTTAAACTGTTACAGTAAAGAGAAACCTAGTGATGTATACATCCTAGGAACTACAGGCAGGACCCTTTGTTTTGAGTCATCAGTCTAGACGTAGTGATGTATCTTGACACCGAGAGGGTCTGCATGATGTGAAAGGTGGCCTATATCCCCCTCTTTGTCATAGTTTTCTTCATTTGGCCTTCTTTCTTTAAAAATAAAATTAAGGATTACCATGATGCTTTAAGTTTTACAGAAAGACATTTTAAATTTTTTTTTTAAGTCTCCTTGTGTAGTTCTCTCTTACTGAAGTGGTTGCTCACGCAGGAAGGTTTCTGGAACGTTCTAGAGCAGTGGCTCAGTCCCGTACCGGCTGTTCTTCACACGAGTGCTGCACGACCTTGGCTGTCAGCCCCAGAGGCCCTTAGGCTTCATGTGCTTGCATGAGTTTTTTTTATTTTGCATGTCAGTCTTTTAATTATTAGACAAAAATATCTTATTGTTTACATGGTGAATGGTGATATAATTATATTAATATATAAGGTTGCCAAACTTTGGTATATGTTTAAATTATAACCACTGCCACTACATGTTACTTTTGAATATTCTCGATTACCGCATTGCTCAGATTCCAGTTTCATATCTGTTCCAGTGTCGACTGCCATATGCTTTACTTCTAGGGAAAGCCATGTGGGATTTGTACATAAGTATTTGTTATAAAGCTAGCAGGAACGTTCCGCTCTCCTGTCAGCAGTTATTGCATTGATGGACCTGTCCTCCAGAGGGCTGGATCAGGGCCTGTGGAGTGAGGCCGGCGGGGGGGTCTGGAGGCGAATGACGGTTATTTATTTTTTATCTTCTCTGCATGCTGCATCATATGCTGTGGGAATTATTGGAAACTTCATACTGTATGAAAATGAAAAATAAACCATTTAAAATAATCAAAGTTTTTTTAATGCCTTTAAAAGAACAGTGGCTGTATTTAACCAAATGATAGCCAGATGGATCATGGAAGTAAGAATGAAACGGCGCAAAACCCAGAGGACAAACCCTTTTATTCGCAAACTGCATCGGAGTAACTCAGTGGCAGCTGACTTTGAGGACTATCCATTCACTGGCAACACGCAGTTCTCAAAGATAAGTCAGTTCTTGGCAGGTCATCAGACCGAGTCATACGTCACATTCCCAGCATTTCTCAAACACATCCCGTCTGCAAAAACTTGTGCCACCTTTATCCCACGTCGCCGAAATTCGATATTAGAACCTCTCGGCAGCACGGGAGGCCACTGCTCGTATATTCCCATAAACCTTTGAGGGTGGACTTCCTGTTGGAAAGAGGAGAGGATGGAGATTGTCGCATGAACTTCACTTCTGCTCATGCTTCCAAAACACATTTCCTACTGAATGTTATCAGATCTGCTGTAGCTTTCATAATAATTCAGATATACATATATAGTCCTATTTCAGTTTTTGATCCCTTTTTTCCCCATCCCTCCTGACTTTCATCCATTTAATTTATGTTTCTATTTAACTTCTCAGTCTAAGCAGTAATCGGATTTGCTTTCCACTGCAAGCTGTATCCGTATAACTATGCACATGACCAAACCTCATGAGGCAGTTTAGATATAACTGACATAACCCATCCAACAAATGATTCATCAGACTTCACATACCTAAGATGAGGTTGCAAATAGCCGTCCGTGCCATCTTTATATTCTGGAAAGATCCTAATATATGTACTTTCCTAGAAAACAAGTGTATCAGAATCACAAAGGGCAAGGTTAAATGGGTCAGTTGAGTATCAGTTTCAAAAATTAATATTAAGAATAAAAACTCACGTGTCTGCAAGCACAATTCGAGTCCTTGTCACATTTTCTATGGTAAATTTGGTTTTCCCTCCCTTGCCTGCTATTCTTCCAACAGCTCTGGATAAGTGGTCTCCTTTGAGTGGTTTAACTTAAAGAAAATTTGTTTATTATTAAAAATGTACATAATTTCTTAAAAAATAAAATTTCCTCACTGAATTACAAGTATGCAAACACGGTGTAACTGTACATGCATTAAAACGGTGTCATTAGATCTACCCATTTAATCAGAGCCAAAACAAAGAAATAACACACATTACACTTCACAGAACAATTGACAATTTGACAAGACTCCAATCAACATTCTCATTTGGGAAAATAAGTAAAACTGTTCTGGACATAAAACAAAAACTGCCTTACCTATAATAAAAATATGTATTTATACTAAAACACATAGACACTAAACACTAAAGACACTAAAACATCACTTCATTTAAGAGTTCTACATGGTCATTACTCAATTCCAAGGTAAACAAATGAAGTCATTGTGTTCTGAGAGCTGGGTTATACTGTAACCATACTCACCATCTGTGACGTCAAAGGATTCAAGAAACAGCTCGTCTAATCTGATTAGTGCCAGAGCATCCTGGAGACAAAACCAAAGTTAACACAGCAGACATAATAAATGAAAGCTCATACAAAAGTTCAGTCAACTACAGAAGATAAACTTACCTCAACCTGAAAGCCTAATACAAAAGCTTTCACAAAATCTGCGGCTTTTGTCAGAGCACCGATGTCTTGTGTTTCTTTACAGGTCTGTTGAAAAATTGAGAATCAAAACAACCTCTTCACGTTCAGATAGCCATTAAATATATCCTTCAAATCCTTCAAGTAGTCTGGATAGTTTACACCTAACGTAGTGCCAAACGTACCGCTGATTTAAACTGCCTGTCAAACCTGCAATCTGGTAAGTCGACAGTAATTTACAACAGGTATAATAAATGTTGCATTTTGACGACTTACGTTCAATGCACTTACTTTGATTTCGACATTCCTTGTCTTCAGGTTAAATCTGACTTGAAGCTGTAGGTGTTCAACGATCGGAGTAAAAATCTTTAACCAGTTTTCTTTCAGAGGAGTGTACCGATGACCGGGTACAGGGACTTTCCGTACTTCGTCTGAATTACCCTTGAATACATGAAAACACGTACCGTAGTGATCGTTAGACGATATCCTACTTGCAGCTACAATAACAAGATTTTGGTCCTTCAGTAAATTGCATGGCAACTGGTTTATGTAGTTGTAAGGGATCGGCTTATTTTACCATCAGTTTGTCTCCAGAAATAGGTGGAAACTCCGGTCTCTTTCGTGCCACGGCGTCCTCTGTGTCCATCTCTCCGTCTTCCACTTGCCTCTTGCGTTTATTGTTCTTTTTGGATTTTACCTTTTTAAATTCGCTGTCCAAACTCTGACAGTCCATCTCGGCGGCTGCTTTATGTTCATTCTCACTTGGTTTCTCGGTATCCATTGTCAAGCTTGCGAAGACCTTACGTAAAAGACACAGGTAATAAGTTAAACACGCTGCTACAATTCTCACATGCTGCTAACGGATGGCCGCCATCTTGAAAAGGACCGGAAGTCGTCACGCAGACCTTGAATAAGAGTCGCGCAAGCGCACATCCGTCACACCGTCTCCGATTCATGTTGGTGCTCTCATACAATCCATCCATCCAACTAACTGCTTATCCTGGTCAGGATTGCAGAGTCTACCCCAAATAGTACTATTCTTCTACATTCTTCTACCTTACATTAATTAATTCAGTAAGTAACAGCAAGTCTTATTTTGTAAATAGTAATTCTTTGACATTTTTTTAAACCAATTGCTATCGAATTTCAAATATAACTGCTGTTTTAGGTGTCAGTTATATTTAGGCAGTTATGCTTATTATGCACAATATTGTAAATATACTTTATTTTGACTGGTTTTATAATAAACTGGGAATGTCTGCATTGCACTAATTCAGGGATTCAAACTACCCATTGTGTTTTAACACTGCAAATATGTGAGACTGCACAATGACAGTGATGGTTCAGTGACACTCTGCTACTTAAATGTATCTAGAGCAGTCTGTCATCATGTGCCCTAGATTCGTACTATAGAGACTACTAAATATCCATCTGTCTGTCTTTCTGTCCATCCAATAGAGGGCCACGAATATTTAGGTGCAATTCCACTTATAACCTTAGAGGTCGCCAGATAATGGCAAATAATTCTTCTACTCGGAAGATAAACGGATTGCCTGCAAAACTGCATTTACTAAAAGAAAATATGTAAAATGTTTTTTTTTTCTTATATTCACCTCTTGTTTCTCTCTATTAAAAGGCCAGTAAAATAAAGTGTGTCCCTTTTCTACAGTTATGATAAATATGTAGGCATATCCACTGATGCTGAACTAATAAGCTGCACCTACATCGTGAACATTCCCTTTTGCTACATTACAAGTAAAATCGATGATCTGGAATGAAAAAAAGCAGTTTGTGATAGCCCTCAAAGCATTTTTAATACTCTAGCACATAATTATATTTTTGATCGGAATAACAAAGCCTATAAGGTCCATTAAGTATGTTTTAAAGTTGTTCTATGATAAATCTCTTTTACGTGTTTCTGTATTTCACTCTTGAAACCTTAGTGTTCCTTAATTTTGTGCTATTTAAGGATACTGCTCGGGAAATACTGTCAAAATTGTTTATCTTTTTTTTGGTTTTATATTACAGTGACCTTATTTGCACTTGGCAGTATGACTGATGATGCAACGAATATTCCCAGAAGACCACGGAGTTAAATATGTAGAAGAAATCGGTAGATACATGTTAAGACTTGATTAACCTAAAGACGCTGTCAGCCACAGCACAGCAATCTAGTCCCATTGTTGTACTATATTTGTAGTCATATCAGAGTTAGTACACCAATAGTATGCCTGAATGTTACCCATTTGCTTCTTTCTGTTTTTGTTTTAACCTAAAAGCTTTTCTGGCACAGTCGAGAAAACTTTCTTTTTTGTTTTTTTTTTCTTGTTGTTTTTTTCCCCCTCCAGGTTTGGTTTAAAACAGGGTAAGACATCTATTGCAGGAACATGACTCCTGGTTTCAATAAATATTTCCAGGAGTTTTATTTGGTATGTCTTCAATTACAGACTGATTGGCACAGTTACACGCATTTGGGAGAAGAGAAACACAGGTCCTTCAGAAGTAACATTATCTCGTTTATTTATCAGGAACATGAGTGAATAATGTTATACTGTTTATTTAATTCGCTTTCTTATTATCAAATAAACCAAAACGATCAAACAATTATATATATTTACTGAAAAAACATAGAAGAACAAGTAACATGCACAAGACAAAAATCTAAAAATTGGAAACAAAACTCACATTAGAAATTCATGTTTATACTCTAAGAAAAAAAAAACTTGACCATGCACATGGACATAAATCATGGGGGGGAAGTAATCAAAACCAGCCAGTGCAACCCTCTGGACCCCCTTGAATGGGTGAAGACCTCAACCTCCCAATGCACAACCCAAAGTTGTACCCCTGACGCAGTGGCACAGATAGGATTTTTAAACTGGGGGGACCAAGGATATTTTTATATTTATGCTGGCCATGCATATCCCTGTCTTCCTATTTGGATGACCGATTATAGTTTATAATACCTTTTAAATTTGGAATACATGTATACTTTCCCTTATGCAGTATTTCACATCCTTGTGAACCTGTTCTGGACAAGTTGGTGAAATAGGATGGTTCAAAACATTTATACATGTACATCAAAATTGGAATCCACTGGGCCAACATGTAACAAGAGAAGAATTTGTTGACCAGCAATAAATATATTAATTTCAGTTTATATAATAACTAGCTATCCTGGACTCTGTGCTCTGGATCCTTAAATGAGAATAGAATAAACACCAGCCAGACACAGCTAGGTCCAGGCTTGAATCCCTAACAAACCTTCCCACAACCTTCAACTGTGTTTGAAAAAGGAGTAAATAAAAAATACAACATTTATTCATTATGTCGACTTAGCACGAGCGATGCCCCTGAAGCTGATCCAAATGACCACGTCATAACCCTTAACTTTTTACAGTGGTGTCTCTGTGCTGTTTCAAATTGTCCCTCAGTTAACGGTGTGTAGTACTAGATCCCAGGCAACAGCATTGTCCATAGAGACAAAGAATTGTGAGAATAAACGCTCGTTTTTGTTGTGCTTGCGTTTTTTTCTCTCATTTGTTTTTGTCTGTTTGTTCATCCATGGAGAAAGGGGAGCAGCGTTATATTTTCCTTTAAATTTCTTTTAAAAGCAAGAATTCCCCATTTGTCTCTCCGAAGTCCTTTAAGTTGTAAGTGAGCCACATGCACTCATGAAAGACAAATTAGGTCACGAACGAGGAATGTTTTTATGGCCCAAAACCGAACCATTAAAAGAGCTACAGTAACGATTCCCATCTTGATTCGAAGTTTATTTACTTATGTGGTGTGTTGGGAGAATATCTGGGTAGGGAGGCGGTGTAATACATCATGACACCATTAGAGGAACTTAGTCCAGCTTAAAGGGGCAATGCGAGGTTGTCCATCTACACTAATTTATAACTTATTTATTTTACAATGTCAGGCTTTGAGGGGTTCTGAAGAAACAACAAATACCACGGAGCTGCGCTTCGACTTGTTTGAAAAGGAGTCGGTTAAGGATAATGAAGACGGAATGAAACTTTTGAAGAGAGTTTAGATGGTCTAAACAAACCAATGTTGACTGTGCCGGAGGGGGTAATTTAAATGTCTGCCTCCGTGTGGTGCTGGCATGTGTGCGAGTGTTGTGCACGTTAAAACCTTGGCCCTGACCAGTCGTTTAGAAAGCTCGGGATTTTGTTGCTAATTGTTTTGGCAGGATGCAATTTAGCCGGGACACGTTCAGACCTGAATCGCTGTAGGAAGCCGGCATTTGACATTTTCAGCAAACGGCAGTTCTTCTGAACCCCAGTAGGTGGCAGCATCAGAAAGGCAAACAGTTCCATGTCTTTTTTTTAGAGGTCTTACTAATATTTTTAAATGAGCACATACAATTTTTAAATGAAAATACAGGAATGTAGTACCTCTGACCCTCCTGAAAAAACATTCTTCCAGGAATAGTAAGCCTTGTATTTTGTATGCATATATAAGACTGCCTAGAGGATTGCAGGACAGCCAACTGAGATATATTTGCCTCTGGACAGAGTTCCCTTTTCCAATCCTTCTTCCGTGGTCACCCAGCAAAAACTTTCCTGTTAACACCATGAGGGGGCAAACAACCAGGTAATGGCGATACTGTCGGGTTCCCTCAGGAGAGCCAGATATCATTTGCCTGGGGCCCCCGGCTAATAACACAGTCATTAACAGTAGACATGAATGAAAGGGAAACTAATAACAGAGAAAAATGGCCAGCTGGGATTACTGAGAGCCAGCAAAGGCCTGTTGAAAAGTTGGTTTATATTAGCTACAGCCAATTAAATTTCACTTTTTTTCAGAGGCCACGTGACTGATATTATTATTTCTAGATAGAGCAAAGGAATGCATTTTGGCTCTCTCTCCCTCCCTCCATCCCCTTTTCTCTCCATCTCTCCATATATATAAATATTTATTTCTTTGTGTGTGTGTGTATATATATATACACTCACCTAAAGGATTATTAGGAACATCTGTTCAATTTTTCATTAATGCAATTATCTAATCAACCAATCACATGGCAGTTGCTTCAATGCATTTAGGGGTGTGGTCCTGGTCAAGA
>JAODLC010000045.1:13309925-13320709 GCA_026781145.1 Hippopotamyrus pictus | reverse complement strand
GAAGCGCAACCTGATGTTTTTGGAATGAATGCCGTGATGCTGCATATATTTATAATGAAAACACCTTCTGTAATTCTAATAATAAAAACAACCAAAGTAGCTCAGCTAACTGAAGGAACCGTAAGAGAAAAAGCGTCATTCTCACTCTGGATTTTTAAATCTTCTTTTAAATAGAAATGAATAGTTATAATAATGACTAACAGGATAGTGTTTAATCGATAAGGGATGTCAATGATAAAATATTATTTTGTTTTATTTTCACATTCTTAACACCAGATTTTGTATATGACTGTGAAACTTTACATTGTGCACTGGAGAGTGCCACGTTTTCCACAGACAAGACGAGATTTGCTTCATAATGACAGTTTCCAGGAGCAAATTTGTGCAAAGTCTGAATCACTCCAGTACCTTGTATCTGACTTGGGGTAGGTCGAGATGACCTCCCGGGCAACTGAAGAGTGACTGAGCATGACTGAAAGATTGCAAGTGCATTTGTGCATTTCTCAAGGCTGTAGTCAGTAATTTGCATCGCCTGTCATTACCATTCCATCTATGTCTGTGTTTATCACTCTTCTGTAAGCATTGAGAAAAATTCAAACGCAGAATTTGACAAGGGTCTGAAATGCTTTCTATTTTCTTCTAGTAAAATTGATTTTTTTTTTCTTTTTTTTAGGGGGGGTTGTTATTTAGACATATATACAATTGTTTACACACTCAGTCAACCAGACAGAGTTTTCAGTTTTTACTTATATCGACTGTGATAATATTTGTTTTTGTCTATATAATCCTCATACAGCTTGTTATGACAGCTGGCTTTTAGACATGTTGTGTATGAGACAGGAATAATTTATAATTGATTAATTGATTGATCTCTCTCTCAGTATATTTCTTTTTCTTTGTACGTGTCTGGGCGATTGCTCTATTGTCATTGCAGTCGGCTGGGCTTCTGTGTTGAGTACAAAGCCATTTTCATCCCGTTCATCGGTTATCAATCATTTGCTTGTTCTTCATCCTGTAGAAGCCGAGCTAATATTACACGTTTCTGGTAAGATGGCACTTGGGGACACACAGCGGTTGACAGTTGCTCCACGAGCGTATTTTTCAGCTTGATTGGCACAGCAAGGAGACTCGTGTAAAGTTCCACTTGATTACACTCAATTTGCCCCATGTTGAACTCAATATTACATTGTGACAGCATGCACGCCACTTTATTCGCCTCCGAAGTCATTTTCCGCACTCTGAACAACAGCCAACCGTGGCCGGGCAAAAGATGCAGGGAACGGATATGGAAAACAGAAGGTGTGTCAGCAGCAGACATATTTCAAAAGACGTGCATTGATAAGCATTATCTACACATGCCAAGGACAAATAGCAGACAGATAACGGATGATTGCAGCACTGAAATACAATGTCCTAAGACTATCAGTGATTTCTTGCATGTATACCAAACCGGATAATAAATAGACATTTTTGTTTACGCAAATTGCAAGCAATTGTTAGTATTTGTGACCTAAAGCCTGTTATTTGCTGGCAAGACCCTTTCAGAAAATGTAGGACACAGGAAGAGTTAAGATCTGACAGTACCTTGTTAGTTTGTGCAGTAACATTAAAATTTGCTGCATAGAAATGGAATGACAGACTGCAGGAATCCCATCACGCTGTCTGAGAGGTGGCTGTCGGCGGCCTCTAGATAGAGCTTATAATCTGCACACTTGTCTATTTCTATGAGTGGAATGTGGATGGGAGAATCCATATCTGAACATTTGAACTTTTCTTAACTTCTTGACTGAAAACTTCAGAGCTTTTTAGGCAGCATCGTGTGGCTCTTTGGGTTAGGGTGCTATGAACAGAAGGACACTGGTTAACACCTCAGAGTCAGCAGAGTGATGTCACCATCGGGTCCGTAAGCCCCAGTTGCTCTAGGCACTGTCTGATCCTGCTTTCTCAGTTTCTGACCGATTTCTCAATTGTATGTCACTTTGGATAAAAGTGTATGCTAAGTAAATAAATGAAAAAGCCTTATAAATAATCCAACAAGGACAGCAGGCAACATTGTACAAAAGTTCAAGCAGGAGTTTGCATAGTTTTTTCTTTTAAAAAAGGTACTTAACTACAATGCATTCACTATGTTAAATGGGGGTCGATTGAATACAGTCTTGCTTTGCATAAAACACCCAGTAAGCAAATAAATATTCATGTCTGTTTGGCAATAGGAAATGTATATTCCTTTGTGCGTGAGATTCCTGTGCTGCATTTTCAAATGTAAAGTATCTCCAGCTACAGTAAATTGCCAACAAATTCTTTCTGAATAATTCTCTTTATTCCCTTTTTTAGGGTGATCGTACTAAAATTTAACTCATTAAATTCTAGTTCAACAAGACATCAAACAGTGAAAGAAATCAGTCAAGCACTGGGCTTTTCTCAAAGCGCCGGAGTGAACAATTTTTCATCTGACAGCTTGGGACGTGTCAAGACGTCTCCACCAGGCAAACGATGTTTACATACCCCCCCCACCCCCCCGATTCCTTCTGCTCCGATAGCCTCCAGGTGAGCTTCCCTCGATTATCTCGGCTCTGACACCCAACAGGTGCAAAAGCCTGGAGAAAATGGAGCGACGTGTTACTGCAAAGACGACACGCAAATGAGGGAGTGACTCGGCTGGGGAAGAGGGACAGGAGGCCCTTTCAGGATGCTGTGGGGTTGGGGGGAGGGGGGACTGAGCAAAGAGCATTTGTCAGCCTGTAACCTTTAAGCCTCTTGAGTCAGAGGAATGCCTCAGGTCAGAGCAAGGCACCTCTCAGACTCTGTGGTTTGCGCTTCCCCTGCTAGATAACATGAGAAATCTGTAATTCAAACTGAGAGATGTGTGCTGAGGGACGAAGGCTCAGGGGAATGTATGAGTAACAGGAAGGAGATACAAGGGTCCGGAGGTCTAAGCGAGAATATGCAAGATCCGCGGCGCTGGTGCTGTTCACACATGCAGACGGACATCTAATCTCCCCTGCATGTGCTGATTGTCATTTCAGAGTGAATCGTACATTGTTCCACAGGTGAAATACACACTATCGTTGAAATCGATTCTACATTAATTTAACCCTTGTTGATCAAATGCGCGTGCTTATTGGTTGCTTTACTGAAAAGGCAAACAGCTTTCTAGGAAAACTTGTGATTTTCTGGCAACGAAGTGCATAAAGACCGTAAGAGACTCAAACGAACCAAAGAAAACAATAATTGCATGTAATTATGAAACAGAAAAAAGAGATAAGACCTAAAGCCTTTAATCTTGCTCTTTGGGATACTTAATAGCTTCAAATCCTTTAATAGAATTTGATATATAACTAGCTTCAATTAATTAATCAAACCTACTGCTACAAAGCTGCACTATATGGCCAGAAGTATACAGATACTTCTTTTAATGAGATTACTTGGCTAATTAAGCCACACCCGCTGACGACAAGGGTGATGAATTAAGATGGGAGTCCTGCATTCTCCAGCAACAAACACTGACGGCGGAGTAGGGGGTCTCACATAAAAGCTTAGTAACTTTCTGCTTGGTACCACCCTAAGAATCCATCTTTCCAACAAGTCAGTTTGCCATATTTCTGTCCTGCTACAGCTATCCTGGCAAAAGGTAAAAGTGGTAATGTCTAAAAGTGGTAATGTCTTGGAGCATGTTCAGTTGTGAGCTGTAGGTTTTGCAAACTCCTGTTTTCACCCTACCTGAATATTAGCGATTCCCACCCCCAATGTCGCAACATCTAACAGAAATCTTTCCCTAAAGAGTAGAGCACAGGAATATCTGCTTAATCCAGCTGCCACACATCACTAACTCATAGTTTCATTAATTTTGTATAACTGGTGGTTAGCCCTCTTGCCTCACACCTCTGGGACTCGGGTTTGAGCCTCCGCCAGGACTCCATGAGTGTGGACTTTGCATGTTCTTCCTGTGATGTCGTGGGGTTTCCTCCGGAGACTCCGGTTTCCCCCCCCCAGTCCAAAAAAATGCTGAGGTGAATTGGAGTTCCCAAACTGCCTGTAGGTGTGAATGCTGTGTCTGCACTGCGATTGGTTGGCGCCACATCCTGGTTGTTCCTTGCCTTACACCTGTAGCCTCCAGCATGAGCTCCAGACCCCCGTGACCCTGTACAGGACAAGCAGCTTCAGAAAATGGATGGATAGTAATTTTTCCACCCCATTCCCCGGGTGAACTTTTTATACAAATTTTATACACGAATTGTTAAATAATTCTTAAAATCCGAAGGTCGGTGGATAAAAGGCTAAATGCAGACGTAATTGTTCTTGCAGGCTCATAGAAGCCTGTCACCTACTTCATTGACATAAATGTCAAATTGCTCATAGGTACTGTAGAAAATGAGAGCTCAAGATTTTAGGAATGTCTCGAGCTGCTTCGCCCGCTGAAACAGAATGTAATTCTCTTTGCTTTATGACTTTGGGATTGCTTTATGGTTCTGTGCAAAAGTCTCAGGCCACCAAACAAAACTGCGTTAAAATGATCTTCATGTTCTTGTAAAACAATGACTTTATGTTTGTCAATGTTCCTTCAAAACCTCTCTGAAATTCACCCTAGTATTTGCAGAAACTACCCTTATATACCCACGTGTTTGACAACTAGTATTCCATGTTTGGCTAATCAATATCTCATTGATTTATTTAACTGATCATGTTAATAAAGTGAGCCGGTGGTGAAGATTAACGTAAACCAGTAACGACTGGTTTGGGGGACCAAAGCGATGCTGTTAGCCATCCAGCCAGAGGCCACGTGGATTTTGCAAAGACTAATTCAGCATAATCGTTTAAAATACGGCAAAAGGTCTTATATATCTGTAAATGGAATCCTGTTACTCTACATAATTTATACACATGTGATCCAAACTTCTACCAGCCAATATGTTAGCCAATACCAGCTTATATGATACGTAAAAGCTGCATAATTAATGGTACATTAGTGAAATGTTGCAACAGCACATTGTAATTAATGAGCCGTTCATTTACGGGAACACACATGCAGCGCAACGCGCACATCTCCGTGTATCCCATTGCATCTTCTAGGATTCATTTGGCACAATTACATGGGTAATTTATATGTTCACATAGCAGTGCCTTCGGGTACACTGTGAATTTAATGTGAAACAGACACTGGAGCCTCTGCGATCGCGGAGCAGTGGAGTGCCCCTTTCCCCGTCCCCGTGGACCTCTCTGCACCCCCCTACTTTTCCCGCGACGAGCCCGAGTATTAGTAACTCTAGCTGTCTAAGCAGGGTGGCGTCATCATGCTGTTCAAGCGCGCTAATCAGCAATTCGCTTGTGTCCCTCTACATTGCCTTTACGTTCGGTTTTTCTGAGGCCGAACTGAACAATTCCATATGCCCCAATATCCTCCCCTCCCCTTTTTGTACGCACACTTTGAGGCTGTGTTTGGGATAATTATTTTGTACAGTCATACTTAACACTAGCACAAAATGTTCCAAGTTCTTTTTCTGCACAGTTTGTTATTTGATAGTTGCCATACTTCTTGTAAATATCGGATCAGAACATTTATATGTAAGGATGCCGATTTGCAATCTTGGAATCCAAAGTTCGAGTCGATCCATAAGAATGTTTCTGCTGCTGTAACTCTTGAGAAAAGTACTTGGAGAAGGATAATGGCCGTTTGTAGACCGTATAGTACTGTTCCCCTCAAGTAACCATTTCTTTGCAGGATACAGTTTCAGTTTGCAGGGTGAGACATAAGAACTACAGGTGTTCAGTTTCCTTGTTTTTTAAGCATTGGTGGGATAAGTGTCAGTCTATCGCTCCTTGTTTTACAAAGCTTGTTCGGTTAAGGAGGTTATTTGGAGCCTGTGGGGAGCTGCAGTCCATCCTGGGTAGGACACCTCTCTCTCTCACACACACACACACACACACACACACACACACACACACACACACACACCAACATACATACTCAGCATCAGAAACGTGGGTTAAATCAAGTCATTAGTTTGCCTGAACTGAATCTCTTCAGATTGTGGGAGAGAATCAGAATTTTTGGAAGAAGGCCATAGAGAAAGGGAGGGAGGGCATCCAAAGTCTGCGGAGAGAAAGGGAGGGAGGGCATCCAAAGTCTGCGGAGAGAAAGAGAGGGAGGACATCCAAAGTCTGCGGAGAGAAAGGGAGGGAGGCGCATTCGAACCGACACCCCTGGAAGCGTGAGGAAGCGGCTCCCTTGGCAAATCTAGACAATACATGTAGCAATTTTTTCTGCTCTCCCGTACTAAAAAAATATTCATGGCTTGGAGTTCATGCCGTTGAAGAGAGAAAAAGGGCAAAGGGCGACCATGTGACTTCACTTATTCCCTGCATGTCATAGCAGGACCGCTGTAGAGACTGTTTACGCCATAAATCTGCAGACAGAATAAAACACCCGTCCGCTGCACTGTACTTAGCTTTTTGATAATTTGCCATTCTTTTCAAAGGCCGTACAAATCTGATTAAAGCCGACTAAGAAACCAGCAAAAGAAAACCACAGTATATATGTGCAGAGCATTAAGTAATGATGTATTACACAAAGCGGGGTAAACAGAGAACCTCAGAAAATCCCATTATGGGGGCTGATGTTTGGGATTGTTTGTTTTCTTATGATGTCTTGATTCCCCTGCTCACGTCACATGGCTTTCATAAGTGAAACCGGCTCCACAGAAGAAGAGACACACTTGTCATAGACGTAATTCAAAGGAAAGGTCAGCTGATCCATCTTGTTGACACAAAACGCACAGTTTGGGATGGGCAGGCAGGCAGGCAACAGAGCAATGTGCCTCGTGTTGTAGCAATGAGAGTCAGTATAAACCCCAGTCATTGAACATTGCTAAATCATATTTACAAATAAGACATAATTTGGCTCAAATCACCTCTATAAACGTGGAATTATTTTTTCTTTTCCAGATTGTTATATGATAGTTTATGTGAGACCCATTCATCCTGTGCTCACAAAAATGCTGCAAGATGGGCTTTGATTTAATTATAAAACTAACAAAAAGGTATGTAAACCAAAATATGTTCTGGGTGAGGCTGGTGACGGCCAAGCTTGCACCTGGTCACTGTTCTTCTGGTATTTTTACAGCATTTTCCATATTTATGGTTCTGTAATTATTTTACTACAATCCTACATCATGTTGAAGGTCTGTTCACAAAGAAAAAAAATTGTTCCTTTGGAAACTTACAGTTAATGGTGATTTATAAACACATTCATAATGCATTGTAATGCATTCTTTAAGCATTATAAACATGGTTATAAATATTTATAAAAAGGTATAACACATTATAGCCATGTGTATTATGCATTATGAATGCTTTATGAAACTCTCATCTATAATGCACTATTGATACCTTTATAATGCAGTACAAAGCATCCTCAATTCTTACAGTATACCAACAATTATAATGCATTATGAAGGTATCTATAGTGCATTACAGATGAGAGCTTCATAGAGCATTCATAATGCATAATACACATGGCTATAATGTGTTATACCTTTTTATAAATATTTATAGCCATGTCTTTAATGCTTTATGAATGCATTATTTTTGTTATGAATGTGTTTACATGTATAAATGCATTTCTAAGTCACAATTTCAGCCTAACGATTGTGCTTCTTTGGACATTGCACTCCAAGCTATTGCCACCACAGTGGTTCAAAGTTAAGCTTAATCAGCATCAATTTAGAATTCAGGGTAGTATTATTAAAATCTAATCTATTCATCTTATTGAGGTACTAAAAGGACACACTAACATGCATTCTTATGGGTATGTAGTGTATAAATTACTGAGGTTTTAAAGGGACACACTAACATGCATTCTTATGGGTATATAGTATATACATTACTAAGGTTTTAAAGGGACACACTAACATGCATTCTTATGGGTATATAGTATATAAATTACTGAGCTTTTAAAGGGACACACTAACATGCATTCTTATGGGTATATAGTATATAAATTACTGAGCTTTTAAAGGGACACACTAACATGCATTCTTATGGGTATATAGTATATAAATTACTGAGCTTTTAAAGGGACACGCTAATATGCATTTTAATAGGTTTTAAAGGGATATGCTGCATTGATATAAAGCGTCCCTTTAAAGACCACAGAAGTGTGAGGTCTCCCTCTCAGCCTCTTGATCTCTCCACCTCACTGCCGCAGTGGCACCTTCTGGCATTTCTCTCCCATTTCTCGGCTAGCTGCAGCATCATAGCAGACGTTAAGGGGCGCCGGGCACCGCTGCCTCTCGGGCAGGATGGGGATGGCGCTGAGGGGAGGAGGCCAGCTTAGGCCAGCTGACGTCTGTGTCCCCCATCCAGGCTAGAGAAGTTGTCCTGCCCTGTCGCCCCACAGCACTGCCTAGAAGAAAACACTCCAAAGTCAGGTTCACGGCGCCCCGCCTGCCGTCACTGGGGACGCCAAACAGATGGATGGATTTTCTGGCCTGACGTAGAGCTGCACCAGCTGGTGGGGATCACGTTTCCTCTGGCATGAAAATGCTCTGCTTATATCATCAGCAATCTGAGGAATTGCATTCAGGTGTTGGGGCCCCGCGTTTCACCCCGCAAAAGGCCTCACCATGTAAACCCGCCTCTGAACCTCAGCTTTTACCCAAATCCTAAGAGAAAAAAGGGAGTCTGACAATCAGCTCTGATGAGATATTTCTACGTTGCACTCAACCAAGAGAGAACAGCATTTACTGTCACAGAGACATGTGCACTGGAAGGTGCACAATGTAATTTATCATAGATATCTTTTACCATTTTATCATAGATATCTATTACCATTTTATTATAGATGCTGTTTCTTACAAACATGAAATGTGAAATATAAGAATAAATTACCAAGATTTTCTATATAATAATATAATAAATGAATGAATATCATAAAAAGAAAAATATGATTTAAAGACAAGCATTCATTATGCTATTAACTGTTGATATCTGGCATACAGATTTATTTTTAAAATTTTTTTGCCCTAATACTTATAAACATTGTTCGCTGACTATATTAGAGTTTTTATGTGCTGAAAAAAGGAATCTTGGACCAAAAATGTTTCTTACGAATCTTCTCCATATTTATCTCATTAAATATATTTGATTATATAACATAATACGTTTGTTTACTGATTTTTCATGTGTGATGTTGTTTGGGATGTACAGAACAAAGAACAGAATCTCAAATGGAGACAAAGACCCAGCACTGAGCCTATCGTGGAATAGCATTCCTCTGTTACCATTGTATATACAGTGTATATACAACAGCTGGAACTTCTGCACAAGAAGGATCAGAAATAATAAATAAAATGTGCTGAACATATTTCATATTCACATTACTGACCCACAGTGTTGCCAGTTTTTGGTGGCCTTCGACTGAGAGCTGCACAACTTTGTGCATCTGATCTGATACAGTATTTTCAGAATATATTCAGAATATATTTCATTTATATAGTCAGAAAATTTTCCATTTGTCGACTGACTGCTGTGAAATACAGGAAAACTTGAATTAAACTCAAGAGCTGGATAAACCTTCCATTTGTCCAAGTGCCCTGCCTATAATCCCCGTCCGGCGGAGATGGTGTGGATTTTATGAAATATAACATTCTTAATAGCTGAAAACTTGGGTCACTAACATTGGTGTTAGCTGTGAATAAAGAGCGCTTTGTAAAATGCTTAACAACTGGGACCACTTGGTCTTAGGAAATTAAACTTTTCAGGAAATCTAAATTGCTAATTTAGGGTTTCTGCAAAAATTGGCTGAAACTGGCACAGTGTGGTTGCATTAACTCATGAGTTATGCAACTTCGAGACACACCAACCAGGCAACAATTTGATATATGTGTTACGGAGAACATGTACACAGTAAATTCCCGAACATCCCATAACAGAAAATAACAAATAACAGCACAGTTTTGACAATCGCATGATAAGTTGTGCAATCATGGGAAATAATGTGAAACACGCAGGCTAATCTGGCTGTTGCATGCTGGCCCTAGTTATTTTTAGTTTCACACTTGTTTGAAGTGAAGCCAGACAGATATTGTGCACATGTGTACACACAGATCTGGAAGAAATTATGTCTTTCTCATGTCGCTTGCCTTTGCACAAAGAAAGCCAGGGGAAACTATGTATTTGAGCGAGCAACCAAATTGTGAATTTAATTTTGAGAGCGCTGTCAAGCCGCACAGAAACATAACACAATTAGTGAGCATATTAAAGGCAGCGGGAAGATAATGGAAAAACTAGTCACAGAGCAGCCAGGCACAGAGGACTAAAGCAGACTGTTCCCACATCGAAATTTACACCGCGCTACTGACCCCACGGCGACCCCTCAGAACGTTAACACTGTTCGAGATCCTGCTGGTTCTACTTAAACCTGCAACATGTAAAGACAGGGCTCACCAGAGCCTGGAAGGAGATGCTATGAGTGTCACACACAGGGTGGATCAGTGGGCTGGGATGTCGTGCTGGTGATTTTGATGGTTACTGGTTTGAACCTCTGGGTTGGCTGAGCAATTCTACCACTGGGGCCATAGGCAAAACCCTTTACTGTCCCAGGGGCTGTCAAACCATACTTTCTCAAAAATGTGTGTATCTAAGCTTTATCTAAACTGTACATTACTTGTAAATAGATATTCTATTCTTCTTGAAATACCGAAAATGAGCTAGGTGCAGAGAGTATAGTCCATTAGCTAGGTGCAGAGAGTATAGTCCATTAGCTAGGTGAAGAGAGTATAGTCCAT
>JAODLC010000045.1:13275825-13294135 GCA_026781145.1 Hippopotamyrus pictus | reverse complement strand
TTTCAAGTTTTACTACACTTTGGGGACAATTTGGTCCTCAAATGTGATCTATGCAAACCCACACACACACACACACAGAAAAATGCATGTAAATTAAATTTCCAAATTTCATTAATATTGCATACTTTTAAAATGTCTTGCTGTTATCTCTAGTGTATGTTAAATATATGTTTTTCAAACAGTCTCAGCTGAACATCTGTGAAAGTTTGGCCTTTTATATAATTATGCAGTCCAACAGATTCTAAATCCTGGATCTGGGGACTCCAGAGGAATATTCAAGCGACTTTTTCTCTGAACAGTTTTATCATTAGGCTGTTACAAACCACTAATACTACATAATTTATGAAAGGCTAAAATCAGCAGACTGTTATAAAATACGGAGAGCGATTTGTACTACAAAAGATTAAGTGCATTTTACACAGTTTATTCGGTTTGTTTGTCTCAAACACAAACTAGTTGCTATTCAAAGTGTTAGTAGCTTAATTGTAGCACAGATGTAAAGTTAGGTGCCATTAGCTCACCTACACTTGAATTCTTTCATTGTCACGTATCCCATCATGCTCTCTTTCGAGACATACACACACTGTATTCAGGCGAGATCAAAAGGTGCCATCAGAGCACACGGTCAGCCATTTATCTGACATTTTTCCAGGTTAAGGGTCTTGCTCAGAACGACAATTCTGCCGACCTGAGGATTCAAACTGGCGACCTTCCGACTACAGACGCAGAAGACTCACCTTCTGAACTTCACAAAGCCCCATTCATATTTCTGTCTGGTTTTGAGCTGGGAACCATTAGTGAAAACCACTGCTGTTAACAAAAGGGCAGCTTAGCCTGGGCGAGGGTTGAACTCACAACCTACTGATCATGAGGCTGAGGCACCTCCTACAATGCCGACATGGGAGGGACGAGGGACGTGTTTTGCTGTTGTTGTTCCTGTTGTTATTACTACTACTAAGATTCTCAGTCCTGAAATGTTGTTGATAATATCTACATTAATTAAAACCCTTCATGCACTTGGTGTGTCAGGGTACAGGCACTCTTTCTGAGCCAGATACAAGTCCATCTCACTTTTCGTAACTGCCTGTTCACCCCTGAAAAACCAAAGGCAGTGCCATTTGCATGACAACGAGGTTCTATTTTTCCCAAAGAATGTACATTAGATGTTGAGGGGTAGTCGTAAGAGCCCTTAGATTGCAGACTTTATGAGTCGGACGAAAAGAAAGAGAGGGAACTCGATGCCACAGAATTGGCTCCCTTGTCAGTTCAAGAGCACCTCTGAGTATTACTATAAAAATTGAGTGAGGTGATTGACTGATTTAAAGCCTCCGTATGCTATACTGTTTAATGTGTCACTCGCTACAGTGGCTCAGTCAGAACAAGCAGGTGTACGACTGGGGCTTATACAGCGGGAAATGCTACATCTTTATACTGTCAGGACTATTTTAGGCCTCCTCTTTAATGGTTAGTGACCAGTGCTTCCGGAATGGTTATTTATTAGCTTATTTGCAGTTCGCTTGAGCTTCCAGAGATGCCTGAGGGCCGGGGATGATTGGCGGTTGAGTTGTATATATTTGGGTAAAACATAGCAGGCATTCAAAGCGTGCATTCTGGGATGTGCCCAAAATAAAATACACCACGCGTCTTACTTAATGCTACGTGTAATTGTCCTCTGAAAGGGGTGCATAACCTTTCAGACAGTGCTGGGAAAAGTGCTGCGAACTAACAGGTCGCTTCTCTGCAGCATCAATGGCAGCTAGGAAAATAGTGATCAATTTTTAATATGCTAGAGTACTAATATACTCTACATCCGGATATGCTGAGGATGAGCGTGAGGGAACTGAACTTCAGAGAGTTTAAGGGAAAGTGATGATCAAAACGTTCACTTTGCAATCAAGCGTCTGCGGTGGATATAAAAAGTGTCACGCCGATGTTAAAATGCCAGGCGTTTGTGATGAAAAATGAGACCACGATAAATCAATTCGAAACTTTTCCCACCTTTAATGTGACCTACATCCTGTACAATTCAATTGAAAAACAAACAAATCTGTTAGGGGGGAAATATATAAAATAAAAAGCATACGATAAGCAGGTTGCATAAGGATGCACACTCTTAAAGTAATACTTTGTTAATCAGAATCAGACGATTTTCTTAATCCCGCAGGAAATTTCTCGCATTACGACTCCACAATCACACGTAGACACCAATACAAGAACAATACAGTATAAGTATAAAAATAAGAATCACCTAAAGCATCTTTTGATTTTGAGAGGGGCATTTTAACAGGGGTGTGTACACTTATATTTTTTTAAAATACATTCTTAATTAAAGCAGAAAATTCTTAATAAAGATGCCTTTTTGGGTATTATTTTGCTATTTAAAGCCCAGAACAAAAGATTATTCTACAAACCGAGTTAACGCTAATTTCAAATCGCTGGCTTTGCCGGCCCCAGTCAGCGTTCCGGCGTGCAGCATTAAGTGTCTGAGGCGGAGGGCTTATTGGGTTAAACCTCGCAGCAGACACCCCTGGAACAGGTGGCAGGAAGCTATTTCGATGATGAGTTTGTCAGCTGCCCATCTGGATGGCATGTGATGTCTGCTCGTGAAGGAGCGGGCCCTAGCGTGCGTGCGGAAGGTAAAAATAGCGTCTCACAGCCGGCCTTAAAGTAGGCCCACTTAAAATCGCCCAGCTGATACCGGTACGCGTGCCTTCTGTTGCCATGCTATGCCCTGTTATTTTGCCCTTGCATGCACCTGTAGTAGCTGTAGATAGGGAACGTGATTCGACCGTGACATTTCAAAGGTTATGAAGACTGCCAGACTGGTAACAGGCTAACAAATTAGTGTAATGTAGAACATTATATGCATAAATGATTTAAGTAATCTGTCCATTGAGTCCTGGGTTGTGGGGGGTGGAGCCTATCCTAAGTGGAATGTATAGATGCTTTCATTTTTTTGTTGTTCTTATATGAATATTGTACTTTTTAAAGCAATTCGATAAGTACTGGAAATCCTCACAGTATTAATGCATAATGCAATGTACAGCATGTGGGTCTGCAATGTACGATTTGCCCCTCTTTAGACAAAAGAAAATACGAAATAAAATTACGAAATTAATGAGAATCCATCCATCCGTCCGTCCATTCATCCATCCATCCGTCCATCCATCCATCTTCTGTTCATCCATCTATCTTCCATGTGTGCAAACAGGGCCTCGGCCTTTGATTCAGCGGGTCAGGGTGCTGTGCTTGTGGCTGGAAGGTCGTCAGTTCAAATCCCAAGGTAAGCTGAGTGATTACACCAGTGTGGGCTCACGAGCGAGGCCCTTAACCTCCAGTTGTGTCAGGAGTTGTCTGACCTTGCTTTCTCAAATAGGTGCCACTTCAAGCATCTACTGAATTAATATAATGAGAATGTTACAAAAATCATCATACTGAAGTTGCCTGTGGACTCCAGTGCGATTTTCAAGTGAAAGTCCAAAATAATGATGAACTAGCACTGTTTCAGTTGTTATGCTGCCACAACACCTTCAGCTAAGCTGTGACTTTCTATTCATGTTATAGAGGGGCCTTAGAGGAGAGCATGGGGACATTGTGACACCGCTGTGTGTTGAGTATGAGTGACTGACGGAATCCTGAGTCGGACCGTTCTAACGAGCTGGCCACCGTCAGCGGGAGAAAACAGAGCGGCTTCTTTGAATGTTTGGTGCGTTTCTGTGGAAACTCATTCCCTGTGTGTGTTCTGTGCTGCACATGTGAACAAATCAGCCGCTTCGCAGCCTTGTAATCCGGCAGCGAGGACGTAATAGTGAGGAGCAAATGCTGATCTCAGGCAGGAAAGGACATGAAATCTGTGAAGTGGTTGTTCTGGAGACACGTCACCGGACTCCGCTAATCAGAATGAGCACCCCCCCCCCCCCACCCATGAGAATCCCAGCATGTTCCGGGCCCTTGGCGTGTAGATCAGTTTCCCTGCTGGATGAACCCCCGAGACAAGGTGCTATGAAACTAGGCAACCAATAAGGGGTAAGCGTTCGGGCCCGTCGGGAGAGACCGCCGGAAACCGGACACCCCCAGCGGTGCAGGCTCCGCCGTGGCCCCCGAAATACAAGGGCGTGTTCCCTCGTCGGGGAAGGCGAAGGAGAAGCCTGTCATCGAGCCCCAGTCGCTTCAATGGGCGCTGGCATTGGCCCTGGGACCCGTAAGCAGTACCCATGTTTACGCTGTCTGGGAATGTGCTTTGGCTGCGTTCGCTGCTTACTACACATTATAGTATACTTAGGCATTTCATTCCAAACAATCTAACCTCCAAAGCAAAAAAAAAAAAAGAATCTGCTTATTTAAACAAAGTAACCGTGCTTTCAGTTTCAAAAGAAAAGGACAACTTCTGCTTGTCCCGGAGTAGAAACATATGTTCCGTTGTCTTCGATAAACACGCCTTTCTTGTTTCTGCTCAGTGCAGTGATTTAGGAACAGATAAGGGTTTGGCGATAAAGGGGCGAGTTCAGTTTGGCGTACAGTATCACAAATGAGTTTTTCTAGCTAATGGTTAAAGGCTTCTGCCCCCCAGTGGTGGGGGTTATACCAGGCATCGTTCAGGGGGCTTTACACAGTTGTGTTTGACTTGGTGTATCCAGTTGCAGTCTTACCCCTGGTCCCTTTCCTCAGTTTGACTGTGATCTTCAGCGGAGAGCACGTTACCGAGAGGTCTGTCATTCATCGATTTATTTACGTTTTACATTGATTTTATTTTGTCGATTCTTTTGTCCAAAGTGACATAAATAACACATCGCAAACAAACATCCTGTCATGAATAGACATAAGAGAGGTTTGACTGAGCTTCCAATGAATGCACAGGTACAAGTGTAAGCAATACTGGAACAGGAGCACCTTTCAGACACAGCAGGAACTGAACAAGACAGCTATTCAAATCAACAGGCAAAATGTAATACTGTAATACATTCAAGGAAGATAGTAGATGGTATCGGGGTAGTAAAGGTGCTTCTGGAACAGATGGGTCTTGAGGCGTTTCTTGAAAGTAATTCTCATAAAATATGACACCAGGCAACTAGCTGCTTGCATGTTGTATCTATGATGTGGTTTCTTATAATGAGAATGATTAGGCTGGAAAAAGTGTGTGTGTGTGTGTGTGTGTGTGTGGTGTGGGGGGGAGCAAATAAGGAAGGATGCTGAAAACAAAACCAGGTCTGCTCTCTTTTGTAAAGTAAGGTATTAGTAATTAAGGCCATATTCATGAAAGCCATATTTATGAATTCTGTGGAGTTTTGCGTGCCTGCAGAAACATGCTCGGACTGAAACCATAATTAATCATCGGAACCATATTCACCTAATTGAAAAATGCATGTTTTTTTTTTTTTTTTCAGGAAGGCAGAAGAGAGATGCACATGACCCTGAAGCTCTGTGCTTCTGCCATCCAGACTCGACCTGGAGGGATGATTAACTGTAATATTCTAAGCATGTCAGGTCTGGAATTCTGAGACATTTGTTAAGGACGCTGTTCTCCGACATCCCAAACTTAAGCGAAACAATATGCCCTCCGGCTACCGATAGCTTAACAAATCGCCTCATCTGATCTCCTCTTCTTTCCCCTTGCGTGTTCAGACGCAGATGTGCACGCACGCGCCTGCACGGATGCCACAATGACCTTCGTCGAGTGGCGATGAGGGGACGCGGGACGAATAATCGGAAAAACCTTTATTTCGTGGCGGCGCGTGCTTATTTACGGCGTCGCGTGAAGATCTCCGGGGATGAACCCTTTGATGTCGCCGCGGCCGTCGTATCGGCTTACAGCGTGCGAGGCACACGGAGACCTGCCGAGAAAGAGGAGTAACAGTCGCGGAAGGTGCTGAAAGGCGGAGACGATTCGCTGCCACCTGTGGGGGCTGAGCCATTTGTTTACATCCTATTAATTGCAGCTTGATGCGTAAAGTGTGCTGAGGGCTGAGGGTGTTCTCCCACATTTCTTCCCTAGTGGTAAATATACATTTTGGACCATTTCCCCCCTCTCCCTATTTTGGTGCGTTCCTTCCAGAAGCAGTTTGTGTTACACGTGTTCTTTCCACTTTCCTATTAGCCAAGAAATGCTTTACTTTGGAGAAATATGAATGCGGAATGTCATGAAATAGAACTTAAATTCGACTTCCACATTCAGCATTAAACTGAAAGGTGTCCCTTAATTAATCAATGGCCTTATTGATTAATTATTATTAATTATCAAGTATTATAAATATTTTTTTATTTCTTTTGTGGAATTAAAATAAAGCAATTTAAAAGAACTGTGGTTGTTGTGTAGTTTCACATTTTATCACTTGGTTCCTGCACAGAAGTTAACAGCTTCAAGAGCAGATTCTATATTTATTCTCACACCTTATGCTTTCGAAAGCGATACCCCGCTCCTTTCAGCCAAGCTAAATTTTCACCCCTTCTACTCGTTCCCGTAAAGAGGAAGGTTTGCCTGTCGATCGGCTCACGCCGGACTCATCAGGATTCCCTCGGAACTGGAATCTGAGGCACCTTTATGCTGGTATTTGTGACTCCGGGGTAAAAGGTCGAGAAGCGACTCAGCCCGACGTAATCTGCTCACCAGATGCAAATGGGGAAGACGGGCAAGTAAGGGGCCATATTGGGCTAGTATTGGAACTAATTATCACGGCAAAGTTAAACAAAGCAGCGCCTGTACTCTAAATTCATATATAGGGGATGGAAGGGAGTGAGAGGGACTGTGGGCTCAGGTTACGTTATGGCTGCTCTGGGAGAAAAAACCATGACTTCACCTGACCCTGGCCCAGGAGCATGAATAAAAGAACAATTATGGCTGCGCTTCTTCCTACTGCTTTGTTCTTTGGAATAAGATACAGGTCCGTCAGATTAGACAGGTCCCCCATGCCCACCGTCCCAACCTGATGCTACAGTCGGCCCATTCAAGAGCCTGGAGCCTTCGGTGGGCGTGGCCTGCGATGACATCGAGCCAGACGTGCCTGCGTGCTCCGGTTAATAAGGTAGGTCTGTCAGCGCTGGATTCCAGCGGTCACGCGAACCCTAATCCTGGGAGACATCTGCCTGGCCGCGGAGGCCGCGATGCCCCAGTGAAGCTGCCGCCCTTTTTCAAACAAATAACGCCATTGTTTACCGCTCTACCTGGGTCCCAGCCACCGGTAAGCCAGAGAGACCTCTGTTTTTCTCCACCAAAAGATCCCTCAGAGGCAGCCCCCCGAGCCGAGCAGACAATAGCGTGCATCCGAGGGCGTGCCTGATCGCTTCCACGTGCGTCCTAAATGTCACGAGCTTGTTGTGTAAGCGGAGCGTTGGCTAAGGGTAACCAAACATAGCACCGCAGTAGTCATCATTCTTGGGTGCTTTTACAGTGTGTTAATACATTGCTCCTTGGCTATTTCCACTGGCCTTGGTTGTGTGGCAATAAAGATTCTGATTTTATTAAATTACACAGTAACTTTACAGGTCATTTTGCCCAAAAAAGTTAGCAGACCTTATAGCAAATTATCCATTTACATTTTTTTTTTTTTTTTTTTTTACTGAAGAAAATGTTATAAGCACAAAATGATCAAGTATAGAAGCATCCATTAATAACAGCTGCTGCCTTTTTGGGAAGAGCTGTCACCTGTGCCTAGAATACAGACAAAACTGTACCAGCAATCTGGTCTGAATGAACACCACAGAGACTTGGTGAAAAAACACACAATGTTTAAAACTGACACACAAACAACAGCTTTAAACTGTGTATGTCAAAGTTTTTGCAGTCTTACTCATACAACATACAGTGAAATGCTTATTCCCAGAGGCACACACACATACAGAGCATATAGAATATAATAAATATAAAAAGATTACAAAAATCAAAACAGCAATAAGACAAAAATAATACAGCAATAACAAATATGTAAGGCTAAGCAGGTGAGTGTGCAAAGTACTGTACAATATTTTGGACAAAGTGTGCAAAATTCCTGTGCAGGTCCAGGCCAGTCTGAATACTTAGGGCTAATAACAATTTATGAGAGGGTTAGCTGGCTCTGTAATTAGCTGAACTCCAAAACTCCTTCACTAAATCTGTACGTAGCCTGGCCCATCAGCTGATATGCCTCTTTGCTTGATTTGCATTGGTACACCGAGCACGATATCTGGTAAATGCACAGCGCATCTCGGATTCACAGCAATGGGCGCGTGATGTGCTGCTACAAAGAGAGAACTGAGTCCGCCGACGACTCCCTCCGCCTCCTTAGGGTGTCGGGGATTCCCACTGGATGAGCTGACGCGGTACAAGCCGGCTCTGGCTCACCTGGAGCTCGGGAAATGCTGCCCATTTCCCTGGGCGTCCCCGGAAATCGGGATATTATGAGCTTAGCTGACTATGCAGGATGAATTGCTATTTCTACTGATATGTACAACTCGATATTTTAAAGGAGAAGCCCTTTACTTAAGGACACCGCAATAGGGAATCTACTGATGCTTAAACTGCTGACTCGTATCTGTTTTCAGAATAATAATAGTCAGAGTGGAAGTGAGCACTGGAAACGGCACCCAACTGGGAATCTGCTGTTCTGGAAATGAATGCACACTGTTCTTGGGCTTCCTGTCCAGCGGTAAAGCTGAGGGAATTGTTTTGGATTCATTTGTAAATTTATGTTGCTGTCTCACGGTAGTGTGGCTTTGAAGGGGTTTTATGATGCATTGAGAGAAGACCTTATATTTCACTGAGCCCTATACAGGATCAAAGTTAGTCTACTAAAAATGGAGTAATTTGGGTTGTGTAAGGAGATAAGGCTGCGATAGAGGTCTCACTTAGGGCTGCCTGCTTGTTACTGAGATCCAAAATGCTTTACAAACCAGTGGTATCTTGACAGAGGCAAGTGACTTTTTTGACATGTCAAGTAATTAATTCAAGAGGAGACAAAAATTAAAGTTAAAAGGTTTAAGTGAAGAAATGTAACATGTTTAGCTAACTAAAAAGATTTTGTTCTTGCTGAAAATGATGAAATAAAAAACAAAAAGATCGGTGTTACTCAGTACAACAACAACTTTAAGAAACTCCTCTTCAATGAACCCCATGTTCGATCCACATCACAGTCTACAGTGGGCCCATGGAGGGGAAAAAAACACCTGAACACTTTAAAACAAATAGCGAACCTAATGAGCAATAATAAAAGTACTGTGAGTTTAAATGTATGAACAAAAAGCTCACAGTCATCATTATTACTCTAAAAGCTGCTGTGGCAGTAAACGTTCTACATTCTACTGGGAGAATTAACCCGAGACTGTTAGCACTCCTTGTATGGGGCTCACCATCCATGAGGGTCGAATGTCAGACAGAGTTTTTGCTCACAGGTGGAATCAGACAGCTGGTGGGGTGAGAGTCTCTGCTGAACCTGGACCCTGACATTGAGAGACACTGTGGTTCTCCCCCCCCAAGCAGCTCCTCCCTGTACTGGCCTCGTTCACCAGCCATATCTCTGTTTATTTTAAGCCCCCCCACATAGTCCGGAGGCCTGCAAAGTAATTATTTCTTCAAGTTACGCAACTGATGCTGCAAATCACAGTGCTTGGCCCACACTCTAAAGGGCGAATCGTGATTTAATGTGGAGGACAGACAGCCTGCAGAAAATAACACAACAATATCAATTTTAAAAGGTTTTTCCTGATAGTGTGACGGCAGACTTTCAGTTGCTGTGCCTGACAGTAAAAATGCTTCAATCTTTCCCAGCAATTAATTATCGATGTTAAATTCCAGGTGATGAAAGGTGATATTTGGGTTACCGCAAATCTGCTCAGTTTTGTGGATTTCAGTTTAATACTGTTTTACATGTATCCAGAAATACATTTTATAAGTCTTAAATGTTTGGTTGCAATTGTTCAAATTGTAAACCAAACAAAGCTATTTTCAGCCATTTGCAGAATAATACAAGAAGGCCGGACTAATATTTCCCTACTGACCAATCTTCTCCTGCATCAGCTTATGCTCCATTGATGCAGCATGAAATTGAAAGCACTACAAACAGATGAAACTGTAAAAACTTATGAGTAAAATGACCTGAATATTGATTATAGCTTGTGCTAAAATAACTACAGTACAATGTAGCTATACAGGTCACTGCAGTAATCGGTGATATTGTGTTATAATACACATTCACCAAATTTAGCTTTTAGAATTTTATGTGCAGCTGTGTACTGATTGCTATTCAGCATTTTTTAAAGATAAAAATTAAGGCACCAGACCAATAAACAGATATAACAATAGAAGTAAACATAGCAGTAAATTTAATGCATTCTATAAATGTTAATAGTTGTTAGAATTATTATTCTGGGATAAGAAGTATGAAGATGAATCTTGTGCGTGCAACTTAAAAAAATCAAACTAATTAATTTAACATTAATTTAAGTGGGTGATTTCAAGGAGATCGAAGAAATGTACAACATTACTTATGCAATTGCATGCTATACTCAAAATAATTTCACAACTTGAACATTTTCTTGATACACCAAAACAATTAGTCAAATTTACATGCGTAACAATTTTTATGGACAGTATTTTACTGATTTTTTTTTTCTTGATATTTAACTTTCGCAAGAAAAAGACAGACTTCTCTGTTGTGCCTCTAAGTGACATAGTGTTCGATGTGATTATATCAGAATGAGCGCAAGGTCTGTTGTGCAAGGATTTGGGCAGCTGGTTTCGCATTAACAGCTGCAGACTCATCAAGGCACTATCGCCGGAGACCCTCGCTTTTGTCAACAGGCTCGCCGCGGGCCCGTTTTGGAGAATATCAGTCAAACACCCTCCCTCGATGTCTCCCAACAAGCCAAGCTGTTCCTGTTTTCAAACTCAGTGCATCTTCTGATTATCTAATTACCTTTTTTCTGATAATCATTATGTACATGACACTGTCCTACCTGTACACCAATAATGGCACCACATTCTTAGATACAGTGAATGTAAAACATTCAGTAAATTCAGTGAATTAGCTAAATTCAGACAGTGTTTCTGCCAGATAACCTGATCCTGCTCCCATTTGACAGCCCTCATCGTTCCTCCCAAGTAGTCCTCTCAATGGGAATTGGATCTCATAGCTACTGTATTACAATCACAAACAGTGATTGATTGTGTTATGGTTTATCTGAGCTAATTCACGTCCTAGACGGCATCAGGCATCATTAATCTTCTACCCAGTAAATAACCAGAATTGATGAAATAACCAAATTTGGCTAATGATACTGAATGTTGCTTTTGTTTCTAATGACGGTCATTAACCTCTCAATGACTAACTAATAGCATCTTAATTTATTTGTTTCAAAGGGAAAGTTTTAAGTGGAATTTAATTATATTAATGGGCAGTCACAAGGTGCACAGACAGAAGCCGCTTCCCGCATCATGAGCAGGGAATTGGGTTCCTTCCCTGTAAGCACATTCACCTCTCAGTCAAATGCAATTTGAAACATCAAATAAAATGTGCCATGAAATGTACAAATGGTGCAATGTTACACATCACTGTTCAAGCTTCATTGTTGACCGTCAACCGTGATGTTAAAATCTAAGACAAACAAATATACAAAAGCAAATAACATAAGTAATTAAGTATCATTTTTTTTATCGTGGCCAGTGTTAAGGTTTTTTTAGTCCTTTATTTTATCTTGTTATTTTTCTTTATTTATAATACATTTACTAAATTACTGTATCTATTTGAAAGACATCAGGATATTGGAAGCATCACGTAACAGGATCTGGACCAATTACTGTAATTAGAATGCGAGGGCAGGACGGATGTAAATGAAATAATTATCCCACCTTAATTTGCTTTAATATACATGCATAGTCAAAATTGGATTCTTTATTCAGCAACATGAAAAACTGTCACAACTGAATTCCATGCTTGTGTAATGTATTCCCTTGCTACCAAAATAAAATAATAATAATTTTGCATTACCTGAATTGTCCCATTTATGAAGAGTGAGTTCTTTAAATTTTTGTTATAAAATAAGCTCAAAGGATTGGTGTATCCTTTTATCATTTAAAAACAGGATTGTTCTTGCTTCTACATTAAAATAACATGCAATTATGATACGCTTATGGAGACTGTAAGTTTATCATGCACCAGGGAAATAAAAATCACTAAAAATTTGTTATTAATTGTCTATCAGATGCATTTGTTTTTTAAATTTTCAAGCACACAAAAAAATAAAATAGATTTTTTTAACCTAAGGAGGAAAACGTTCTCTTAACAATTGCGCTACAAGACTGACATAATAATATTTTTTTTCTTTCAAAGATAATAAAATATTATGGCTAGCTTCTATTTGGTTTGTGGTTCAACCACAGGCAGACTGAATGATTAATTAGCTAGTTAACTACTCAGGTGTCTAGTTTCAAATCAGTTGTGAAATTGCCATTGTTCATTACGATATTTTGGAGCCTGGAAGACACTGCTCTTGTGAGAAACGTAAGCCTATAATGTTATTTTCTGGCAGTTTGCCTGGCATCAGTAGCTCACAAATGGTCATTGTTTTCTGGCATTTGGGTATATAACACATCTGAGTCCAGCTGAGACTGATTAGTGCCTAGAAACATAAACACTGTTGTCTATGGTCTATGTATAATTTTAACTATGGTAACTGAATGACTAAATTAGACGAATGATTGAAAGACTTGAATAATGATGATAAAGGTGTTTTTCTTTAATGAATTCTCCATTAAACCCAAGTTGAAATGCTGAAGAAATGACAAGGTAGTAAAAATACATCTAATACTATGAAAAGTTCTTTATGCTGTTAGCCAGAGATCTATACTTACCTTCCTCCAAAAGATGAATATTGAGGCAATGATAACTCATAGTTTTTATAGCTGGTAATCTGAATTAAACACATTTATTGGGAGTTTAATGTCAATGAACAATGATGACATTTGTTGAAATAGGTCCAAGGTCTAGGATATATTAAGTGGTAAGCCAACATTCGCTACTCATATTTGATGTGTTGAATGCAGAAGAGATGGGCCGGGGTAAATATCTGAGCGACTTTGACAAGGGCCAAATGATTAAGGCCAGACCAAACGGCAAGGCCTTTTGGGCGCTCGTGGTCTGCTGCAGCAAGGACCTGCCAGTCCCGGGAGGGGATCACCACCCCACAAACCTTGCCTTTTCAGAGATGCTCTGACTCAGTTGTCTGGCCATAATGATTCTACATGCATCCACTCATCTTCTCAATGGATTATTCTATACAAGGTCGTAGGGTGATCCTCAAACTATTCCAAGAAGCACAAGTCCATCCATCCATCCATCCATCCATCCGTTTTTATGTACCTGCTTGTTCTATACAGGGTTGCAAGTGTCTGGATCCTATCATGGAAGATTCTACACATTTATATATGCATTTACTGTACATATGTATATTTGGTAATACTTTACATTAACTGGACCTTCATAATGCTTTTATATTGCACTCATATAACGTTCAGTACACCTTCATAATGTATTCATTAAGTATTCATAAAACAATCATAAACATCATGTATGTATACCTTAACATCCTAACATTCCTTAACAGCTGTAATATACAATAATAACAAGCATTATATAATAATAACAAACATAATTGTATAATCATGTATTGTTTGTTATTAATGTATATTAAAGCTGTTAAGGGATGTTAGGATGTTAAAGTGCACTTGCATGCTGCATATGAATGTTCTATGAATGCATTATGAATGCATTATGAAGGTGCACTTGATGTAAAGCGCTACCGTATATTTTTTCACGTTTAATGCTTTGGATTGCTGAAATACATCCGCCGTTGCATTTAATTTGTAAGGAAACCCGGAGGGGGAGGAGGTGTCCGGACAAACGTACTTTCAGGAGGTACAAGCAGAATGAAGCTCAGGAGGTCACATCTCGCTTTTATACCTCCCACTCGCCGTCGTTGCCCTTTTAAACAGTCCTCCTCTGTACTCCTCTGTGATTGGAGCCAGCTGAGCTTCACTGATTGGAATCTAATGGGCTGGAGGAGTCCCAGTACATCCCAGACACGACCGAAAGCTGTTCGGCTCTCTGATAGCGATTTCAGCCTCAGAGTCGTTAGACTGCAGCAGGGGTATATGACAACGTGAGATAAACGGGACATGTAAACACTCAAGTTTCCAGATAATCAGCAAAAGGCCGCGGATAATAAAAGTGAGAGACTTTGCAAAAAAAAGCCCCCAATCTTTATCAGGGAAGGGAGGATATTGAAGGGATTTTGACCGTGTGAGCTTACTTATCTTCCGTCTTCAAATTCTTTCATTAGACATTTTACTCAGACTGCAGATACTGTCTGTTATTATAAGCGACCAACAGCAGCCCACAGACTGGCCTGCCTCCCAGCAAATGGACAACGGAAAGCCTTGTTACGCACATAATTTTACATTGTTGCTCGAAAGAATGTTACATTGCTATGCATTTGTAGATTGAATCGATAAGCTGCTACTTAGGAAAACGCTGGATAATTGTAACACGTTTTCAGACTATATATCTTTATAAACTCTAGGATTCATTTGTTGACATTATGACATCCATGTTGCACTAGACTTTTCCCAGACTGTCTTCTAAGTCTGGAAGATCAAATGGATGGATGCTGTTTTCTCCAGCAGTGTCTTTGATTAACTGTCAAAATATGTAAGGACTTGATTATGGGTGAGATCTTATGGCTGTAAGTGAGCAGTGAAATCCATTTTTTATAACAAAAATTAGATTGAAAAAAAAAAAAATTATATTCAGAGTAAATTGACAAGGTAATCTAAGTTTTAATGTCTTTCACAGAAAAAGAAAGTCAGCTTGTGTATGAATTGTTGTGCTGTTCACGTAAACATCATTTTGCAGTTCACAGGTTTACATTCTATACTGTGTACTTTGAAATACATGTAAGTAAATAAAAATCTTGGAATATTATTGTGTGAATGAGGCCACCGGCAAAGCACAGCTGTTACTGAAATCTACATGTCTACTGAGCCGTTACCATGCCAGGCCATCCTGCAGACACACTGCTTTTAGCTTGTTGGTGGTACTGATCTTTAGCTTTAAGTAGGACTACAGCAAAATTTAAGACTGTAAGGAGGACATGGACCTTTTGGGGGAGGGGCAAGATCAGAGGACCCCTCCCCCCACACACTTAGATTTTTTAAGGGTTTAAAGTAAGTTGGTGCTTTCTGTGTGTGTCTGTGTGTGTGTGTGTGTGTGTGTGTGTGTGTGTGTTTGTGTGTGTGTGTATGTCTGTATATGTGTGTGTTTGTGTGTGTGTGAGAGAGCGAGAAAGAGAGAGAGAGAGCAAGAGAGAGAGAGAAACAATGGTCCAGCACTTAGAGATTTGTGGATTTGTGGTCTGTTCATCTTCGGTTAGAGAGCAAAATGGCTATTTGTGTGTTGTTTGGCTTTCCCACTCATTTCATTTTTCAGAAAAATGAAAAGATTGCGGTTTTTATGAGTGTCACTACAGAACAGAGAGGAATGCGAAATTGGTATACTGCGGCTTTCTGCAAAAATGCAATGGGGGTCAATTTCCTCGGAGGTCACAACATGTAACTGTGTGTGTGTGTGAGTCTATATATATATATATATATATATATATATTTTTTTTTTTTTTTTTTTAATAATGGACGCAGGACCATTGTTAAAATATTGTGGCTGACTGGTTCCTTGCCTCGTTTTATTGCTCTCACTCAACTGTTCAGTAAATGTTAGCTGACCTACAAGGACCCTGGTGAAATTTGACAGACATAGTACCACATGGGGAGTCAACAAAGCAGGTGTGTCAAGAGGAGAGACACTATTGTATTTTGTTCCTCTGCTGAACTGGGAGAATAGTTTGCTGGACAGAAGTCTTTGATTTTTAAAATAAAATACGAGTGGCTTTAAAACATGTGTGGTAGGGGGCACTATAGACTGCAGGACGACCACGTCACTCTTTTTTCTGTTGTTGGGGTTGGAGATCCCCAACCCAGTCTAGCCAAGAGACAAGGTGATAAGGTAACCCTAAAGACTATTCAAATAAATGTATAAATAGAGGACCAGAAGCTATCTTTCCAATATACCAACACAGGATCAACAAAACCAACACCAAACTGAGCAAAGAAAAAGAAAAAAAAAGAAGAAGGAAACAGGACAAGAAATGCAAACCAGTAAAAGGAAACCCACTGCAAACAAAACGTTACACCGGATTGAAGGGTTATTGCTTATTTCATTTAAAACCATAAACCGGGGGGGGGGGGGGGGGGGGGGGGGGGGGGGCAGTAGTCAGATCCCCACCAATCAGGACCTTTAAACAGCTGGGAAATGCGTTTACAATGAAGTGGAAATTACATCCTTTTTAACCCCTGTGGTGCGTCTGCGTGTAGGCGGGTCCTAACAAAAGGGTTACTGTCTAATGGTACATTAGAATGAAATTCTAATGTTATACCAAAAGTATCGGGACACTTGCCTTTACACACACATGAATTTTAATTACATTCTATTCTTACTACATAGTCTTTAATATGGAGTTGACCCACTCTTTGCAGCTAGAACAGCTTCATCTCTTCTGGGAAGGCTGTCCACAAGGTTTAGGAGTGTGTTTATGGGAATTTTTGACCATTCTTCCAGGAGAGCATTTGTGAGGTCAGGCACTGATGTTGGATGAGAAGGCCTGGCTCGCAGTCTCTACTCTAATTCATCCCAAAGGGATGTTCTATCGGGTTGAGGTCAGGGCTCAGCGCAGGCCAGTCAAGTTCCTCCATACCAGACTCACCCATCCATGTCCTTATGGACCTTGCTTTGTGCACTGGTGCGCAGTCATGTTCGAAAAGGAAGGGACCATCCCCAAACTGTTCCCACAAAGCTGGGAACATGAAGTTGTCCAAAATTGCTTAGAATGCTGCAGCATTAAAAGTTCCTTTCACTGCAATTAAGGGGCCAAGCCCAACCCCTGAAAAACAACCCCAAACCATAATCCCCCCTCCAAAACTATACACTTGGCACAATGCAGTCAAGCAAGTACCGTTGTCCTGGCAACCGCCAAACCCAGACTCATCCATCAGATTGCCAGACAGAGCAGCGTTATTCATCACTCCAGAGAACATGTCTCCACTACTCTAGAGTCCAGTGGTGGCGTGCTTTAAACCACTGCATCCGCTGCTTTACAATGCACTCGGTGATGTAAGGCTTGGATGCAGTTGCTCGGCCATGTAAACTCATTCCATGAAGTTCTCTACGCACTGCTCTTCAGCTAATCTGAAGTCCACACGAAGCCTGTCTGTAGCTATTGACTCTGCAGACAGTTGGTGACTTCTGCACACTGTGTGCCTCAGCATGCGTTGTCCCCGCTCGTTGGTTTTACGTGACCTACGACTTTGTGGCTGAGTTGCTGTTGTTCCCAATTACTTCCACTTTCTTATAATACCACTAGCAGTTGACTGTGGAAAATTTAGCAGCGATGAAATTTCGCAAATGGACTTATGGCACAGGTGGCATCCTATCACGGTACCACTGAGCTCCTGAGAGTGACCCACTCTTTGGCAAATGTTTGTAGAAGCAGTCTGCATGCCTTGGTGCTTGATTTTATATTCCTGTGGATATGGAAGTAACTGGAACCCCTGAATTCAATGATTTGGAGGGGTGTCCCAATACTTTTGGGTATATAGTGTATATCTATATTTATTCACTGAATAAGGCAGAGAGCTTTGCTTTGGGGTTGACATAAAGTCTGATTTTGTAAATTAACATTCCTGTGCCTAAATATACTGGTATTGAGTAGACAGATGTTAGAATTCTTTGTGTATGTTTGTGTGAGTCTGAGAATTTGGTATACGTTTTTTAATCACATTTTTAAAAAAATGTGACGTCATGTCTAGAAAAAAGAAAAGGATGAAATCTGATACTTGTAGAAATGCTAATGATTTTAAACTGTTGGCTTCGATTGCCGTTTATCTCACTGCGAGCCGTTTTGCTGCACCATAAGGGGTTACAGTGTGTCCAGTCAAGTCAACTCAGGCATTATACAAACATGTACAATAATCCATGTGACAATAAACATTTTCTTTTTATTGTCATAATTTTTGACTGACTCATTCAGTTCTTTTCTTGCTAAAGAAGAAAGGGATATTTCAGTATCCTAAGCAGCATTTCATGTCATTGCAAAGGTGTTACTAATGACGATGCTTGGTAATGAACTTTTTAACTCAGAAACCTCTTTTAGAACTATAATTTGGTTTTCAACTTGTTACTAGTTGAGATGAATGTTTTACTTAAAGCTACTGATTGTTTCTAATATGATATATATTTGT
>JAODLC010000045.1:13265787-13275820 GCA_026781145.1 Hippopotamyrus pictus | reverse complement strand
TTTTACATCAGGGGTCTCAAACTCCAGTCCTAATAAATTTGCAATATTTTTACTGAATTAAGCAAGCATCCCAAGAGTCCGTGAGCACTACAGTATATATACAAAGTATATGGACAAAAGCATTGGAACACGCCTCTTGATCATTGAATTCCGGTGTTTCATTCAGACCCATTGTCACAGGTGTATAAAATCAAGCACCTAGCTACACAGTCAGGTTTACAAACAATTGTAACAAATGGGTCCTTCTGAAGAGCTCAGTGAATCCATGTGTGGTACTATTATATGATGCCACCTTTTCCATAAGTCAGTTCATGAAATTTCTTCCCTGTTAGATACTCCTCAGTCAAACTGTAACTGGTATTATTGCAGAAGTAGAAGTGTTTAGGAATAACAAAGTATGATATGCATAGTGTGTAAAAGTTGCCAACACTTTATTGACTTAATAAGCAGGGATAATGGTATGGGGTTGTTTTTCAGGGGTTGGGCTTGGCCCCTTAGTTCCAGTGAAGGAAACTCTTAATGCTTCAGCATACCAAGACATTTTGGACAGCTCTGTGCTTCCAACTTTGTGGGAACAGTCTGGGGAAGGACCTTTTCTGTTCCAGCATGACTGTGCCCCAGTGCACAAAGCCAGGTCCATAAAGACATGGTTGGGTGAGTTTAGTGTGGAAGAGCTTGACTGAGCCCTGATCTCAACCCCATCGAACACCTTTGGGATGAACTAGAATGGAGATTGCGAGCCAGGCCTTCATGTCCAACATCAGTGCCGGACCTCACAAATGCTCTTCTGGATGAATGGCCAAAAATTTCCACAGACACAATCCAAGATCTTGTGGAAAGCCAGAAGATTTGCACCTGTTATATCTGCAAAGGGGGGGACAAACTCCATATTGATGCCAATGGATTTAGAATGAGATGTCATAGAAATTCCTTCATGGCTGATGCATGGGCGCTGGGGAAGTCATTGCTGGCTGAGTGATGAACAGTGTCTGTCAAACCATTCCCTTTCCTACACCTCTTCTTATTATCAGTGCTTCTCCAGCTACCTACAAAATAAATTTACAAGAATATTACTATACCCAGCGACAGATAACGAAAAGGAGATTTGGGGCTGGGTACCCTTTGAAAATATATGTGCTCTATCTTTATTGGAAAAAGAGCAGTTTTGTGCAAATGCTTGCTATCTGGCAAGCTGCCCGATGTGACTGGCGAGAGTTCATGCATTCTCCCTGATGAGATTAGCAGTTATTGATGGATGTCTAAGAAGAGGAGCAAGAGGTCCTTTGGAGTTTAATTCTATTCTCGGATAACTTGATTTTGCCTGATGCAATTGTTATTGTTAGACAGAAATGTTTATAGGAAACAATATCCTCAACACATTCCGACATCCTATTAAAAGGGCCAGGTGGACCATTAAAATTCAGCTTTTTGGGAGTGCTGTTATAGTTTATTTAAAGGCATGGTCTTCTTAGTTTAAATGAGATATTTTAAAATATTTATATTAATAAGCTATATTTGCGAAATACATGGGAATATGAGCTTTGGATGTATAAAGTGTAGCGCAGAATACAACAAATAGTCCAGTGCCAAAGCTGAATCATTATTTGACCTTAACATACTGTAACTGGACAGTGTTTATAGTGATACTGTGCTTTGCAGCATAAATTCAGGAGAGATCTTCACTAGCTACAGCATAATGGATTTCATAGTCGTTAAAAAAAAAAAAAATACGTGTTTGAATCTTTCTGATATTGAGATAAAGTAAATGTTGCGATCTGAGAGATGTAATGACAGTTTTGTCCATCCATGCATCCATTCATGTGTGGCCCAGTAGTGCATTAGGTAGCACTGTTACCTGAGATCTGCAGGGTTGGCGGTTGCTGTCAGTGGCATTCGCTCTTCCTGTCTTGCCCGCGTTTCCTCCCTCAGTCTGAGGACATGCAGTCAGGTGACCGGGAACTCTAAATAACCCCCAGTGTGAATGCGTGTGGCCTGTCACAGACCCCTATAGAGTCTGCCCCTTCCTTGAAACCTATGCTGCATGGAATAGGTTCCAGTCCCCCTTTCCCCATTGAATAAGCAGTTGGATGGATGGATGGATGGATTAATGGATGGATGGACGGATGGACATCTTCTAACCACTTATATAACTCAAGGAGGGGGCACCCTGGATGTGATGCCAGTCTGCCACAGGGCATGAACTGGGAATTTGCTTATTTAAATTCGCATTCGCTAGCCTGTGTTTTGCTTCCACTTCAGCTACCACTTACGAGTCACTCCAAGCAAATAAAATGTCACTGTTGGCTACATGTAACTCTATGCCACAGCTATAGTTACACGACTCGCTGCGCCTATGAAAAGTTAACAAACTGCAGGTATAATACAGCATCAGCCCCAGGTACCACTTCATTTAATTAGTTATTAATACTACAGTATATAATAATGTCAGATAGATAAAATAGGTTGCATTTATGTTCTAGATACTTATTTCCAGTAATAATAACGTCGTAGTGAGTGATACACATAAAGTAACTGCGATAGAAATGCACATTTGCTATATAAAGTGGTATGTGCGACAGTTTCTTGTTGTAGCAGCACAAATGCATGCTATGCTATGCTGCTATGACAAGAAATTACCATGCATTTTTTGCCTATATACCGTTAATGAAGTAAAAATTAGCTTATAAAGGTTAAAATGCATGACTAATTCTTGCTTCATTCACGGTATATAGGTTAAAATGCATGGTAATTCTTGTCATAGAAGCGGAAAGGCATGTAAGTCTGCATTTGTGCTGTTACAACAAGAAATTGTTGCAAGTATCGTTTTATACAGCGAATGAGTACTTGAATACCAGTTATGTGCATCCCTCATTATGACAATATAGCAAAGGCTGTAAGCAGTAGTGTCTAAAATTAATGAAATCATCATTAAATTCTGTTGGCTAAGTTGATATCACTGAAGCATCACACCTCCAGGACTGTGTGCAGATCCTGTCCTGTCTGTGTGGGTGTGTGTGAATTTCCACCCACAGTCCAAACAGATGTGGTTCATGCGCACTAGTATCTGTAAATCAACATTAGTGTGTGACTGAGTGTGTGCCCTGTCATGGTTTGGTATTGCACTCCTAGTCAGGGTTTCTTTGATAAACACCATGCAATAAGAAGATGGATGCATGTAACTTTTTAATTTAAAGATTCACTAGATTAATATTTACAGCAAATAAAAATCCTGAGAATGCACCTGACATTGATCAATGCACCTGATCAAACCATGCATTTTCTATGTCTGCTTGTTTGGAACACGAGGGTCCAGAGCTCATCACGCATGCTGCGGGCACAAGGCAGGGAACAACCCAGGAGGGACACCAACCCATCGCAGGGTGCACACACCCACTCACACCTAGGGGTAATTTGACAACTACAATTCACCATAGTGTGTTTTCGGACTGTGGGTAAAAACTAGAACACCTCACAACAACACTGGGAGAGTGTGCAAACTTCACATACATAGAGCTAGGACGGAGACTAGATTAGCGAAACTTTTGTAAAGCAGTCATCATAATGCATTATAAATTCTTCCATAATGCATTATAATGCATTTTTAAAGTATTATAAACACTGCTATCACTATTTATAAAAAGGCATAACACATTATAGCCATGTTTATTGTGCATCATGAACGCTCTATGAAGCTCTCATCTATAATGCACTATAGATGCCTTTATAATGCATTATAATTGTCAGTATAGGAATTAAGGATTAAGTATGGCATTGTAATTGGCTGTAATGTGTTATGCCTTTTTATAAATAGTTACAGCCATGTTTGCAGTACTTTGTGGCTGCATTATAATGCATTATTAAGGTATATATGATGCATTGTACATGACTGCTTTAAGTAAAGTGTTACAGATAGATAGATAGATAGATAGATAGATAGATAGATAGATAGATAGATAGATAGATAGATAGATAGATAGGTCAAAGAACAACATGAACAGCATGAAGTGTCCTGGGAAATGCCCTCTGGACATTTGATCATACACTGCACAGGGCCTCCTAGAAGGCATGAAACGTTGGATGTGCTGGGTACCGCCCAGTCATACCCCATAATGCCCTAAATGTACTTAAGACTTATAAAACATTTCATGTAGTGCGACCTACAGTAGTGATAGTGTTATATTGCCGGTGTTATATCTCCCGTCCTGTTGAATAAAGGATGTGTCATCAGAGATGGGAGAAACAATGCATGAAGGTCAATGTTACTCTCTACTTGCAAAAACAAAGTGATAACAGGGATCAGCCTCTCTGCAGGGGCTTCTGTGGGCTTCTCCAGACTGGGTGTCGATTCTATTTCATAGCACATCCAAGCAAAGCATAAAATAATATCCCAGGGTGTAAACACACAATGTTTTCACAATACAAAACCCTTAATGCATTATTTTAAAGTGCGATTAACTAGTCTTGTTCTAAAATTAAATATGGGTAGCACTTTATTTAAAGCAGTCATATAAATGCATTCATAATGCATTATAATGGTCAGTATAAAAATTAAGGATGCTTCGTACTGCATTATGAAGGTATTTATAGTGCATTATAGATGAGAGCTTCATAGAGCATTCATAATGCATAATAAACATGGCTATAATGTGTGATGCCTTTTTATAAATAGTTATAGCCATGTTTATAATACCTTATGAATACATTGTCATGCATTACGAAGGTATGTATAATACATTTATGTGACTGCTTTAGGCAAAGCAAATATAAAATAGATAATCTCTTGAGTTATGTGACGGATCTTGTGTTCTGATGAGTACAAAAAAGCCTTTTCATGTATAGACTGGCCAGTGCATGACAGTGGCCTTGAAATGAAGAACGGGCAAATAAGTCTGACGTGATGAATAGAGGCTGCAGACAGTTTGGGAGTTTGCATTCCACAAAATCCATCCCTCCCACCGTGCGTCGTTACTCTTTATTTTCCACTTATCGGCGCTCCGCGTTTTAAAGGACCAATCGAGACCATTTAACATAATGAGGAATCCGCCAGTAACTCCACTGCACTTTAAACTTTTTAAACAATACTTTACATGTAAGTGTAGCTTCCACAGAAATAACCAGAGTACCAAGTGTAAATAAAAAGACATTATAGTCAAAGCATAAATTGAAATGCCGATGTAGAATGCCAAAGAAAATTATTTCAAAATGTTTTGAAGTCATGATTTTAAAGAAGTCGTTTTTAATGGAACCAGCATGGATTCGAGCAGAATTATAATAACAGAATAAACTAAAAACAAAGAAATGTTGCTGGGAAGGAATACAGACATCTGTTGACATCCATAGACATCTGTATTTATCGAATAAAATTAATCTGTTTACATTCTGAAAGGGATTTCAGTCTTTCCACAACTGGTGTTTGCACATCCTACCACAAATCTTTTTCAGATGAGTCACGGATCCCAAGCATCCTCAGTGTTGCCATGCCAAAGAAATAAAACTGATGTATTAGAAATTAGACTGTATTTCGGAAAAAATCTGAGGACGCTTGTATTTACGTCAGTTTATTTCAACCCTCCTATTAAGTTTCAGGTCAGTTTGACCCATTTGAAATGTTTAATGTGTCGCATTAATCTCTTTGTTTTTCAGCAAAATTTTACAACTTTTCTGCCATTGAGGCCATGAACTCAGACAGTGTTTGGACTTTGAAATGTTTTCGAATATCTGTGCAGATTTTATATACAAAGATGAATCTGCGAGTTATTCTGTAATATGGCCTTTAATGTGTGTAGGAACTTTCAAAGATCAGGAATAAACAAGTATCCTTGATACATTGTTGCTGTTAGTGAAGTTATTATTTGTTTTAATTGCTTTTCTCTAAATATCTGCTTACTCAGATCTCTCTTAGCCATTGGCGCATCCGTGTACGTCTAACAGACCTAAAGATAAAAGCCTAGGAGCCGTTATCTCGGGATCTGAATGGTGACAGTGACCTAGAGGAGGGGATTTCAAATACAAAGGACATTTCAGAGAAAGAAGACATCACTGATGCTGATGGTCGAGTATGGCTGTGTTTTCTTGATGATTGTGATGATGATGATGATGATGATGATGATGATGATGATGATGATGAAGAGGACGAGTCCACCATACTTGGTCTCCGTCTGATGAAAATTAAGGGATAGATAACACAACGACTGTCAGAAGATGGGCTCTGGCAAGTAAAGATATGGGGAGTCGATGGAATTATAAAACGGTCTAAACCTCCACAGCAGATGCACGGCCAACCAATATAGTGTCCAGTACAAGAGTTGTAATCGCATACATTTATGGCAGATAATCCACACAGGACCTCTTTATTCATCAAGCAAAACAGAAGATCACCATGGTGAGAAGGTGAATGTTAAGATGACGAGAAGTCACTCGCATACATATAAAGATTTTAAATATATATGAAATAAAAGGCTAAACTAGCTGCAATTGCACACAGGGTGTGACAGGGAAGTTTAATTTTAGAAACCATGTCACTGGGATCTTTGCACGTTATCTCTAAGGTGATAATTATTTTGATAATTCTGAGATCAGACACAGTATAAAACAGAGAAGCAGATGGCTGTGAGAAAAATACAAGCTCATACCCCTATGAAGAATTCATGCCCGCGTGTTTCAGCGCCATGCTCCGTTCTGATGACACTGCCCTTTTAAAGGTGGGTAAGGGGGGCACACTGATTACAGCACGTTGCCACACCTAACACACGACAAACCACCTCAGGGATGAGAGCCCGAGGGCAGCTGTGCCGTGGGAGATACCTCATCACCACACTACTCCAAATGTACCAGTGTGAATTTTTTCCCCCAGTGGCTACAGCATCAAGGGCCCAACAGAATAGGATCCCTGCAGGCGTTCTCAGGATTCAAACCAGCGACCTTCCGATTCAAAATCTGGGCACTGATTTCTCTCAAATCTGGTTGTATAGAAAATCCATACAGGATCATATTTCGGAGGGTCACCTCTGTAAAATCAAGAAAGGTTGAAGGGCAAGGTCAACTTAACATTAGACGTATGTGTTCTCCAGTATGGCCTGCATCTCTATGGGACCTGTGTGACCTTGCTCTGAACTGGAAGTTCTGAACCCAAGTTCTGTTTGGATTGAGAAGCACTATGTTCAGTGTTTGGTTCTTGTAGGCTGATATGAGAGGCTAGTTTCCAGGTTTGTGGGGCTGGTGTTGATATGTTACTGTTTCATTTCCATGTTTTTGTCTTGTTCACCAGTATCTTGTTTCTTGGTTTGTGGTTTTGGTTACCTGAGGTCTTGATTCCGGGTTTGTGGTTTTGGTTAGCTGGCGTTGAGTTTCCCGGTATGCGACTTTGGTTAACTAGCATCTTGCTTCTGGGTTTGAGGTCTTGGTTACCTGGAACCTGAATGAGTTACACTTTTAATAGGTTTTTAGTGTTTTCATGTTCTTGTATTTCAGCCTCACGCACAACATCTGCAGTAGGACATCAAAAAATGGCATAACGTAGAAAATTGTGATAAAAATGATGAGAGAGTTTCCAACTGAGCTTCTGAGAATGCAGTTCAAATTTCTGAATTCCTCAGATTCGCTTTCACTGATTTGCCGCTGTCACATTGTGCTGCCCCAAGAAGAAGAACGTCATTGTCATGTAGACAAAGCATCTGAAACCATGAGTTGGGCTCCCGGTGACTTTCCCATGAAATGGAAATGATGGAAATCAAGTCAGTGCCAAGTGCTTCTCACCCATCCCCAGCTAAGCAGGCGAGACCAGATACCTCAGTCCCCTTCCAGAGTTTCAAAGATCTTCTCAATATCAATAACTGAAGCGGACTGGTCAATTTCAACAAAATCAAAGGATTCTTTACAGGACAATTGCATTAAATGCAGGAACTATTTCCAATTAACAGATTACATTCATCACAATGGACATGCATGCACATGCTCATAGTCACACACCACGGGCAACGGAGAGACACCGATTAGTCCAACTGCATGTTTCTGGAATATCCAAGGAAACCCGTGCAAGGTGGAGAGAACATGCAAGCTGCAGGCACACAGCAAGGAAGCAGGAGTTGGATCCCTACCAGCAGGAGTCACCATGCAACATCAATTTCATGTTTATCATACAATAACATTAAGCTGTATTACTTCACGCTTTAAACAGCACATAATCCCGAATGGCACCGTGGCTTAGATGGTTAAAGCGCCTGTCTCGTAAACAGGAGATCCTGGGTTCAAGTCCCAGTGGTGCCTTTGATGAATTTCTCCTGGTTGAAATAAGTATATTAAGTATTAATGTTAAAAAAGCAGCCTTTTGGAGGGATGGTGAATTAGCAGGTTAGGCTGACCAGTTTAGCAATCAGAAGGTTGTCAGTTCAAATCCAAAGCTCAGTGGAATGACTTTATTACTGCAGGGCTCTCCAAATTTGGACCTTGATTCCAAATCCAGTCCTTGTTTTTCATTCTTCCAGGTAGCCAGTTTAATAATTACTGATTCTGATTGGCCACAAAGGCTTTACAGTGGTCTGTACTACGAAGCGGGGTTATATGAATATGAAATTGACTTCATATTCGTTCACTTACATTTCGCCCAGACTACCTTAAATCCGACAAATTACCCCGATAAGCCAGTAACCCCGCTTTGTATTACAGGCCACAGGACGCAGGTAAAGGAGAGCTGGAAAATCAGCAGTGCTAGGACCTTGATGACTGTGATTCGAACAGCCCCGAACTACTGGGCTCTAAAGTCTGTAACCCGGAATTGTTCCAGAGTCTAGCTGACCCTGCTCTCCTGAAAAAATGTACATTGTTTTGGATAAATATGTCTGCTAAACAAATGAACACAAATATACAATAATCAATATATAAATATATAATGTTGTCTTAAATATATAATTTAGATATGCAATATTTTTAGAGGAGATTTATTCCATTTTTGCATGGAATATTATAACCGGCAGAAACTTTTTCAGTTTTAAAAAGTTGCCTGTCAGGTAACTGTTTACATTGCTTAGGGCAGTGCTTCTCAACGCAGTCCTTGGGGACCCCTAGACAGCTCATGGATGGGAGCTGGGAGAGAGCAAAAATGTGGACAGTTTGGGTCTCCGGGGACCGGGTTGGGAAAAACTTGCTTAGACAGAGAGGCCACACCTTCCTCCAATTCATGGTCCAATCAGCTAAGGGACTTATTTTTCATCATGATGCAAGAGATACAGGGAGTCGGAGGCCCGCTGGCATGGCGGTGGTGCCAAAAGAAGATTAGCTGAGGTTTCCTGGCTGACTAAAGCCCTCCCCTCTTTGATTCCCCCACAAGAGAACCTCATCCATCACAATCACTGAATGACACTCATTCCCTGGGTCTGAACCTCAACCCAAGATCTAGGGCTCAGAATAAACACTTTTATTGGCTGAGACATATGCGATCCCATCCGGCACATACAGCAGTGAATTGCAGTGCGGAATTTTTAATTGTCTGTCGTGTTTGTGCTGGAAAAAGGGGTCGCTTCGCATTTAATGAGAATAGCTGTGTTTTCTGTTGTTTTAGCAAAGTGGTACTGTAAGTGTACTTAGCTGGAGAAGCTTTTAAATTGGAACCAGAAAGTAACAAAAAAAAAAAAAACTGTATTATTATTCATCGATTCATCTTTCATACAACTTGTCTATACAGAGTCACGGGGTCCAGAGCCTGGCAATATTATTATTATAATAATTATTATTGTCACTACTACTACTAATAATAACAATAATAATAATAATTATTATTATTATTAGAGTAATTTCGACATTTCCCCGGCTGGCATGTGCTGAACGCGGACCTTGGCGGCCCCCCACTCCCTCTCCTCCATGACGCCTTCCGGCCGTTTCCACGCCTCCCTGATTAATCGCGCTTCCTTCACCGGCTGGAACCGGTTAAATGGCAGCTCGCGGCTTTAGACCTGTACCAGCGCCCAAGCACTTCAGATAAACCCCGTTAAGCCTGATAACAGATGTGTGGCTGCCCCCACCCCCCCACGACACCCCT
>JAODLC010000045.1:13239174-13265687 GCA_026781145.1 Hippopotamyrus pictus | reverse complement strand
GGTATTATACTCGAGTTTTTTCCTTAAAAAAAAAAAAAAAAAAAAGAAAGAAAAACTTTCATGACCTGCTATAGCTAAATAAAGATCCTTAGCGATGACCTTCGGCCCGGTCGTCCTTGAGATTAAATCTGGAGGAATATTCCTGGGGATACTTCGGGGTCAGGATCCACCCCTTTGGAGACAAAGGCATATGCCCAGAACAGGGTCACAGTGGCAGCCTGAAAGCCATGCCAGGAAGCCTAGGGTGGGACATAGCCCAAAGGGACAGGCACTCCATAGTAGGGCACACACCCACTTGAATCTATACCAAGTCACCCAACGGGGTACGTTTGCAAACGCAACATGCAGACTCCCAATACATACAGAGCTGGTGGGGGCAGGACACGTATATCCAACCCTGTAGGCGTGAGATTACAGAGCCGCCCACTAAGCCGCCATGCTGTCCAAATTAACAAGCCCCTCTGACCGTTTCTGGACATAACGGCTCTCATACCGTGGAGCTCGGCAAAGCATTCTGTTTGTTTTAATCTTTTATGAGTCTCACACCACTATTCCCGCATGCATCCTGATGAATCATTGCTTATCCTACGAGGTGCCTTCACTGATTATTTTGAGCAGTTTGATCTTCAAGGCTTAATTTTCTTTCCGTGTATAAGTTTTAGAGGGGGAAGGGGGGGGGGTGGATGGTGGTTTGTGTGTCTCTGCAGGTCAGGAGTCTGTGCCTGTGTTCGGATTGGCACCAGCTCCAATTCCATGGCCGTATCATCGCAGGGCCTTTGAGCAAATGGTAGACCATGCCCCAGGATTTGCTTTTGCCCGTGTGTGTGTGTGTGTGTGTGTGTGTGTGTGTGTGCCTCACAGGAGAGCATGATGGGAAAAACATGGAAAAATTCCTATGTACCTGTACAATGGCCGATAAAGTGTCATACATTATTAACTGAAATTAAATGCTGTTATTCACAACATACTAACAAAAACCTTTAATTACACTATAAACAAGTAACCCACTTCAAGCTAAATTATACTTCATTATTGAACGTTTTCTCCTATTTGGCATACTTTTTCACATCCGAGGAGGCCATCGTTTTGCGTCAATGTGACATCCGAAGCCAAATTCAAACGTAAACAACAAGAAAGTCCATTAGCACTAAATAATGCTGGTAGTCACTGGAAATAAGAACCGGCTGTTTTGGAATATTTACAAAGTGTCCTCTGGTAAAGGCCCAATTTACTCTCTACGGCTGATCTGCTATGGATGCAAAAGCCGCTCACTTTTCACCATCAATGAAGCTAATTACAAACTGACTGATTTGTTTAGGAAGGTTTCTATTCTTTCTGTAATATTGCCGCTCTCTAGGTCATTTCTTTGAACCTGAAAAAGTGCGTACTGCATCAAAATGGGGTGGAAATGTGAACCAGGTTTAAGAGTTTCAGTGTTGCCGTTACTGAGGATTGTTATTATTGTGGTCGGACCAACATCCTGCACAACTCATTAACATTAACGTATGAAAATCGCAGTGCTTTTGGCTACACTGCAATAATCCACTTTACACCAATATGTGATAGTTACCTGCCACATAGCCCTTTGAATACAGCTAGGTGTACAAAAGTGATCCATGTTTAATTTGGAATTAGTTCCAGACATAACTATTCTGTAAGGCCACATTGTTCTAATTGTGTGGTTTACAGCTCTCCGTAATAATTTATGTTAAATGTAACTTAGCAACGCAATCAGCTCAGCGATTCATTTAACGCCATACACCGGCAATCACACCCAGTCTGCCTTGCATATTGGCACATCGTTCCTGACAGGCACGACACAATAGTCAGCCGTCTACCAAGCAAGATTAATGAAACTTGGCAGTTTCACTCATCGCATTGTCTTTGCTGTATTTTCAGGTAAAATGAAAATCCGGCACAAAGAAGGTTATAAAGTTCCTCAGGATATCTATGTTGCAATGGTGCCTATCCACAAACTTTTGTGTGAAAAGTGCATAGTTAACAGTAAAAACAGATGATATGAATGATGAAGTGACAACATGCAGAAGATTTTGGGATGCTAATGGAATACTATATGATGCTGATAAGTATTATTATTCTCAACAACAAAAACAACAACAACAACAATAATAACTAATAATAATTTTAAACTGGAAACACTGAAATCCAGTTACTCTGAAATACATTGCCTGCAGATATTTCCATTGTTGACAAATGTATTTTTTCCAGTTATATTCTTTACTGATGATGTTAACTCACAAATACCCATAATTTAATCTCTCAAGTGGTATTTGCTTGTAATGCTAAATAATGTGTAATGTGTGCGTATATATATATATATTACTGTCACAGATTTTCATAAAATTGTTTCCCCATGTGTGGACTGAAAAATTCCCGACAATGTAATACGTACATGGCAACACACACACACACACACACACACACACACACAAATACAGACACACACGTAAAGGCAGCTTTAGTAGTTCAGCTAGGAGCCTTGATATATTTATAGGCTACTACACAATGACTCCTTTGGGTATGACTTCAATTGAGAGCCGCTTGGATCAATGATTCATTGATGCGCACATATCCGCGTGTTCTGCTGTCTGCACAGCCTCCCTGAAAGGCGCCTGTGTATGATACTGATCTCTGAAGCTGAGAGATTCTGATCAGCCCTTAAACAGGTAATAGTCAGATGCTGAGAATCCATTACAGGCTTTTCAGGCGCACTCATTGTTTGCTTGACGTTTATCCCGCGGCTTTGATCGAAAAAGTCCTGTTTGTCAGATGGAATCCGATGTTTCTCCAAACAGCAATTGCACTCTCCCTATTCCTGAGTGAGTCATTTTTCTCTGTGCAAGAGAAGGTGTCAGGGTTACAAATGGCATTCTGTGCATTTAATATAGTCCGAAACTTTGCAGTCTCAGGTAAATCAACCCCCACCTCACAATTCCCAGAACTCCTGTTTACTAATGGATGAAGAATCTGCCTAGTAAAGTATGCCATTAAGTGCAGCTAAAACCAGCCCGTAACAAACACTTGCTGAAATATTAATGCTTTTTCCCTCTCTTTCCTCGCCAGTTCCGGTTTTATTTCATTTTTACAGCATAACTCCAGCAGGACTCTCATGACAACTGGGCACTGTTGTAATCATATTAAACCACTTGATTTGCGTTATACGTTACATCAAGACCTGTTAATTACACTCTTTGTTATATTAATTCGATTAATCATACCGAAAGCATATTAAACAAACATAATAATGTCAGATAAAATACTCGTTTTGCGCAATTTTTTAGAACGTATGATGCGCAATGACGACGTCAACAGCCCATTATGATACGCACTATATATTTTACCGTCGTTCTGAGGAGTCTTTATAATCCCACCGTACAGACTCTGCTCTCCTTGTCTTATTCATTAGCCTGCATCATCCAGGGCTCTTTATAATAGATGAGATATTGTTGGCATAGCACACAGCCTCCTATGAAAGCTACCTTTGTTGTCATTCCCGAAGCACATACTGTACTCCTTTACAAAGCCAAAGTCAACCGTTCAAAAGGCCTGCTTTTCAACAGCTAGCTACATCCCTACCCCACCTTGCCCTCTAGAACAGATATCACTCCAATCCCCAGTGTCGGCCTTTTATTTTGCCCCCATACTTTGACTTCTCCTCTTGCTTCACCCTTAAATGCAGCAGAGAGAAAGAATGTGGATTTGCGCCGGTAGCTTTATCCGAGACAGCCTCGGTGCTGGAAGCCGGTTTGCCGCGGATGTCTGACTCGCTACGTAATGGCTCCGTGCGGCATTTCTCGCGCACGCAAGATAGGGTAGCCCCGATGAAGAGCCCTGAGATTTGCCGTCAGGATAGATTAACTTTATCTCCAGATGAAGAGAGGACATTGCCGAGGAAAGAAGCCGTCATCACCCACTTGGTGAGTTTGGGAGGCATGCGTGGAATCCCCCTTTTAGAAGTGCGCCTTGAAATCAGCCAGGCCCATTGCTTGCTGCTCTGTTAAAAGAACGTAAGTTTGTTGCATTATTGAATATTCTAATACAAGGCAATTGTCGTAATAATTCCATAGCTATATAAATGAAAGAACGTAAATACATAAATAAAACTTACTATGGAAAAGCCAGGATTTACGATGTAGAGCCGTAAAAGCACTGGGATTGTATCTGGAGCCAGGTACTAATGAAGTCCTCTCTACATCGATCATCCCAGAGGCCTTTCTCGCCATTAGGTGGGAGGCTAATGTATGAAAATGTCCGAAGCTTTTCTAGAACATTAATTATTTACAGTTCCATGAGAACTCCATTATAAAAATGGTTCATCACACTGGGCTCACTCTTTCCAGCAAACACACACACATACTCATATAAAATCAGGACCCAACGGCCTTTTCTGTCCGTAAAATTACATCACAAGGCCGTTGTGTCACTTTCATTGCGCTGCAGCACGGTAGCCAAACCAGGCTGCTAGACTCACGCTTGGGGTCTGAGGTCATAAGCAAACAATGGACTCTCTGATACGTTACTTTCAGGAATATTACTTCTGATATTTTCCCAGAGAAGTACAAACATGTAAGTCAATGGGAGGTATTGCTTACGACCCTTAAATATATGCAAAGCAGCATTTGGCATATATCAGAGAACTATGTTAGGACCCAGAGGATTTGTGGCTTTCAGTCTGGTGCGAGACCCTGATTAGGCACCCTAGGAAAGAAAAATGAACTTCAGTCACTTGAATAAACATGCAGTTGCATTTATAGTTATTGCATAAAATAGAAGACATGTAAGTGACCTTTGCCACATGTTCAAATCCCCAGGCGGAGGTCGAGTCATTTAGCCACTAATGTTTAATTGCATATTGGGAATTTTCTGCATCAAAACTGAAAATGTTACAATGTAGCTAGATGTAACAGAAACTGAACGCCTAAGACAGCGCTACAGGGAGACAGGAAGGACAGCTGATCATCCTCGCAGTGGAAGACCACCTGTAACAACACCTGCACTGGATCGGTACATCCGATGAAACAGTTGAAAGTCAGAGGACGTTTCTTTTTTTGCTGAGTATATATATATATATATATATATATGAACTATTATATATTATTCTGAACTTTCATATAAATGCACACCACAAAACCGCCACAGATATAACAATGACCTCTTCCCATTGTTTATTTTCCCAGTTTTATGGTCACACTTAGAATAATTATATCTGTCATCCATAATAAATTATTCATACGCTGCAGCAAACTCGCCATATTTCTACTGTTAGCCTCGTGTATTACGTTTGCAGCCATTCCCTAAGAGGACAGACCACATCTCTTCATCCAAAGCAGAAACAAAAGACACACTAGATGTCACTAGTGCTGCTTGACTGAGACGATTTTCTTACCACAATATAGAAGTATGAACAAAATAAGAACCAAACATATCATTGACTTACATTCTAATATAATTTATGTACTTTAACCAGTATACATTTCATTCATACAATTTACATATTTATGTTCTGGATGTTTTTTAAATCAGAACAAAAATATTTTAAAAAATGTCATCAACACAATCACAGAAACTATAGATGCGGTAAAAATGTACTGTCGTTTAGACATAACACCACAAAATAAATACAAGGTTCCATACTTCTTTTAAAATACTAGTTGTCCTATTTACCCTGAAATAGGCTACATACCTCACTCTGTTTACCTTAAGCTGCATCACAAACTGCAGCCATGCAGGTCTTGCTTTGCTGGAACTTTGCTAACTAATTTGATCAGAATAACAAAAGTAGTTAAATATCACAGAATATACAATTGCCTCATTGCATAAAAAATTAAAACAAAAAACTGCATGTGCGTTTCAGTACGATTATAATTCATGTTATGTGGTTGCATTTGATTTTCATAATTATTCCTCGGAGGCACTGTAGAAGTGACCGCTCATATATAAATTGCAGAATGTTTTTCAGTTGCAGTTGTTACTCTGAGTTATTAATTTAACGGCAGTGGAAGAGTCTAATGAAATGATAGGCTGCATTTTTTTTCTTTTACGCCTCCATTGTCTTGCCATTATGGACACATGGTCAGTCTAGATAACAGTGGCAGCTAATGTAAAAACCCAGAAATCAGAAAACATTGAATATGGCAAAAATTAACGGGCCATTTTCCATGCTGCGTGAAACTTAAACACAGACACACTTAAATATATAACAAATATATAAATATATATAACAAAACAACCACTGTAAAGAGTGGTAATAGTAGGCTCGTTCCATGAATCATATCCAATATTATATTATATTAGTATATTATTGCAAAAGTATCAAACACATTGCACACCATGTTTAATTAATACCTTTCAATATTAATGACTGTCATGCTCGAAAAAGCGTCTTACAATTTTTTTTTGACCACGCCTGTCCTTCGCCAAGGTAACACTGCGAGAGGATAGGATTTTTCTCCGGGACACAATTATCAGGGCTCCGGCTGGGGTTCAATCCTTGCTAAAAGGCCCGCCATTTTGTCCCCTGTGCAGCCTGCCAAAGAGGGGCTGCAGCGGAGCGCCTGACCCCACTGATTAGATATGTTATAGGTGGTGTTGTGGTGTCGTGACGGCTGTAAACGTAGCGACTGAGCGGTAAGTGTCAGGCTCAGTGTGATGGCCAATCATCAATCATCTCCTGTCAGGCTCCCTCTTCCAGTCAATGAGCAGCCTTTATTTAAAAGGGAGCAGGAATGCTGCCACACCGCAGGAACAAGCCCGGAGTTGTTTGCAGGTGCTATCATTCACAGCTGCCAATTAAACTCATGCTATTTCCATAATAGCCAAGGGGCAGAGTAAACACTGTATGCATGTGTGTATGTGAGTGTGTAGTGAAGGAGAGAAGGGACAAAATTAAAGCGTGTGTCCCTTGTTTTCTGTGACAACTCCTACAAGCCAACATAGATCAAAAAACAGAGATGTGGGCAAATCACAGTAAGTAAACGGTGTCTGCATCTGTCACTGCAGGGCCAGTAGTACATCCTATAAAAGTGACAGATAATTCAATAAAAGACAAAACACTATTACAATAATAGTATAAAATAAACAAAAGCAAGTGTCAAATTTAAAATCAACAAACATCTGAGATAAAGAAAATGAATCACTGGTATGTCTTCACAAAAATACTAATTGTAAAATAAAAATCAAGAAATTACAGTTTTGTGACATTAAAGAGGCATTGTGATTTAACAGTATAATTAACTCTGCTCCAACTCAGAGATTATGCTCCTCCATTGGAAAATATATTTTATAGGATTATGGGGATATAAAAACTACTATGTATAATTTTACGCAATAATATACAAATATAGTGTTATATGATATGCTGAATATTACATTTATCTTCCAACCACTTATGTAGTATTGAGTCACGAGGTATTTATATGAACCGAAACATTAGTTTTTTGTAGATCTGTAAATGAAAATACATTAAATAAAAATATCTTTTTTTGAAATACAAGATTCTGCTTGTTAATTAAGAATATATTATTCTAAATTCACTCCTGCTGCTTGACTGAATTTGCTTACTTTGACAGCATAGCTAAGCATTTTAAATGGCTTAACCTTCCCTGTTCAGTTGCACAAAATAACAGAATCAAACAAAACCACTGTGTTAATCACACAAAATAAAAACAAGTTTAAACCAACATCAACTTCAGCTGGCTTAAAGCTTACATAACAACGTGCACAACATTTCATGGCATTAATAAATTATCTAAAAAGAACGGGTGGAGATGTACAAGATAAAATTACTTTTGATGTGGGCAAGAAAACAAATAAATTTATTAAAGGACAAATTACATTTTTTCCAGTTGCTGTTCAACCGATTTAACCATAGTCGAATATTTAATGAATAATTGGACGACTGAAAATTAACACCATTCTCTTTGATTAGTCAATAAAATTTTGCCACGTTTTTTTTTTTTTTTAAGAATGATAAAGAAAGCTACAAGTAGCACAAATAATCATGGGTAACAATCACTACAGGTTTCCTAGACCACATCTATGTGATTCAAAGTTGCATCTGGATCCTGCTGCATAATTAGACATGATGAGTATAACGTCTCAGAGCAACACTAATGGCAAAAGCAGCCAATGGTGGGCTTTCCTTTAAAACAAGCAGCCAATGGTGGGCTTTCCTTTAAAACAAGCAGCCAATGGTGGGCTTTCCTTTAAAACAAGCAGCCCACTCCTAATTTCCTGTGCATTTTTATTTTACATATAGTGTATACAGTGTGATGGCTAAAATAGAGGTTTACCAGCATTATTTCAGGGATGTCCTGAGCATGTTTGCATTTACGCTACGTTTCATTGAGTCCTCTATAAAGCTTATCAATAAAGCTAATAGTACACGTGTACACAAGCTATCATCTCTGTGCGTGGATAATAACGTCTGTGTTCCAGAGACCAGAAACATCCTGCCTAATCTGGTCACCCTGTGGAGGAGGATCCAAGAGTCCCTACATTATTGACACTGGCATATAGATGATGAGGAGGGGAGTGGAAGCCAAGCCCCACCAACGACCCATCGTCAGCTCAATCTCCCTCGACGTCTAGGTGACCATCATGCAGACCTTAGCTCCAAGGCACACCCTATGCTGGCTGAGCTAAATTACCCGAAACGGTGCAGAAATGGTGCAAGTGCATAACTAAGACCCAGCTGACAGTACAGCAGATCCTCCTCAAGGCGACAGTCGTCCAGAACCGTTGCTAACCAGCTCCCCCCCCCCCCCCCCCCCCCCCNNNCCCCCCCCCCCCCCCCCCCCCCCCCCAAACAAATCCTCAAATTTCCCCTCTCCCCGCATGCCCCACCTTGTCGCTCGCTACCAGAGACTTTGCCAATATGGCGGCTTTTATCAGCAACATATTTGGCCTAACTTTCTTTCGCTTCATGTCCCCCTTCTCATTACGTTCCTAAGTGCATCGGCGTGAAACCTCTCGAGAACATGGTCCGTGGATCAGAATGTAGAGAACAATCAGTTCCCTGCGCGCTCTTCCCTTCTGAAGCATAACAGCAAACTATTTCCAGAAAGACAACTGCACATCATCCTATTCAGAGGTGTGTTTCATGGACGTTTGAGCCCCTTCTCCTGTTCATTTGTGTATGGAAGCTCAATCACATTCCGAATGATTCTGCCTGTCCAGATCACTTCCTTTGCCCCTAAGCGGATCTATTGCCCAACGTCTGCAAAATGTCACTCAGAGTGTTCAAGTGAAACATTGTTTGTGTGGACTGGAACAGGGCAATGTATTTATAAACTTTTACAGCACGGATGCTCTGCCGTACTGGGGATCTGATTATGCTTTTTTCATAGCCACATTTCCAGTGCAAGGTTGTGGTGAGCCTGGAGTCTATCAGAGGAAGCCCAGTTCACAAGGCAGAGGGACACTTATGACAGGAAGCCAGTTCACCACAGGGCACACACACGCTGACACACCCATGGAGAGACAACAAACTTGGACAAATTTAGAGACACCAGCCTACTAACATATTCACATAGTCATTTGTGCAATCAGTACTGGACACAAGATAATAGTTACTTGTGGGGAAATGAAACTAAAAAAGGACTTTTATAATATTCCTTCAGGCATTCCTCCCCTTTCTGCAAACAATCTTTAGCACAAACAGTACATAATGTCACTAGTTAAGGTATAATTTATTGTACAGCAACTTAAAAAAAATCACTTAAATCAAGAAACGGTGACATTGCAGTTTGTTGTAATTGAAATGTTATGAATTCCAACAAGATCACATCCCTGGCAGCCTCACTGAGACTAGCAGCCATCGTCTACAGCCAGGTCACAGTGCTCTGGGGCCTTAGGTAAGCCTGACAATCTTCATGTGGGCTCTGAACATTGTACATTCTTCCACGACCCTCCGTGCTTTGCTGCGTCATTGGTGATATTTGTTTGCTAGGTTTCGTTATTGCTTCATCTCTTAGAAATTAGTATTCATTTAAGGCAGTGTTGCTCAACCTGGTCCTCAGGGACCCCCAGACAGTCCACATTTTTGTTCCTTCCCAGTTTGGCAAAGACGTGGACTGTGGCACAGAGCTGGGAGCAAAGACGTGGACGGTCTGAGGGTATTTGAGGACTGGTTTGAGAAACACTGACTTGACGTGACTGACATTCTGTACATGAAGGGGTAACAAATCAAAGATTTCAGCACCACATATGCCATACTGTCCCATCTAATGAGATCTGGCAATAGAAAGTTCACTGGACAAGCCAAAGACACTTTATATGAACAAATGGACAACTCCCACTAAAAAAAGGCAGAGTCATTATCATTGCTGTTTTGACGACCACCTGCAGATGTATTAACAAACCATGCAATGGCTATTCAACAGAATCATTCTTATCAATACTTTGATATCAAAGTCTAAGTATTAAACAAAATGAATAATGTCATCATTATCCAAAGTGTGTCTGATTTTCATTAAACAAACTTTTCGGGGTTACCCCAAGTCACGAAGAAGAAACTCGAAAAACATGAAGAAATTAACTTGGTATGTATAACATCAGTTCATTTCTACAGCTTACAGGATTACAAGAAAAAAAAAAAACTATACATATTAGTACAAAACATCATCAGCTAAAAATACAAAAAGAAGCTTTGCTTTGCATGTGAAAAGACCATATTGTGTCCAGGCATGTTACACATTTTCACATAAATACATCGGACATCACGAATACAATGCATTATATTCAGCCCTCCATGACATCTGTACGCAACCATAAACATCACCCTGTTATTTTCTGTAAAAGCTACAGTGCTGTGATGTCACAGTTTAGATGAAACTGACATGCCTTCTGCTGTTAATATGTCAGACCTGAGAAGATCCTAATTGGAGCTCACTGAGGCTCTGGTGACCGGGGGCCGTCACCGCCCTGATCACAACATCTCTCCGGTCTTTTATTTAAGGTGTTATATATAGGCGTAGACGGCTTATTTCAAGCAATTACTTCAGAGTCCAGAACCCATCACGTTATACACAGGGAAACAGGTCAAGTGCATGCCGTCAGGACAAGGCACTGCAGGCTAATGCATGTAGACACAGTCATACAGCAAGGGCAAGTTACAGCTGGGCACAAATGGCTTTCTGAGAAAGAGTATTACGTTTGTTAAAGTCCATCGATTGCAGGTTGGAGCCCTGAGAAGAGCTCCTCTGTGAGGCCCTTGAGTTAGGTTCTCCCTAAACTCCCATAAATGCTCCAGCTATATAAATAAAATACATTAAGTTGCTCCGAATAAAAGCATCAGTGAGGCAACTGGGTTTAACTGTATTGCCTCCATCGCAATCCTGCATCCTTCTGATGTATAGTGTCAATCAGATATTATGGATCCACAGTGAATGTTGCTGACGGCATTCGCTTCAAATAAATGTTGCAATTCAAGTAAAAAGCATTACCATTGTTTAATAAAGAATGTATTAAAGGAGGACTGTGAGAGCCATTCGCTGTGTAATCGACACACTCATCTGCTCAAACAAAATCACACTCCTTCCACCACTATGACTAACACTCACTTCTGTGCAAAACTTTTACACAACAAAAAAATAAAACATCACAAAAGCAACACAGAAAACCACAATACTGCTTATGTGAGGGCAGTTAAACAGAGGAGGGATCGGGAATCTCACACTTATGCAAAGCTTATCCATTATTAAAGGGGCGAGACTATCACGTTACGGTTATTAGCTATGCTGAGAGCATTAGCAAGGAGGTGGAAAGGCATCTGAACCCAGAGGAAACTTCTGACAGACGAGATGACAGGTGCAGAACCTCAGGCTTGGGGGTGCCAATCCGACAACACGGACCGGCTGCTTAACACTTTGCTTATTTTCCTTCTGCGTCGAAGGGAAACAAACGATCAGTGATTGTAATAAGGTAATCAGGAGCTGGCGTGCTCAGAGAGAAAGACAGAGACATCTTCCATATCCTTGAGTGAGGCTGTGCGGCTCAGTTCCGCAGATAAAAACGGGGACCGCATTAACTTATTTATAAAGACTGCATTGCTGTTGCAATGACAGCTGTTGGCCACAGAAGGCGCCATTTGGTCTTCTTCAGAAGTGCACTTAATATTTCATTTCACACCAACGCAGGCTGAGGTTCTTCAAAACCCTGAGACGCCTCTGTTTAACTGCTCTACTTAAAGCTTGAAAAATGTTCATTTTTAGGTCTCTCCTTGTTGAAATGGAACGGCCTCCCTCTATAAAAAGAGCCGGGTGGGGGTTCATCCCGTGTTCCCTGAGCCCACCATGCATTTCTTCACAACTCAGCTTTGAAAGCCAATGCTGATTTGGAGGCTAAAGAGTGGACCTCTGACAGAGTGTCCGTTCCCAGGTCTCGGGTAAAATAAGGACAGCAGACCTGGAGAGCGGGCCCCTCAGGTCGGGGCCCGGGGCCTCTGAGAGGCCTGCTGCCGCAGCCGTCGCCGAGCCAGGGCCTGCTGCTTCTTCCGTTCGATCTCCTCCTTGGTACATTTCACAGCTACCTGGCTGGAAACAAAGACTGCGGAAATAAGGACATTAATAAAGACATGGTTAAATCCAGTTGGGAGGGAAGAGTAATGCAAAATGGGATGATGGCATGGTGTGCAACAGCGGGTACCTAACAAACTTCAAATGTTTAACCAAATTTTTGACCTCGTCTAGCTTGTAGGATTTATTCATTCCACTTAGGTTGATGGCTTACGTTCTACATAGCAGAGAATTGCCTTTGGTCGTTTATCAAAAGCTGCTGGGGTCGACGGCATCGTCAGCGATGCCACGTATCTTTCTCACGTATTTCAGTTCATAACTCATTGAAATATTATTGTAGAAACAAGAAAAAAAAAAAACGCTGACTAAATCCGTAATCTGTCTTCTTTTCAAAACGTCCATTGTCGGAAGTATTAAAGTTTTTAAAATTAGGTTAAATCAGTAAAAAGTAAACCATGTCACCTCTTTGTTTTACCTGCATCGGGAGCGTGTAGTATCACCCTCACATGAAGATCGGTATTCGCATTCTAAATAGCCGCATTAGTGCGTATTCAGATCGCATTCGCATGGTAATCTGATGAACAACGCAGCGGTGATCAAACATCAGCGCCATAAAAGGGGGAGGGACGTGGCCAGGTGTGAATGGCTCATTCATACACATGAGAGCTCCTACATATTCAATGGAAGGAGCCAGAAATAGTGACATGAGTTTGATTTTTCTTATTTATTTACCCAACTGCATGTTGCAACTACAAAATTTAGTCATCTTCATGTAGCCAAGACTTAGGTGATCAGATATCTGGGATCAAAACAAACTGCCAGCATTGCTTACTATGTACCATTAAAATGTTTCTGCAAGTGTTCCAAACTACATTTTGCAATGTCTATACTTTGATGTCAAATTACAAACTTAACATAAACCAGAAATATTTACAAAGTACACTGAAATAAAGATGAGCGTAATGGCAAAATAAATATATAAGAAATTATTTATTTGCCATGAATTAAGTTTATGATATTAAAAGAAATGTGTGATCATGCCCCAGTCAGTGAAAGTGCGTTCCCAACCCCTAGACCCCAGAGGTTAGGGATTAGACCTACCCTTGGTAGAGAGGGCTATGGGCTCGGACAGGTGCCGCTTAAAGGAGCTCGCCCGGGGGGGTTCTGCCATGCTTCCCGTGGCCGCTGCCCACGACGCCTTTTTCCCGCCATCCTGCACGTCGCTTGCAGGCCCACGGGTCGAACCTCCTACCGGAGCGCTCCTCACTTGCGTGAACTTGCACGGCCTGTTCCCGTTGCCTGTGTTCGAGGTGCTGTGATTCCTAGAGGCCGACCCAACTGCCTTGCCCTGGGATTGGTTGCTGTGGGAAGCAATGGGAGGGGCCAACGGAACAGAGGCGTTGCTTGCTGGTACTGAGAAGGAACGGGTGAAGGCAGAGGGGGACTTTGGCTGCCTATGTGTGACTCGGGTCAGCTGACCCTCCTCACCGCCCAGGAGGGGGTTGGGATTAACTCTGCACTGTTCAGCACGTGGTAGGGAGGGGATTCCGGCACCGTGCAAAGTCTTTTCCACATCGTTACAGAGTTGATACAGTAAGACATCATCTTCGGCGTCATCCCATAGCGAGTCAGACGTGAAGAATGAATCCAGATCTTCATCAGGGACCTGCTGGGCGCAGCCCAGGCCCATACTGGCTGGCCTTTCTGAGGTCAAGGAGCTTTGGCCTACCGAGGTCTGGTCTCCGGCCCGGATTGACGGCATGGGGCGGGAGCTGCTCAAGGTCGCCAAGGTCTCTCTGACCCCAAACGACCTCAGTGACGCCCTCTCCTGCTGCTTATCAGGAATGTGCTGGGTCATTTTGTCACCTTGGTGCCTGGTTGCCATAGAAACATGGCTTGGACAGAAACTGCTCTGCGTCTTTACCTCAGGTACCGCACCACTGGCGGAATGGCCCTTCGGGAATGTTCCAGAAAGTGTCCCTTGCGGCTGGAAATGGGGGTTCCCCTCCAATTTGAAAGTTATTCTGTTTTTGACCTTTACATTCTTCCCTGGAAAAATCACAGCGGAGCCACAGCCGCCAGCATCTCCTCCCGGGTTTAGCCTGCCAGAGTCTGCAGTGCCGTCAGCAGTGGATGACTGGACCGATTTAACCTGGTCACCCCTTTTCTCACTCTGGTCTGTCTGTGTCGAGCAGTGCTTGGGAGCTGCGGCAAGAGGCGGGTTTAGTGTCATCTCAAGCACAAATGAGTCGTTGAGTAAATCGTCATCCCAGTCATCATCGAAGTCCTGGCTCGCCTTGGGAACCTCGTTTGCATTATCAGAAGACGCTAAGGGGAGGTTACTGGTAACAGAATTAACCGCCTTTTCAACAGATGGCCCGGGAGGGGTCAGCATCATCTCCTGTGATTGGACGGGAGTGTTCGCGGGCTCACTGAGGGGCTGAGTTGACCTATCAAAAAGCACGTCCAGGCTGTCCTCAGATTCCAGTCTGGGCTCTTTGTGCTCCTGATGCATCTGTTGGGCAACGTTAGCGTTCCCGGGGGCCGTCCCCTCGCCGATGCTCCCCGGTTTACTCAGCAAGATGGGTGGGTCGATCTCACTGTCTCTCATAGTCCCGGCGTCTCCCGTGTCTGTCTCCACAGCCCTCGGATCCACCTCTTTTGCCTGCTCTTTTTCTTGCTGAATCATGTTAATGTCAAACTGCTTAGCCAGCTTCATAAGGTCCTCCACACCATTCTGCCTGTAAGAGGAACATGGATGTGTGAAGTCAAGTCTAAATGTTTACCTTAAAAATAACAAAAGATACCTAAGGACTGGAATACTATATTGCCAAGCAGAGGTGTAACAATGTAGCAAGATATTTCACAATCAAAACATATGACAATACACACTGTAGGGGTCTAACAATGCACCATGGCATTTCACAGTGACACAAATCTTTTATTAATGTTAATGCAATAGAGTACAATAGGCATAACATCCAATTTTAGTTTTGCATTTTGCACTGGAGTCTGGAGGATAAGGGGAAAAAAAACGATAAGAAAACAAAATGGTTTGAAAACAACTTTTCTGTAAATGTACATGTCTAAAAAGGAATAAAGGCTTTTGAGATCCTGGTTTGTTTTCTACTATATTTTGTAGAATATATCGCAAATGTATTAAGCCATGCGTCCCAAATTGTCTAGCAAACCAAATCATGTAGACTGCATCGTTACACCCATACTCCCAGGACAATCTGAAGCTTGTTAAATGAAATATCACTTGGGAAAATTATAAAAATGTAACACTAATGGGGTAAACAACAGAGAAATATTTCAAAATATTTACAATTAGCAGGTACTTTGGCTCACATCTGTGGAGTGAAATCAGGCTCCACCTCTTTGCTTGTATGAGTTTCCTACAACAGTCTGAAGACAGGAGAATTCACGTAGTTTGGGGAATGGGCATAAAGTGTGTCTTTGGTTTGCTATGAAATGGTATTACACCTTGCGCTGTTTAAAGTGGGCTCAGTATCACTGTGATCCTAAGTGGATAAGACATTTCTGAAAATGGAGAGATGCTTTCTGCATGTTTTATCTATTAACTCTAGCAGACACTGGAAACGTTGTCTACAAAATGCAGCACTGAGGCCAATGTGGTTTTAAAGATTAATTATATGCCTCAAACATCCATCCATCCATCACCGTAACCGCTTAATCCCAACTGGGGTTGCGGGAGGAGATCGGAGTCTATCCCAGGAACCACGGGTGCAGGCGGGACACACCACAGGACACGCACACTCACACAGCCACACACACACGATCAACCTATTCTGCACGCTTCTGGACCGTGGGAGGAAAGCCACGCGAACATGGGGTGGGGGCATGCAAACTCCACAAAGAAAGGTCGCGACCCCGGGATGGAACCTAGGACCTTCTTGCAGTGAGGCAGCAGCGCTAACCACTGTGCCACCGTGCCGCCCTCAAACATGCAATATGAAATTCAAGAGCTGAGAATAAAATGACCTTGCGGATTTCTTCCGGGTCCGCTGGTGCTTGACCTCGGGAGTACATGGAATAGCACTGTCACCAATCCACTGGAGTAAGTTGCATTCAGAAGCGGTCGGCCTCTCACCCTAAAGAAAGCATCCAGTTTAGTGCCCAAATGCAGCGCAACAAAGACAGAAATGTGATATAAAATGAAACTGGGACACCAGGAAGACAACAACCAAAGTCAATTCAAATACTGTTACAAACCACGGGAGCTATCCGACTGACGATTTCTGAAATGTCGACAACCTTTCTGGATGATTTAGCAGCCCCTTTACCTGTATGGACAAAAAAAAAAAAAAACAAGCTTACCAAATTAAACAGGCACTGTGAAGGAAAAAAAAAAAAATAATCAACAGCATTCATTTTTTTAAAGTACTGGGAAAGTCAAAGTGCATAAAAAAAGTTTCAGGTGGCTCAAATACATATTGAAGTATGAGAAGTCATATTTAAGACTGTGTATGATAACACAAATACAAGCATAAATACTGACCATTTCGGACAGGTGTAGGTGAGGTGGCATCCCATATGATATCCTCTGTGTCATGATTCGGAGAGTCTGCACTGTTCAAACCGTTAAGCCTGATTTGTGTGCGTCTTTTCGGAGTCTTCAAGTCTGACAAGGGACAAGAAGTAACTTTAGCATCTGACTGGAATTGAAAAGTATAATGCGTCACCAGGGTTCAGTTACAAAACAAGTGAAGACCATCAAATCACCATGCATGAGTTGAAGGCGAGTTAGAAAGCTGACTGAAAATATACACGGGGAACGTCTAACGGACAGTGAATTGTACATTTTACATACATTACCTGAATGCACAATCTGTTAAATATGGGATTACTTCGAAGATTAGAAAGCATCATACAGGCTGACAACTCTACACATCTAAAAAAAAAACAACTTTCGGATGTAGAAAACGTTGGTCGACCGATTTTAAATAGCCGGCTGGATAGCAATACAATAGGTCAGTGCACCTGGTTGTTACTGTGAGCTGCTGTCATAAGTTTACCGTTAGCTGGAACTTGGGTGCCTCTTGCTCTTACCGTTTTTATAGTTAAATGACGATTCGAGGGAGGGTGACTGCTGTGTTTGTCTCAGAGACCTGCTCAACTTGTTGCTTTTTGCTTTATTTTGAGAGAGCCTGGACATCGGCTGCGTTTCACGTTCGTCTAACCGGGGACGACTTGGAGAGGCACAGTGCTTTCTCCTTCCACTCATAGCTATTCCTTTATAATTTCAAACCACAACATTATGGTTAAAGTTGATTTCCCCACTTGATCACTAAAAAACGCAGTTAATAACCTTAGAGTAAAATCCGAATTCTACTGCCGCCGTTTGAATGTCCGCCATGTTGATGTAACGTTTCCCCTGTATCTCATTAGTTGAGCTGCCGGCTCGGCGACTCTGATTGGTTGCTGTAAATCACGATTTATCTCGCGGTCTCTCTGGTCACGACGCGACGTATTAGCGTTTTTTTTTTCAGTTGTCATGGTGTGTGCCGATAGTTATAGTTGTATGAAATTGTGTGTTTCTCCTTAAGATTAAACACAACTGTTATGTGACTGTCATGAAGTCGATCGTAAATTTAAAAATAGCACTTATATTCTCATGCAAAAATAGCTAAAATACGTAGTAGTATTATTTTGTTGGTCAACTTACTTAATTCATTTTAATAATACATATCAGCATAATTTACGTTATTTTATAATATAATACAACATAATAATAATATAGTTAATTTGAAATTAAAATTTTTAATAATTATCTTTAAGGTGTTCCATGGACCAAGAAAAAACCCACAATGCAGCTGGAGTTCAAAATATTTCCATCCATCCATCCATTTTTTAAAATCACTTGTCCTATTCAGGGTCGCAGGGGGTCCAGAGCCCATCCCGGTGGCTACGAGCACAAGGCAGGGAACAACCCAGAATGGGGAGCCAACCCATTGCAGGTTCAAAATATTTATTTGCATAAAATTGTTAGTTAACTTAATGACAGCCATTAAATAATTAAAGTAAAGGAATATGGTCATATTTTTACTTCTTAGAATTCCTTTCAAGACAATTCTCATTTCAGTCAAAACAGCAATATTGGTATGCCTGTCGATAGTGTTAATATAGCCCATAATACTCTGAAATAGGATAATAATTTAAGCCACAACCCTCACCAGGGAAAAAAAAATGCTTGTTTAGCCACATTTTACATTTTTCTTTTTTTCATATACCTGTGCTGGGAAGCACTGTTCTGTTTGTTGAGGGAGTGCAGCAGCCTCTGTTTACATTCGATGGCGTTCGGTCTTTTCCATCTGCTGTACTGAGTGTCGTGGGACTAAACCAAAAACAAAGTGTGGCAGATTTGGAGGATCAGAGTGGGATCAGAGTTAATTCCCCAGTCATACAATCAGCCACTTTTAATGTGGTTTCGCTGATCATGCCCAGTAAAAACACACTTCAGGAGATCTTCTATTTCAGAACTTTACTGTGTGAAAGACAGTTAAAAGGAGCTGACCTGGTGCCATGCTGGGCAGCCCTCTGGCCTCGCGGTAAACCTCCAGGGTTTTGCTTTAGCCGTGCCATGTTCATATGGGCTAACCCAGGTACTCCAGTTTGCTCCCACCATCCAGAAATAGTAGTCTGGCAAGTCCCACCCACTCCTCCATCCATTTTCCAGCTGCCTATCCAGTAGAGGGTCTACTTGGTTCCTGCCTATACCTAGAAATTCTGGGCCCCCCAACAAAATGTCACCTTGGGCTCTCCCATCCAATTTCATCTATCCAAGAGCCTCTGTCAAGTGCTGGCCCCCCTGAACCCGCCAGGGCATCCATGTCCCTATTGTGCCCCTGCCTTAAGGTAGGGCTACACCCTCATGAAACCTGCTCAAAAACACGGGGAAAACATGAAAGCTCCATAGACACAGAGCTGGGCTGGGATTTACATCTTCACCCATGGTGACACTCTGCTTCCTGGTTAAGCAAATTGATGTCCTTTAATTGCCCTTTGTGTGTGTGAGCCCTGAGAATGACCATCCAGAGTGTCCCCTACCTTGTCCCCTGTGATGGACTGGCATCCCACCCAGTGTGTGCCCTGCTTGTGTCATGTGCTTACTGGGAGATACACCTGGCTCTATGTGACACTGTACTGGATGAGTAGTTATGGAACATGGGTGGATCACCTTAAAGCAATCAAGAGAGATGCACTACCCAAAAGCTATAAGCATCATTACCCTTCTTCACTATTATTTGATCATTTGATTGAAAATGAGATCCTAATAAACACGTAAGCATTGAAAATGGTTATATAAGTTTTGATGATTTTTTTTTATATCAGCAAAAACAGTACAATATGTATCATAGAGTATCCATCTGCCTCTGACTTATTTTTTTAATATAATGTGTCAAAAATATAATGTGAACAAATCTGGTCCTGGTGTGCATAAATTCCCAGAGTCATGTACAAAAAATGAATTTGAAAAATCTACATGACAAATAGCAGAAAGTGCTGAGGCAGCTGAGACCGGCTGCTCTGGCACAGATACCCGATTTACCATGGCGGAGCAGAGCAGACATTTAGAGGGGGGGCGATTGGGCGCATTTCCCCACGCCTGCAAGCTTTGCCTGAACAAAGCACTAGATGGTGCCTACATTCCTCTTTTGTTCAGAAACTGGGAGTGCGGTGTGAACTGATGTCAAAACCGTCTATCTGTAGGTGCTGAAGGAACAGAGATGCGAGCGGGAAAGAGTATGATGAAGTATGCAGTCCTCCATGGTTATAATCAGAGGAACCCAAAGGCAGACCCATTAAGAGCTGATTAGAGGATGAACATCGTGATTATTTGTGATTTTGTTATAGTATTATTCAGTAATGTATAGTATTATTCAGTATAGTTCTGTATTATGCCGTAATATTTAGTATTATTCTGTAATATATAGTGTTATTAAGTATAGTATTCAGTAATGTATAGTATTATTCAGTAATGTATAGTATTATTTGGTAATGCAATGTTTATACAAATATTTATAGCAGTAATAGTGCTGGTGACACATCTTCATATTTCTATTTGCTGCCAAATGATTTTATCACTGCTGTGCTTCCCGACTCTGTCAAGCAAGGTGTAGTCTAAGGGAGGAGGTCAGTAGCCACCCCCCCACGCTGGGCGCTGGTGTTCTGCGGGGGTCAAAGGGCACGGAGTCACGCCTCCCATCGTACATTCCTCATGTCTGAATTTCTGTCATCCCTCGGCGAAAATCCCAACTGCCACCCAGATGCAGGACATCAATGCCATCAGTGGGTAGATAGTCCCTGTGATGCCGGCATCGTTTATTAGTTCCAATTAAGGAGCTAGCCGTAGAGATCGCGGAGCATCGTAAAAGTAGCTAATGCGTCGCTAATTACGACAGCGGCTGCTGGCGTTTATGGAGATCCCAGTAGCCGGCGACGCTGTGGACTGACGGTGTTTTTCTCCGATCCCGTGTCTGCCGGCAGGGTGTGCCCAGCCAACTCTGCTGCATGGACCCCAACGCAGACACGGTGAGCGTCGTTAGGGGAGGTAATTATCACCTCAGAGGGCTTTTCGTTTCGTTTGTTTTGTTTTTTTCATCGGAGGGCCCCCTCAGCCGGGTGTCGCCCGGCGTGTGTGACAGCTAGCATGCGGCAGGTTTCCGTGTGGTGGACCGCATCCAGAAGGCAGTGAGCCAGAGCACCGGGGAAGGAGGCAAAGGGGCACGCGTGTTGAAAAAGGAAAGAAAACACCTTGCCGTCAGCGCGTCTGGCTGCGAGGGAGAACGAAGACACCCTCCGGGCCTCGCGTGGGTGCCTGAGCACCCGGCGTCCTCCGCTGGCAGGCGGCGTTCTGCAGAACTCTACACTGCCCCACAAAGGCAACACCCCGTAACTGCACGTTTTATAAAAACTGAATTATGACCAAAAAAATCTATCGTGTGACAGAATATCTTAGTACAGCTCAGTTTTGAAGAAAACACCTACCTACTATATAAAAAAAAAAAAACTCTCTCAAGCCCTTTTCCTCACTTTCAGCATCAGCATAGCCATTGCGTTCGGCCTTCGTATGGCAGTACGGCCCTCCTGTGCTGGGATGCTGCCTGTCGCTACAGACCCTCGAACCGCATGGCAGACGTCAGCAAGAAGAAGAGAGGAAGAGGGACAAACGTTCCCCCGCATGCAGCTTCTGAATTCGGCAGCTGGGGCATGGTGGTGACTCTGCGGCTCATTCCGTCCGTGCCGGTGTTTAGTCTGGGTTTAAGGGCGGGTGGAGGCGTCATCGCTGGGCCGCGGCTGGTCATGCTGTAGTTCTGGCAAGGCGGGCGGAGCAGCCATGGCGAGGCGACCGGCCCGCGCTCATTAATCTGCCCGCCGGAATGCCCGCGTGGAGGCTTGACTGCTCATTTATTTTGTTTATAATGGCAAACTCGGTGATAAATGTCCCACGGAGTGCACATGTGCTGAAATATTCATCAGCTCAAGCTCTTCATTTGTAAAAAGAGAAAACCAATAAATTAAAACCCAGTCACATCATGTTATTTTATATATTATATATACACACACAAATAGAGAGTGGCGGCGATAAGGCACCCAGAATAAACCATTACGTGTTAAAAATGCATGTATAAATCAGGTAAACTTCTGACATTACTGCACAGGAAAAACAATAGTCACATGACTTTAAAAGGATGTAAAAAAAACTCACACACATAACATCAGCTGCACCAAAGTGACCGGACCACACGTCAAACAGCTTGATGACATGTTCACAGCTGGAGCAGGGTGTGTGTCAGCCGTATATGAACAATAGGTTCACATTATATTAATTTTTCCTCAGTAATTTCCACTTGCATTATTTCTTTAAATATTTCGAAACATTTTACTGCAAATAAATTTTGTCTTTGACTGTATACAATGTTGTGTATTAGATGAGAATTTTAATACACACATTTAATAGCATGTGATATGTCATTAACGCTGCTTAAAAAAAAAAAAAAAAAAAAATATATATATATATATATATATATATAAAGAATCATAACTATGATAATAATTGAGGCGGGCGGTAGCTTGGATATGAGGTTGATGATTCTTTAAGCCATAAAGATGGCCGCAGCATCCATACGTTTTCCATGACTGCTTATCTAGCTTTGGAATCTATCCCAGAAGGCACAGGGCTGTCAGTCCTTCACCTTGATTCACATCTCCATACACATCATGTGCAATATTCCTGTGGAAGGATTGTCATTTTAAGGTAAATCTTGTACATTGACTGCTATAGCACATGTAAGCACTCTGACAGGCTGTTTACACGGCATGTTTGTAGTAGCAATCATTGATAAATTTAGAGCAGGCACATGCTGGAGTTCTGCGGTTTTATTTAATTCAACAAATTGGGCCCATTATACCAGTAATTTTAACAGGGCATTGGAACCATGAATGCTGTCAAACCATCTTGTACAGGAAGCACGTGATCTTTTGCTCTCCCTGAAGAAGATTACAACAGGGACATTATGCAAGCCCTGCCAAAAAAAATACAGCTCTCAGGATTAATGGATTTCAGAATCGGAAGGATTCTCATTGGCCAAGTTTGTTAAATTGACCAGGAATTTGTCTTGCTGGGTGTGTCTGGGTAATACAGATAACATGCAAGATAATTCAACACAATTTACAAGTTTTGCGCCAAATCCGATGAGGTTTAGAGTTGCAGTTTGGGGAAAAGGATAATTTACAGAATGTTGGCTTGAGAAACATCTCACCCTGACTCGCCTCCGGAGCCCGTGTCTGCTTTGCGTCCCAGCAGGAATGTGGGGGGGCGGCTGCCGCTCCTGCCGGCCCCCTTCCCCCTGCCCTTCAGGGTTCGTCCCCGACCGGAGGAGCTGCGGCGGAGGCGAGGCCAGATGGCCGCACAGGAGTCAGAGACCCACCCGGCCCTCGTGGGACCGCAGCCCTGAGCAGCACGAGGTCCCCCACCCAATCACAGCCCTGCTGGGCTTTCGTCTTCTGCGCCTTTTAAGCTGACGAGCTGCATTTCGGTGGATTTGGTAACTGCGAGCTCATACCTGCATTTATACTTGTACCATGAGCTCAAACTTCCTCTGTTAGTGTTACATCCACATGAAATGAGTATTTGTCATCTTTACCTTCCGTTAGCTCTAGTTTTCCTTGGAATGTGGAATTTAATTTTTTTTTCCGCCAGGAATATTCTTAGCCAGCTAAGTGGACAACTGCTGGAGAGCAGCCAGCGACATCACATTCTCCGTACACTACACACCTATCTATTTTCACCCCTGAAGATAGAGAGAGAGAGAGAGAGAGAGAGAGAGAGAGAGAGGGAAAAAAACTTTGATGTAAACTTTACCTCTGCTGAAGTCTTGTGTGCATCGATTTTCATCTGTGCTTTGAACACGTTCGATGGGGTTGGGGGGGGGGGAGTGCTTTCAGCCTCTACTTTTATGTGCTGATTCCATTCCCCTTGGAAACAATGAGCATATGGCAACCAACTCCACCCCACAACCCCCCCCGGACGCACCGAAAACAGGAGGGACGTGACTCCAATTGCGGCATCCTGTCATCAGTGGTTCTTCCGAATCCCTGGATGCCACCGATCCCCGTCCCTGCCCCCCCACCTCTCTTTTGCTTATACATGCTCTGCATTCTCCATATGGGCTAGCGTGATGCTCACATAACCCTGCATCTCCTTTCTTTGTGTTGTGGAAGCTCTCAGTCAATTAATGAAACAGCACAAGTCACTCACTGGGTTTTTAAAGAAGAATAATCTGATCTCAGAGTAAGATTACGTTCTGAGAGTGATTTGTAAAGAAATTCCTTGAGTGAAATAAACATCTTGTACTGATATTATGTAGCTATGAATGATTTTTTTCTTGAATACAATGGCTTGGTTATTCCCTTCCTTGCACCCTTATCCTGCAGGATAGACTCTGGACTCCCACGACCTTGGATAGGACAAGCTGCTCTTTACCAGCAAACTGAGTCAGACGTGAGGATACAGCCTCTCCCCAGGATATGATCGGCTTACGTTCTGATAAACCTTTCATAAGGCGAACATGCATTTTAATACAGAACACCTAACCTAACAAACACAATAGCCTAGCCTAGCCTACCTTAAACATGCTTAGAACACTTTCATTAGCCTGCAGTTGGACAAAATCATTAACACAAATCCTATTTTATAATAAAATGCTGAATATCCCATGTTATTTATTGAATAATGCACCGAAAGTTAAAAAACATTTACCCATTGCAAAGTCGAAATACCGTAACAAGGACCATCGTAACCCAGGAAGCATCTGTACTGTACTGAGAATAGACAAACATATCGACATATGTGTGGCATTGACTGTGTTTAGTGTGCATTTCATTCATTGGTCAGCATCCAGGGACACGCGCCTAAACACGACATATTCCGTGGTTACATGACTTGCTGGAGTTCACCGGTGATCATGTTTATTTTGCAGGATTTGACAGTTTTTGAAACATAAGGCTAGACTGCAGCCTGCATAATACCTCTGCTGGAAACTGCATGCAATGACTAAAACGTGCAGATTAATCTCAATCTGTCTGACAAACCTTCTTCATGCAGCAGACTTGTTCCAAATGGTTGACGGCGATCACATGACTTTCAGATTTCATGATTTGTCACTTTCAGATTCATGACCTTTAATAATTATTCTTCCTAGGTCCATTTTGAGCAAATATAGTCCTGGATTTAAATCACAAATGACTTTTGTATTTCAAATTTTGTGTGCAGTTCTTTATATTTTCACATTTGAGATATGTTGAACAAAAATACTGGATATAAACTTTTTTTTTCAGTGTTTAAAAAATCAATTAAACTCTTAGATAAGTTTAAGGTTTAGATAACAAAGACTGCAGTTTTAGGGAATTGCTGTACTGGAATGATTTATATGTATAGTTATTTAATAGTTCAGGTCCACTGAGCTTTAGGTAATTCCATAAATATGGAAATTGTATGTTCATGGTTAGTGGTTCGGTTGAAACGTACAGGACCCTTCTGCTTTACATACTTACTCAAGATAGCACAGCAGTACAATAATGCAATTATACTTCTGTGATAAAGCCTTCACTCTCCGACATTTACGGCATTGCTTGTAGAACATATAGTAAAAAATATATATCAGCCATCTATCTTCCATTTTCACTTATCCAGTACAAGGACATGGTCAGCCTCGAGCAGATCTGGGTTATACCCGAACCCGCTGATATCTTATATCTGACTGTCTATAATATTAAAAAAGATTTTTGTGTTCGAGTCTGAACAGATTTTTGTCCACAAATCTTATTTTTCAATTGATGATAAGTATATAGTAAAATCAAACAAATCTATTGGCCCTTAATAGACAATAATTTCCTATGCCTGTCCTAGGAAGTACAGAGCACAACGTCCACCCTGTGTCCATGGCTTCGGCACTGTACAGTGCAGTAACAATCCTCGCAGTGAGTTTGTTCACTTCCTGTCTGCTTTAGAGTATATTAAGCATGTCCAGTTATCTATGCCAACCAAATCTTAATGGCCAGTGAAGGACTTATGCTTTAAATGATATGTAATTAATTCTTGTTCTTGCACACAGGGTATAAACCATCATACTGATGGGTATATGCTCTGGCTGTACAGGTTTCATGTTTGCCACAGCATTAACGTAGCCTATATGAAGTTCATCGTTTATTAAAAAATATTTTAAATAATATTTGGAAACACTTATGGCCATGTTTTTAGTAATTTATAAACATATTCCTAACAATAATGCATTCATAAAACATTATAAACATGGCTATAAATATCAAAAGGCATAACACATTATAGCTATGTGGATTATGAATTATTGGTAAGACTTTACTTAAAGTCTGTATGCGTAATGCATTATAGATACCTTCATAATGCATTATAATGCATTCATAAAGTATTAT
>JAODLC010000045.1:13216855-13237553 GCA_026781145.1 Hippopotamyrus pictus | reverse complement strand
ATGAATGCATTATAATGCATTATGAAGGTATCTATAATGCGTTACGCATACAGACTTTAAGTAAAGTCTTACCGACAATACCGCTCACCAGGTTATAGGCGAGCATGTGTATGGTTACTTTCTGCAAGAAGGATTTGTTTAATTTTCTGAAACAATAGAAACTAGATGAAAATGTTTAAAAACTTTTTTAAAATTGCATTGTCACTCTACACAGATTTTTAAAAAACTATTCTTTCAGCGCATGCAGCAGACATGCAGTTAGGGTGTGAGGCATGTGGTAGAGTTCCTCTCGTGGTTTGGCCATGATAAAACCCTCGTGATGAGTTCTGGTAGAGTTGCCCAATCAAAGCTTCTAAAAAAGGTAGCTTTGGAGGTCCTGAGTTTTTCATCGGGTATCCTAGACTTGTGTGGAAGGTGAGTGATCAACATATAGTGACAGGATGACTATTACATCATGCAAAGCGAGCAGGGATTACGTACAGTTGAATATTTCATATTTTTTTTTTATCTTATATTATTATTTTTCCTTATTTTTTCTCTATATTTTGTTATCATGCACAGCTGCCCGGAGTGACCAGGGTTACATTCCACTACATGTTGTAAGCGTACGACTGTGAACGTGACGAATAAACCTCTTGAATCTTGGACTCTGGGGAGCAGTGATACCTCTGGCCTGAAACAGCATTTTGATGCTGTCTAGCGTAAGATGGTGTCTAACAAAGTAAGCGTGAGGACCTGGAGGGTGACACGAGCCCTGACGGTGGACAAAAGGTCGAGGCAGCTCTGCTTCTGCAAACCACGACACTGAAAAACCCACCATGAAATATCTGACTGTAACCAACTTAAAATAGCCCTGCTACTGGGTTGCATGTGACCTCAGTCAGACTTCAGACATTCAGGCTAATTGTCTGTTGTGTCATTTATCAGCCTGTTCTTTAGCTAAAGGCCTGAATGTGACAGATACTAATGCTAAATGCTAACACTAACTCACAAAGCATTTTACTGCGCTATAGCGGAGCAGATGCTACAAGTAACGAACAGAGAAGTAATATACTTCTGAGAAACGTAATGATTAGATTATCAAAACATCCCAAAACTGCCAATTATGTATATACTTACATCTAAAAATGGGCTCCAGTGCTCCATTGTTTTTTTCTGGTTGTATATGATGATGTAATGTGATATAATTCTTGTTACCATCATGCTGTACCTTAAGCTGCGGTTTAAATTGACTGTGTTTTGCTATGATTTGGTTTTAATGTCAAAGTGAAAGGTGAATTATTTTAGTGAGTGACATCTCACGGAGCTGTTGAATCCTAACAGATGTATTTAAAGAGCTCTTGTGCTGTAAAGCGCTTGCTCCTAAAATATTACGACAATCCCCAAGTTTCAAAGCTGGCAAACTTTGTCTAATTATTTACCGACTTGTTCCACCTCACTCACCTCCTGGCAGGTTGTTTCTTCTTTTTTTTTAATTTATGAAAAACAAATCTGATATATGCAGATGTCTTTTGTTTTGAACAGCTGGTTAGTCCTTCTTGCCAAAAATCAGTCAGTTGTGTCCCTGGAGCCTCTGTCCAAAAGGCTCTTTGAAGTCTGATAGGAACAGTGACAGTTTAGTAACGGTGTTCACCTGCTTACACATGCAATCAGCCCTTGATTTTAAAAGAGAATAATACTTTTAATTCTGTTTAAATACAGTCATTTTGGGGAAATCGCTTGGATGTTAATCAAAGTAACTGTGCAGGAATGAACAAAAGCCAGCAATGAAAATGCCTGGAGAATTGTCCCGCACAGTACACAGCAAAAGATGGTGTTAATTTAAATCTCTCGGGGTTAATCCCCTCAAATTTATTGTATGTGTTATGTACAAGCAACATTTATTAATATGTGATTTAAAAACATTCCAATTTCACAGGCAAAGTATTAATTTTTGTGTTCAGTTGTTCTATATTATGATATAATAATGTTCTGCTTTAATAAAAAATATTTCAAAATATTTATAATATCACTGCTGTAATTGAAACTCACGCTGTTGACTTTATACGGAAATTGAAAACCTGGAAGACAGATATGCATACAAACTCTCAAAGTACGGGCACGTCTGGTCTATCAAAGTGTACTGCATCTTAAATGAATGGCATATTTTTACAGCTATGACATGTTATAACTATGACTGAGCATGTTATATATAAACACATAAATTTATCACTTAAAGCAGAGTTGCGAGGTGTGTATTTATTTTACCTTGTGAAGTCTCATTAAAGCTACAATTTCACCAGGCATGTGATTTAGTCAGCACCACTGAATGTTTTGTATTTAATAGCATTTTTTTCTTTTTATCTCATTTAACATATTTTAAATTTAACACAACCAGTTTGACTTTGGGATCAGAGTCAATCGAGGGTCACAGTACAGCGCCGTGGTCTCAAGTTTAAATATATACCTTTGAGAGCTATGAGCCATAATTAAATAATGTGTTAATGTGCCAATTAGCATAAACAGAATAATTTATGATGTGTTACTTTTTTTTCCTTGTCTGGTTTTTGTGAGTCAGGAAATATGCTGAACAAAGCCTTGGAAATCTGGCACAGTGAACGCAGGTCTTAGTTAGCTATGGATGGTTTGAGTTAAAACGCTGAAGTAATTTTTACTGCCCAGGGAACAGAAAAAGCAGCTCAGCAAGAGGAGGGAACGATAAAATTTCCCTGGATAACAATGTCTAATTCTGCAAATATAACTAATATTATGCTACGTATACATTATATTCACTGAACTGGCCTGAGGTTTCCAAAGGTAAGCCTATTATTGCAAGATAACTGCAAGAGCTGGAAGAATTATCACAATAACTAAGCATCATCATTATTATTATTATTATTATTATTATTATTATTATTATTTTCAAATTGATGTTTTCTAGGTCATTTTGAGGGCATCATCAATAGTTATTTTTGTGCCTATTTAATGACCCCCTCAGAAAACTCTCAGAACTAAGAAAAGTCTTTGATTGAAATGATATGAATTATTTGAATAGCCTTTCATTGTGGCCGTGGATGTGTAAACGCCACAGACCTGCCCCGCAGGATGAGGAGGAAGCCAGTCCCGTGCTATGCTTTTGTTCAGTTTTTGATTCTGATTGGTTGACAGGGTGTCAATCAAATATAGACAGGTAAACGCCGAGATAGTATAACTATAGTCATATAAAGCAGACATCGATTTTGAAACTTTTTCCTTATTGCCGTTTTAAATGAATCTGCCGAAGTGTAAATTAATCAGTCCGATAATAGCTGATACTGAATAACTGCTGGTCTGTCCTGGAAGTACAGCCTTATATGCAGGCCCGTTTATCATGTCCCTTACATGGCTGGCTTGTAAGCCAGGCAGATAATGCCTGTGACAGGGAAGCAGCGTGAGAAGAATGTTAAGGAGTTACTTAGAGCCCTCATCGCGAGAGGTGACACTGGAGTCCCTGAAAAGGAATCACTGCCAGACCTGTGTCATCCGACGCCTTCATCTTCAGAGGCACTCGGCGCTTGACTCGCTGTCCTGGAAACGGAAATGTGCGGCATCGCTTTCATAAACGGAGATTTCCCTGTATAGCTATACATGCAGCCTAGCGGCTAGCGTTAGCTAGGATGCCCTGACCGTTGAGAAAAAATCTCAGCATAGGGATCTAATTCGATAGGACTATAATGCTTCACTAGCTCGTATTTGACTCAAAATTAATATTGTTTTCCAATTCTATTTTAAGAAATGTCAATTTAATAGTCTGCGGAAAGTCATGGTGTAGTAAAAATAGATTCTTCTGCCACAGTTGTATATATCCCAGAAACAGTCTTTAATTGGTAAAAGCTTTTTGCATTCGAAATAGATCCATTTAAAATCCTTTAAAAAAAAGCTATTTTTAACAATGCGAAAGTGTGAACTCTGGTTAATTAATTGACTCAATGTTTAGAGTGAGGTTATCGCTTATTAATGTACCAGCTCAATGGACAAAGTAAACAGTGGTGACTAAATTGTGACCACAGTACATCACGAGTGAATCTCCCAGTACACTATGGCAAACACCTCACTGGTCCTGAGCCATAGTCTGTCAGACTGTGCTGCTATACTGTTCGATATTAAATGGCAGTTCCCAGAATCCATCCAACTGGCTCATCTTCTTCATAGCAATATAGCCAGTACAATTAGGGCCGGCTGGGCCTCATTAATAATGGCATTTGCTGACACAAGACTTGCCATCATTCGCCATGGCAACACAGAATAACTGCAATTTAGCTCAGGGCTGTTGTTTTGCCATTCTGTAGGGTCACACTCTAACAGTCTGTCGTATAAATCTATAACCATCTGCCCTACGCATATAATATTATAGCAAGTGTGATTAGAGGCTCACCTTCAAAGGAGAGGTCATTAAGGCATCGCTGTCACTGTGCAGTGACACTGGATAAGCCAGACAGGAAACAGCATATTACTTACAATATAATTTCATTTCTTATGGTTTTTCATTTTTGGCCATGTCATTGTATGCCCAGTTGTAATAACAATGGTGACAACAGTGGCAATATTAATACACTATATTTAAAAATCACCATATATTTTGCTTTTGGCCTGAATTCTAATTTAAACAGCTCTTACTCTTTACTGTTACACTTATTTATTTGGCAGACGCTTTTGTCCAACGTGAGGCAGATAATACCTAACAAGCATACAGTTGTCAAAGAGCCAGATATAAGGATTAGGACTGTGGGAATCAGACCCATAATGACTCAAGACCTTGGCTCAGTCTCCAAATAGCTTTGGTCCTTCGGTCCTGGTGGATCACAGGGAGCATTAACGTTTGCTAATTAACATTTTTACCATAGTTCATGCCTGGATTATTAGAATAGATCTGAAGCCACTGAACTTGTTAATAGCAAAAATTTCTTTTACCATAACCGAAACTAACTTAACATTGAAAACAGTTACAGGTGCTGTTCTCTTCACAAATTATCTGCATGTCATTTATCATTAAGGCATTTTTTGTATTGCTAGTTACCACACTTTAAGAAAATGCAACATTTAATTTTTGTCGTCTTGCTTCCTTAAGAAAACAACACATACTCTGCGTTTGCTTTTCCTCACTGGATACGCTTCTGCTGATTTTAGTTGAATGTCTTTTTACTGGTATAAATACATCAAAAACCTTTGCATGTGACACCTGATTTATTAAAGCTGACGTTTTTATTCCCACCCCCATAATGGTATAATCCTGACATTTAGTTGTATTTATATATAATTTATTAGACGCATTCAAAATTAAAGCTAGAGGAGGCTCAGCAGCGATCGCTCGCCTTTATGGTTTATTCACCAGCCTGTTCGCTCTTTACGGGCACCCCGGGCACGGGGAGGGAGTCGAGGCAAGGACCCCCAAGACGGGCTCTCCCCGGACCTCTGAGCCTCCAGAAGACAGCTGCTGTGTCTGACAAGGTCCTGACATCAGAAACTCTCCCTGCGAAACGCCAAAGAGAAGAAAAGGACGCTTTGGCGTCTTAATTAATCCGCGCGACCATATTAATGAGCAGCCTTTACTAGGCCGCTGAGCTCATCTATTATTTACTCGTCTCCACTCCCAATAGTTTGCTTTCTTCGTCCATTTGTTTCACTCGTTTGTCTGTTTTGTTTTGCTTTGCTTTTTTCTCGGCGGCGAGGCGCTCCCTCTCGATTTCACCTCCGTCCCGCCGCCCCTTTCATCTCGGGCCCGTTTGCGCTGCCCGGCGCGCGAGCTGGGAGGACAAGCGAGGCGTCGCGGCAGACAGAAGCCGACAGGCTCGGGGGCGCGTGCGGCAACCTGCCGCAAGAAGGACGGACGGACTTCGTGAAGGGGGCGTGGCTTCTGGTGCCAGGTTGGCGGGGGTGTTTTTGATGAGCGGTCTTTCATGCGGCTGCATCAGTGCCACAGTTATAAGGTACGATAAGGACACCTCTGGATGAACACTTTTGCAGGGCTGAAACATATAAAAGCTCTGATATTTATTTTATTCTATTATTTGTGATTCTTGCACTAAGAGAAACTACTGCAGAATTTCATTGTCCCTGCACACAATAACAATAGAGTTGACGGCTTGGCTTTGTTGTGGGGGGGGGGGGGCAGTTGGGTAGGCCAAATTGGTGTTCTGAAAGGTTTGTATTTTCTTTGGCCATAAATTTAAAAGACTTTGCATAACCTGCTGAAATAAATAACACTGGTATTAAATATGATGCAAATCAGGTAATAAAATCTAAAACGTTAAAATGACAAAAGTCTCGTATTTTGTCTGGTTACTTATGGTTAAGGTTAAGGCTGGGTAGGGGTTAAGGTCGTCTTGTTGGGATTAGAGTTTTCCTCATTGAAATGAATGGAGAGTCCCCACAAAGATATAATTACAAACCTGTGTGTGTGTGTGTGTGTGTGTGTGTGTGCCCCCTGTGATGGGTTGGTGCCTTGCGCCTGTAGCTTCCAGGATAGACTCCAGACCCCGATGACCCTACATAGGACAAGTGGATATGGAAGATGTACAGATGGATTGATGACATGAATAATTTTAAATTGGACAAATAAAAATGGGAACAAATATTACTCTTTCAGATTCTCCAAGCCTTTGTGATGTTTCATTTCCAGTTTTCTGAACTTCATACTGTAATAAAATAATGTAGACGTCCCTATTTCTTGGCTCACTCTTGATTACACTAATACTGTGCCGATTCCTTAACCTACATAGAACTTTCATTGTATCTGTGTGCAGCCTGTGAACACAGTTTGTGGGAGACATTTTCAGCAGCTTAGGTCCAAGTTAAGAAAAAGGACACTAATAGTGCAGACCCTCGATAAGCCAGCAGGGGCCTAAGCATAGCTAGGATTAGTTACGTATTTGAGGGAGGTTTAACGTTTGACAGTTACCACTGAGTGCACTTAAACATCCAAGGATATATGCAAAACCTCCATTACGGTATTTGCATTCATTGCGTTATGAGAACTGCAGCTACTTCCTTGCCGGACTAGACGTGCATATATTTATGGGCATTTTGATTCGAGGCTATAAAATATGCGATGGGATTATGCAGATTGGTGCGTAAGGAAAGCACGACATCATTCATCAAAGCTGAGGGGAAATGCAAGTGACGTCACTGAATAATTCTTAAACATTTATTTTAAAAATGGGTGTCGACTGCTACTCTGCCGGTGAGAAACCGTCGTCGTGTTCGTATTTTTGCACGTGTTCACTATATCTTCAGTTTTAATATTTGTGAAATTAATTCTGCCTTGAATATCAAAAATTTAACACAGAGGTAACAGAATTTACTTAAGAATTATATTATAAATATCCCCTATTGGTAACATTTCACTTGACAGGGAACAAATAATACAGTATTATACTATTACTGTATTAATCAACCCCAAACTAAGTCTTAGTTACATTCTGATCTCATGTTTGTTTATCATTAATGAACAGACTCATCTTTTATCTCAAGTAGCAACTATATTTGTTCATGATTTGTTCATAATTTGTACTTCAGTAGTAACTGAGTTATAACTGAGTTATTAAGTATTTGTGCCCCGTCAAGTAAAGTGTTACCCTAACATTTCAAATTCACAATTACTATTGCAGCACAACTCACAGTTGCAAATCTATCCGATATTGTGCCCAGGATGCATTAAGAAGTATGTTTGCTTTTTCAGTGATACATTTTGAAGACAAAGGAATGCATCAAATATACAGGCAATATGACCTATACCAGGGTTATTCAAATCATGGTCCTCGAGGTCCGAGCCTTTCCCTGTGAGCTGGGTGTGAAGCCTCTGACCAATCAGAATCAGTAATTATTAAACTAACTACCTGGGAGAACTGAAAAAAAGGCCTGGATTTAGAATTGAGGTCCAGATTTGAAGAACCCTGATCTATACGTAGAACAAAGTTAGATGCTAACCCAAAAATATATATATAAAAAAAATCGATTCAGCAATTTTCAGGAAGTTTTTTCCACAAAACAAAATGCAACGCTAAGGGCCAATTCTTCTCGTCGGCCGCGCTCAGAAAGTGAAGCGGGAAGGGCATTTACCGTCAGTGTCGGCGCGGAATGAAACCGGGGCCGGCCGGTTAGGGAACAGAGTACAGCTGACATGTAACTGTAAACAGAGCAAGTTATTAATGGTCTAAGAGAATTGGGTTATAGGCTTAGGTTACTGAGAGGGTCAGCCGATAAAGGTGCTCTTGAGTCTCAGTTCTCAGGCAGTCGTAAGTCTGCGAAATGTCATTCAGCCATTGTAATCAAGGCTATTAGAGGAAAGGAACCGGCCTGGGGAGATGCGGGGGCGGGGGGTTTAAGTCAACAAAGGTATCTCCACTGGCTGCAGGATAAGCACCTTCTATATATAATATTCAGGCTTTCTGGTTCTCTGTGAACCTCTCTCCCTCCTGTAGGCTCTGGAGTTTGTCAGGAAATAAGTTTTCCCTTTTGTGGATCCATGACAGATGCCTAATTGAATGATAAATGTCCCTTTATTATTCCGTAATTGAACTGCCAGCGTTTTGATTGGTTTGCGGGGATGCTCCGCTCCTCATTAGGCAAGTCGGGGGGTTTCGGCGATTGCCGGTCCCGACCCCCTCCCCATCTGTCAGTTCGGGGGGCTCGTTTTTTTTGCAGGTTGCAATAAATTATGCAAATTCGACCTTATGGTGACAATAAAAATATAATTTTATTGTTTGGAGTGCATCTAGTGGCACAAGACGCCCTGCCCCCCCCCTTCTCTCCCGCTCTCTATATTACACAAGCTGCTCGACCTGACAAGACGGCGATGAAGATGAACGACCCCCATCTGACTGACAGTGCAGAGGATTGTAGGTGAGGGGGGATCATTTATCACACCGTGACACATGCCATTCAGCAGGAACTCCAGGGTCTATCGCGTCTTCCTTTTTCATACAGTTTAAACAAGAAGCTTAATAAAATGAAAACAAAATGAAAACTGGTTCTTTGTAGCAGGCATGACGGAGGAAAAAATCAATCCTCTGGTTGTTCCGGCCCTGGTCAGCGAGACTTTCAGCCTTAATTTGCTTGTTTTGAGCCACGGCTAGAGCAGGCCACATTTGCAAAGCGTCATCCATTATGATTTACCAATAAAGGATCGTTACCAACCATGCATTAATGATTGATATCTTTAATTCACAGCGTAATCCCTTCAGGACTTTGGAAAAGGTAGGGGGTCACCGGCATTTAAATCCCAGAACCACTTTTCTGCGTTTGCTCAGAGAACCACAGGGCAGCCGGGCACAGTGTCACTTCCGCGTCTCCTCTCGCCGGAGATGTTTAATTCCCACCTATTCACAGGTGCTGCAGGATAGCAAGTCATGCAGAAATGCATTATGTCGCAATAGTTATTCATAGTAATGTTCTGCAGAGTTTGTGCGACAACTGATTCATCAGAATGTGGTTTAACATGTTATGAGACATAAATCATAAAGTAATGGACCAAATGGATAAAATATGTGTTCTGTGTTAAATATTTGCATTTGTTGTTAAACAGCTATCTAATTATGTGTGTGTGTGTGTGTATATATAAAAAATAAACTAAATATGATATGGATGATATCCATCTCTAGATGGGTATTTAATAAGCTGAAAACACAGAGGTATATGGGGTATTAGCACTCATACACTCAGGTTCTCCGTTTCAGGGTAGGTTTGCAGACAGACTCTGCAGTGCCCACCATACAAACACCTGGCATTTCTCAGAAAATACGGGCCCCCTCTCTCTCATAAAGGGCATGTAATAGCTTTTCTGTTTACTGAACCACATCAAGCTGACAGAGGACATTTCAGAAAAATATACAGATTTTTGTTAGGGCAGACAACAACACGTGAGGCTGACCTGGAAAACATCTAACACTCACCTATAATTGATCTGAATTCTTCTAGATCAAAGCCCAAATCCCAAACCTGAATCCCAAAATATATGCCAAAAATTTAAAATGTTTATAAAGAGGTATAATTTAAATTAATTATAATCAAGATTTGCAAAATTATTGTAATAATAAATATTTGCCCTGAATAGTTTTGATGGCACCCAGATATCAGTTTTGTATAATCGTTCAAAAGGCTTCTATTATTTTCACCCACGCTTTCAAAATCGTATTGTGCTAAAACTGATTTGAGTCTAGCAGTTAAAAGCTAAGTGAGAGTTTAGTCTTAACTCCAACAAATATAAACTTCTTTTGAGTTTAACTTGCATTTTCCTTATAAACCAGAACGATACCCACACAAAGAAAGGCTTTATCTGCAGCCGAGAACAATCTGTGTGCAAATTTTAATTTAATTTAGCTCAACAGAATTATATAAATTACCTGTCTTTTTTCACCTGTTCCAGAATGCCTCAGCAATCTTTTTGCAGCCTTTGTAAGCTAATGCAGTTTAATAATTCATGAAAGATTAATGGCATTTTAGTCTATAATTAGCATTGTGTTTGAGAAATGTGGGCATGTATCACCATGAATTATCAATGAGTCCTTTAATCTTAATTATAGACTTTCGATGTGATCTTTCTCTTTCTTGTTGTGCCTCTTTGTCTCCCCGCATCCATTGCTTTGTGAGCAGCGGGGATGGAGTAGTGCAGTGGTTGCCAGTGTAGATCAGTAATTTGGCTAAGGTGCAGTTTAAGGATTTAAGAAGAAGGCGGCATTGGGTACCTCCCAAATCACTCTCCTCTCTCTCCTTGTTGGTGCCTTATTGAGAAAGGGCCCCGATTTTCTTATTTAAATGAGCAAATCCACAAAACTGCTTGTGCTACTTCAGCAGTGATTAGTTATTAAAGTAGCCTCAACGAGCCGCCAGTGATATCCAGTGATATCCAGTGAATTCCTCCTATCAGAGTCAAATGACTGTTCTTCTCTTTCACGAACACGAAGCGGTGTGACGGGATTCTCCATGTACACTAGTGGGCAAAAGTGTGGAAACGCCTCGCATTTTTGGCGTTGCGCTTTAAAAATTACCACACAATATTGGCAGTAATGTTTATAAACAATCAAAGAATGTTTACAAATATTGTACATTCGATGATTAAATATGTAACAAGTGATCAGACGCAGTGGCGAATAGGTTTCGCACTAAATTATCCACCAGCTAAGGAATGGTGAGTGATGAATCAAAGAAAGGGAAGACTTTACATAATGAGCCCTGCACAAGATCTTTGTAATATCTTTTTATGACACCTTCATAAGCCATGCAGAAACATCCCTAATTATTTATGCTCATAACCACAGAATGCAAGCTAATTCCCGCAATAACTAGCCCTAAATGAGACCAGGGTTATTCCCAGTTCAATACTTTAACATCATGCAAAAATCCGTAATATGGAAATATTATGATACTATTACATATTACTTAATGCCTTTCATCAACAGTGTTAGCACTGGAAGTACTGGTGGTATATTTCACTGACCAGTAATACAGATTTATGGTAATACAATTAAAAAACATTTGAAAGAACCTGGTACTGAGATCTTATAATATTCAGCGATTTAAAGTGTCCTCACACAATGAGCTATTAAACGTGACATTTAGAGTAACATTCAGAGAATGACACAAATCTCTGCTTGCCCCAAAGCAGATGGAACCCCAGTAATGAGGTTTGACTTCAGAACTTTCCGGAGCCTGAGGTTGGCTTGCCACTAACGTACGCTGCTGCAGTGGAGACAGGAGGTCCGAGGTGCTTCATATGATCAAGAAGATCCCTGGGACTAAGTTTGGCCGCCCTGAACTTTGCCTTATTTCACCTCCCGGGCACCTCTGGGGCCTCCTAGTCACCGTGGCGATTTTAATCAGCGGACACGTAGCTGTTAAATTCTCGTGGGAGCCCCGGCGGGCATGCGTGGCGGCACCAGAAAGCAATGTGTGAAAATCCACGCTCTTTAGCCCAGGATTCATGGGTCTTCTTTTTCCAGCTGTATTATCTTAATTGTCCCAGTAAGTACGCTCTGGAGTTATATTTCCAATTTATTGCCCAGTGTGCTACCCCATTAATCCCGCAGTGAAAATACAGTAACCATTAGGCGGGGCGATACGCGCAGCATAAAGCTGTCCGTGTGTATCCAGTGCCTTTATAAATGACGTGTGCCTGTCGCTCTGCCCTTTTCCCCACACTCCAGACTCCCCCTGATTTTCTGCCCTTCTGCCTGGAATTTAATGTTTCGTAAAACATCGCATGTTTTCACACTTTTATATTGAATGTGTCTGATTCTTATTATAACTTTGACAATGCTAATGAATGTTAGCTTTGGATTTCTTGGAAGGGTGGGAATTCTATTCCTCTTACGGAGACTCTTCTTACCAGGGGAGTCAGTCGTCTCCCTCTGCAAACGTCCCAGAGATAGGAACCGTATGAAATGGGCCAGGCTGTCGAATAGCCGGGCTTCTCCTTTTCACGTCGTGGTTCAGTTTGAAACAGGCATTTCACAGGTGCGACGGGTCATGGGTGTGTTCCCGACCTATACAGGCCGGGACAGAAATGTGTCGAGAAGGTGAGAGCATTTACCCCTGGCCCCTGCTAATTTGTGGCACCAGCAACAAAATTCCAGGGCAGACAGGAAGTGAGGTAATGAAAAGACAAATATGCCAGCATGGCAGTGTTAATGCAAGCTAATGCTGGGGTGGTGTGTGCCTCAGTGGGTTAGGACACTATGCCCAAGATTGGAAGGTTGCTGGTTCAAATCCCCTGGTCAACAGAAAATTTTCGTCATTGGGGCCTTAACCCAAGGGACTGGATGACCCTGCTTTGTCACTTTGGATAAACAAATTAACAAAATTGGCAAAGGCTCATGCTTCTGAGTGCGACGGTTACAGGTTTCAGCTAACGTTTTTAGGGCTGTTCAGTTTCACGAAGACCCAGCCCAGATTGCGCATTATGAACGTAAATAATGCAAGGATGACATGAGAAAAAGGTTGGCTGATTTGTAACCTTTTGATGAGAACTGGCAGTGTCTCAGCACAGTCTAAAAGTAACACGGTAGGCGCAGAAATGTCCACTTTTTTACGTAAGAATCAATAAGCTACATGCTGAAAGATTTCTGCGAAATTAATTTCATGTTAGTGCCGCACCAGCCCTTCTTGGCGGTGCCATATTTTATGCTAATTGCTTGACCTTTGTGACAGCATAGGCTCATTAAAACAGGTGGATGATGACAGCAGACTAGAAAAGAAAACCTCAGCGATGTCAGACTCGGCGACTCCTACTGACGAGTGTTTCTGTGGTCTGGTATCACTCTCTTTCTACCCCAGGGGACCCAGTAATCAATGCAAAGCGATATCTGGCATATTTGGGAGCCCAGTGAAGGATGTGCGTTGCAAATAAGCAAGAAAACTGCTCCGCAGTGCTTTGTATTCATGAGAAGTTTCTGGAAATCTCATACGTACATAGTGGAGAGGCAAGCAGGTCAGGAGGAGCAGGTATCTGAGGCCTCAGGCCGACAAAGCCAGCAGGGGGTGCTGACACTCTGGCCAGCCGCTGCTCTTCTCTCCCTCCCAGGACCTTCTCCTCCGTTTTAGTGGAGACGCACAGATCCAGCTCGTCAGCGAGAACTAACACACGTCTCAGCAGATAGACATGGGTCCTAGCGCCGATTTTCGCCACAGTGACACATATAATAAACGCTGTTAATTACCTCGAATCAGCAGTGGTTTTTTTGACTCCAAAATAAATAATCGTGGGATGAAAGAATAGTATGTTCTGCCTGCTGATAAGGCCTATTTGGGATCTGCACGTTTATAAAGAACTACTTGTATATGAATTTAGTGATGTGAATGCAGAGCAGCCAAAAGTCAGCAAGCTTGTGGCATCTAGTTTAGGAGGGAGGTATCCAGTGGTAGGAGGAGCTAAGCACCAGGAAGTTTGATCCTGCTTGCCGACGTCTAGTGAGGCAGGGGCGACTTTAGCATTTCGGGGTTCTAGCTTGCCGGTGGAGCATGGGCCCTGGTCCACAGGGAGCAGTTAAGATCCTCGTCTCTTATGCAGTGCACCAGAACCGTGGGTCAGCTGGCCCGCATGCCGGACGCACACACAAAGGAGCGGGGACTAACACAGAGGCCCGTTTAAATTATTTAGATATGGTGTCATCCGGAGTCAAAAGGATGGTGGTGAAATCTGTATAGGGCTTAGGCATATCTGGCTGGGAGCGGTGTCAGGTTTTAATGGCATTAGGTTAATTTGGGGAATTAACAGACAACGAGCTACATATTGAAAGTAGACAGTATTGCGTTCTCCTCAAACCAAGAACGAGCTTTTTGTTTTCTAAAATATGTCAGATTTCCGTAACACAAATAATGTATTTTTGCATTTATGTTTAAATACAGTAAAAGACATGGCCACTATATTCTGTCCACTTGTCGAATTGCATTGTGTCAAACAGTGTGTTAGACTGCTTAAAATAATACATCCAATATGTGATATATACATTACAAGACATAGACCCTCTACTGATTTCTAAAGTCTGATCTTTCCCATTAACTCTTGGGACTACGAAACAGTACAGACTATTCTCAGTAATGGTTAAATGCTCAGTGAGAATCGTATGATATAGCCAGTGAGTGCAATCCTCTTTTAAAGATGAACAGCCTGTTTTAAAAAAAAAATCCTCCATAGCAAACCAATCCTTTTAAGCCTCTTAAAAAGTTGCCGTTTTTAAAATGAGCATTTGTTATTACAACTAAATATCTGCAAAAATACATGCAATACACATTTTAATTATATATAGGAGCCACATTAATATGGAGGATTTTTGTCAGCTTAGTTACATATCGGTTACAAATAATTTTTCTGCAAATTCATAAACTTAAATTATAGGACAGATATATAATCATAGCAGTGTTTCATGTATTTCCTTACATGGAAAGCAAAGTCAACACCACGTTTTAATCAAAGGATAGAGCAGACATGATAAAATAATAATAATTTTATTAAATGTATTATTATATTAATTATATAGAATGTTATATTTCACACTAGGGAGGAGGACTCAGATGAGGATTCAGGTTCTCTCAATTCAAAACTGAAATTTTCCTGGAAAGCATGGTCTTACTTTTGCCCTGCGGGTCATCTGTCATAACCGTACTTCAGATTGTCTCTGATTTATTTCGGGAAAAGCAACAAGCAGTATCACAATTCAGCCTACCGAGGTTTAAATTTTTTATTCCACCGACAAAAGCGTGTAAAACATACCAAAACCTGTGTATATTTCCTACTTCTTTTCTCTAGAGGCATCTTAGGTCATCTGCATCTTTCAGACTAATTTTTTTTTTTTTTCAATGAATGGTTTTACCTATAATAAATGATAGTGTCGCTCGCTTATTTTACAAGGCAATTAGTCAACAGAGCTCAAATGAATTTCAGAAAAACGTCTTCCTTTGTAAAAATCAATCCATCCATCTCCCAACAGGAGAGGGGAGGCCGTTCCATCACAGGTCAGGAAGAACACAGACAGTTCTAGACCATTTGTCCATGACATAATGAAATAAATCCCAGATGCATTAAGGGTAACTCTCATCTGTTATGTCCTTTGTTATTTAGAATAACATTGTGAAATGTTAGATACATATAGTTTCTCCTGCTTAATAAAAGATGGTATTTCCCTTTTATCCATTAAATTTGATTGTGCTCATAATCATTCTTGTCATTTTCTGATATTGGAGAGCTGTTTTGTTTGTGGTATATATGCACTGTACATATTTTTGTGGACGTCGGATTCCGAGCGGTTCAGGAAGATTCCATCCTGAAGGGGCTGCCTGGCTCCCTCGTTAAGCGCGGAGGCCCCGCCCCTGCCATCCTCCCTGCACCTGGAGGTAGGCGACCTCTCCAGGCCCGTCAGCTTTGAGCCATTAGGCCCTTAATCACGGCACTGGCAGGAGAGCCGCCGCGGTCGGAGAGCTCAGGTGTTAAACTGCAGATGGGAGCCGGAGGTGTAGGTCTGAGGCCTTCCCTCGCACCTCCGCCGCCACCAGGCCCAGTGAGGGACGTTCCTCTCATTAAGCCCTGTTGGCAGGTGTGCGGATCTCAGCCCTGACACTGTGCCACTTCGGCCCATCTCTGCCACTAATTCCGGGATATTATTTCATTGGCTGTTTTTTATATTTCTCCCATTTTACAGCCATCCCCGCGACTCTGACTCGATTTATAAGTTCACCCGTGCCTCGCCAATGCCATCCCCAGTAAACGCTGTCCTCCTTGGCTTCGGGGGGCTAAATAACCCCCCCCGTCACACACACATACACACAGGCAGACGTTAAGACATTTATATTTATATCTAAGTGGGGACCCGGCATTCATTTCTATGGGTAAAACCTTAATCTCAAGCACCTTTAACTCCTACCCAGCCCTATCCTTAACCATAGGTAACCAAACAAAATACGAGACTTTTTGTCATTTTTAGTTCTTTGGTTGCAGTCACAAATTTTTTATAAAATTGAGGTTTCCCTTGTGGGGACTGAAAAAGGTAAAAATAACACGTTTTTATCACATCTGGGGACATCTGGTCCCCACAATATAATATATACATGCCCACACACACACACACAATGGTTTTCTTGAGATCCTCCATATTGTTACCACTTATATAATAGCATACATAATGTGCATGGAAACATCAATGCTAAAAATTAAACACTTAGTACAATTCCAGTATTATGACTTGTAATCAAATGAATACATCATACCTTAGAAATATTTTTCTTTAAAATCGTATATAACATTTTATTTTGCGTTCTCACATCCTTGGATGGTACATTTACGTAAAACCACTGTAAAAGTTTTACACAGTAAAAAAGGAGCACCTTTTCTCACTCCAGTGTAAACATGTTTTGTGTTAATACAGTCTAACATCTGCTTTTTGGGACTGTTTAGTAAATGTTTCAGCATCTATAAAATGGGAGAAAATGCTTAAACATTCCCCCATGTTGCGAAGTCCATACAGCTGGCATCCCACCAAAGATTGATATGCGTAATATTTCAAGGAAAGCCTCAGCAAATAGAATATCCTGCTGCTCTAAGGAAAACAATATGTTTCTGAGGAGCAAAAAATAATCCATCACTTTTCCTTCAGAGGTTAAAAAAAGGAGCCTACCTGTTTTTAACATCAGAAGGGGGGTGAAAATGACATCCTCTCCTTTCACAGTTGCTGCTCTGCTCTCAGGCACCATCCGCGAGGCCTCACGCGAGACGACTCCAGGCTGCAGGCACTGGGGTTCGAGTAACCCATTCCAGCTGCTGGTCAGCCCTCACAGAATCAGTCATTCCACATTCGGAGGTGAGAGTGCGACATTTTCAGGATTAATGGTGCTTCTTAATCTGTTGGTAAACATGGTGCCTTTCAACTTCCCTCACTAGAGCCAAATTTAAAAAAAAAATGACAATAATGTGACAATAGTAACTGAGGTATTCAACGGCTACTACTTATTAAAATATGTTAAGTGTTCTGCTCACTACGAAAATGCTACAGTTAATCGAATATTCCTTCATTTCCTTGAGCTTATTTGATATTGCCCTTTCTGCTCAGTTGTCCTGGAGCCATATTTTACAAACTATTAAAAGGAAAAAAGGGTGATATTTTAAAGTTTGCAGAAGGAATGAAATAGGGTCCACTGAATTAAATTCGCCTCCCTTTATCGGACTGACGTCTTCTAAAATGATGGTCTCTGTGATATACAGCAGTCCAGAAAGGAATGGTCTATTGGTTAAAACTGCAAGAATGAAAATGTAAGTAAAGATCAGAGCAAGCTGTTCTCAAGAAAAAATGAAGGAACGAGAAGCCAAATTCATTCAAGAATTCATATATATTTCTTTTTTTAATAAAAACTCGAAACATTTAGCTGTCACGGCATAAAAATTAATTCTTAGATTAATGGATCAATTATTGATTCATTTTGTTTTCTTTATCTGTATTTCTTATAAAACAAATCGCTGAACAACTATATTACTTGTCTCTTAAAGTAAAAAATACTTTATAATTTTTTGGGGTGATGTGACAGTTTTCAAAGCCAATCGTCTGCCAACACTGGCATTTGCAGTGATTGGATTTTGATATGAAGTAACATTGGTTTCATTGGGCCTTCCTCTGTGAGCAGAGACGTGTGTTTCTGTTTAGTGTCTAAAGGAATTTGCCACATATTTCTCTCATCTCTTGGGCCCATGGGTGTATGGATATCAGGGGATGGCGAGGGGAGAGGTTAGACTTAGCAAAGATGCTGAAACAGGAAACAAATCCTTATCTGAGCTGAGTGAGGAGTTGTCTTGTTTTCCTGAGAAGAATACGTGTCTCATTCAGGACAAAATGTGTGCATTTTGAACGTCGCTGACTGCAAGCCCTAGGAACTGGTGCTTTTTACAAGATCTGCATGTATGAAGCTACATGCCCAGTAAGAGACAGTTGGTTTAGGAATTCCCTGCTTTATACTAAAATTAGTCAAATACATGGAACTTGTATGAGTTTTTCATATCACGCCCTCAAGGATGGAGAAGACACCTCGTAAATGATTCAGGATAACACGTCTATTAAAATGTAATAAAAGCCTCATAACGGGTTCAAACAAAAGTTCAATCTATGTGTTAATGACTAGATCCTTCTTAGTAATGTCAGGTATTATTAAGCTAATGACACATTAGACCAAATGATTGTAGCTGGTCTTGTCAAACTTTGATTTCCCATATCAAGGAAATTGCTGCATCATGACCTTTCCAAAAGTAACAAGTCCTCTGTGAAAAAGGAATTTCCTAGATGAAGAAAGGAGATTTTCAAATATATATATATATATATATATATATATAAAAGCGTTGTCGGCTATTTCAAATCAAAAGGTTCCATTCCATTTTGAGATTTGATCTACCTTTGGAGCATAAATTGCAAGGAAATTCTTTAATCCCACTTTGTCTGCTGCAGCTAGGAGTAATTTTACTCTACATTGGAATTCACGTTGCAAGAATTTTTGCATTCAAGGAAACACTGTGTACGATGCAAAATTATTTATTATTTCCTACATTCTGCCAAAAACCCAGAAGTATTATGTCTTGACCAAAGTACATCATTCAATCAGAAAGACAGAGTTTTGTCTCTTCAAATTATGAAAGAAACTTAGTGGTTGAGGAGTTTCATGAATTATTACTCTGGGAAATATTTATGTATCCATACTTGACACCAATAAGTGAGGAATTTATTTCTTAGACCTAAAAATATAACGTCGCACAAATATGCCAATAGAGCATGGAATGGAAACAAGGTAACTGAGTCAACACTTTAATTTGAGCTTGTAAACAAAAATAATTTCAGAAATGCTTTACAGAAAAGGGGGAATGAAATTGCTAACCTGTAGTGCAGCTTCAAAAATCAGCCATATTGAGATTTCCAGCTGTGTTGACCTCTTCATCTCACCTTGTTTCCATCTCTGTCTGGACAAACTACCCCAGTACGATATCATGACTAATGCACCCTGGCAATCCAGCAGAACTCACCAATGGTTCTGTTTTCAATTTAACGGGGTGGAGGATGAAAGCGTCTCGATGGCGGGGGTGCTATCCTGAATTCCCAAGCTACTTTCTGGTTGTAGCTGGTCCACAGTTTTCCGGGACTCTGCATAAACTATTGCTTTAAAAAAATCATTTGGCAGACTGAAGTTCAGAAAAATGTGCAAAGGACTTTGAGGATGGGAATCATTTAGTCTTTTAGATACTGGGGTAAAAGATCTGTTGGAAAAAAAAAATTGATTTGAGACACTTGGTCTGAAAAAGATGAAGCAAAATAAAGCATCATCATGCCATTTTTGGAAAACAATACCTAAGAAAATCACTAGGGGATTTTCAGCAAGCTGCAAATATTCATTGTGTTAAAGACAGTTAAAGTTGAAAACATGGCCAACCTCTGGCTGCACAGTCTCTGGTTTGACAGAGGACTCATTGACTGATGTCTGTCAGGGTTGCTGTGGTTGGACTTCACACCCTTCTTCCTCCAAGTAATGCTCCTGCACACAGAACCATGCATAAGATTTATCTGTTAGATTACCAGTTGTGACTTATTCATTCCCTTTTACTGATCTTTTCAGTTGGTAGAGATCTGCTCAGCGTAGCTTCTTATTAAACTTATCCCGTTTAGGCTTCCTTTAGGAAAACAGGTAGGCTGAGTTTGCCATCACTCAGAAAGGAGGAAAATGACTGCGATAAAGGGGATGATAGAATTCCACACAATGACCAGGCAGCTATGAGTCTTCCATGTCTCTTTCATATTGGTAGAATCCCCAGTGTCTCTCATACTGTTAGAGTTTCCTATGCCTCCTTCATACCAGTAGAGTCTCCAATGCCTCTTTCATCCCGGTAGAGTCTTCCATGTTGCTCTCACACTGGTAGAACCTCCCATGCCTGTCTCAAACTGGTAGGGTCTCCCAGGCCTCTTTCATACTGGTAGTCTTCCATGGCTCTTTCACATTGGTAGAGTCTCCCATGTTTCTCTCACACTGGTAGAGTCTTCCACGCCTCTTTCATACTGGCAGAGTCTCCCATGCCTCTAGCTCGTACTGGCAGAGTCTCCCATGCCTCTAGCTCATACTGGCAGAGTCTCCCATGCCTCTAGCTCGTACTAGCAGAGTCTCCCATGCCTCTAGCTCATACTGGCAGAGTCTCCCATGCCTCTAGCTCGTACTGGCAGAGTCTCCCATG
>JAODLC010000045.1:13191374-13216755 GCA_026781145.1 Hippopotamyrus pictus | reverse complement strand
CCATGCCTCTAGCTCGTACTGGCAGAGTCTCCCATGCCTCTAGCTCATACTGGCAGAGTCTCCCATGCCTCTAGCTCATACTGGCAGAGTCTCCCATGCCTCTAGCTCGTACTGGCAGAGTCTCCCATGCCTCTTTCACACTGGTCTCACTAAACTGCTCTCACAGACTCAAAGGCACTAGGAAAAACAAAGGATATATGGTGACCAAATCCAAAAAACCTAGCTATGTACTTACTGAAATCCAGTTAAACACATTCTTGAACATACGTGATTTTGTAATGCATTGTAGACATCAGAATTGAGCTATGAGAAAAATGTATGACATTTTTAACTTTTGACTTCCATTCATAGCTGAGTTGTTAAAATTCCAAACAGGTCATGAGCCCTGGCTCAAATATAAAAAGTGTAAAAAAAGCTAAATTAGCCTGTGAAGTGTGGTATGGGACTGCAATGTTAGAAATTTAATTTCTAGCTGTACATGAACATTTCTAACCTCTGTTTGTAATTTTTCAAAGTCTCTATGTATGGTGAAACTCACTCTTTATAAGTTACAGAGGTCTGCATAAGGGCAGGACCTGTGATATAGACCCTGTCATTGTAGACTGTCATTGTTCTGGCCCAAGTCTGCATGCTTGGTTCACCAGTGGGTCCTGGTCAGCATTTTCACCTGCCAGGCCCGGCCCCGTGAAAGGCCCTTTCTCTGTGTGCTATGAGGACAATATTAGGGCTGAAAAAGTGGCCCAGAACTGGGTCACAGCAGGTCTGATGTGTGGGAAGGTGCACCTTCAAGGAATATGCAAACTGGATGATTTTATTCACTCACTAATCTGATTCAGTCCAGGACTGTATCAGCTAACCAATAAAACCAATCAATTCAGCCAGTTTTGCTTAGCAGGTTGCAGTTGACAGACTTATATTACTGTAGGACTGAATACTGTTAAATAAAATTAACAATCCATCCGTACAACCATCCATCCATTTTCTATACCTGCTTGTCCTATGCAATGGACGCAAGGCAGAAAATGACCCAGGACAGGGTGCAACCATTTTAAATACAAAATTTGTCTGATTAATTATCATTCAAACACTTTTAAATGTTTCTTTCTTTTTCTTTTTTTAAATCCAACTGGAATAATAGGATCTTGCTCTAGTAAAATGTAAACATAAGTGAATAACAAACCAGTTCTCGATCTGAATTAAAGCACACGGCTGAATATGCTGAATACGTAGTCAGTTCTGTTTGGTAGCTGGTTGCCTGCATCCGCTGAGATGTCAGCATGCAGAGAAATAAAGACGAGCTTAGCCCAGCACACAGAGGGCAGGAGCAAGCACTTATGCGTCCAGCTAGAGTTTTTAAATCATCGGCTTGGCGTCTTCTGGGCCATGATTCAGAAACTGTCTCCGGCGTGAAAGAAAAAGCTATGCTATGATGTCACTGCATGTACCGCTCTGTGCTAAACAAGAGAGTGAGGATCTTAATTCAGTTTGATTCTTACTTTTGTTTTTCTCTGTATTGTCTGTGGATTTGTGAACCAATTGAATACGAAATGATAATTTAGCATTATTATCATTAGAGATAAAAAGGAATATATCTTCATGTTAGGGACCATCTGTGTAGCATCTAGCATGTAAAACATAATAAACGGGGGCCATAAATCAAGTTTGAAATCTCTCTTTTCTGGTTCAAAGTCTGCAGCTGGACGCTTAGCCTCCGTTTTTAGTCTGCATTCCATTTCCATAATGGTCCGCTCTGCGAATATAAAGCGCCTTTGCAGAAACGAGAGCAGCCCAGTGCCTTCACACCTGCTTGGAGAAACTCATGGACAGAAAGGCAGCCATGTAGCTCTGAGGAGCAGCCTGCTCCAGATCGCCAAGCTTGACCCATTTCCGTGCACTTCCTTGCTTTTTTTGGTCAGCGTAGGTTAGTAGCGACCGTACGGATAGAAGATTCCAGTAGCCGCCATTAAACAATGCTAAGAAAGTCAAGGTGAAAATGCTAGAATCTGAAGTAGAGAAGGATGAAGTCCACAAATCTCCCTCCATTCCTATTTGCCTGCCAGTTGTACAGAGGCTGAGGACGCTCACTTAGTTAATCGGATTAAACTTTGTGACGCCTGTAATCAGACAGTAGTCAGAGCAGCAATCTGCTAATTGAGTAAGTACATAACTCAGGAGTACATGCAATATGCTGTATGTGAAAATGATCAGATAGTGCCCTGCGCTTTCCTGGAGGAAAAGGAATATCACCCAAAGTATGTCTCTAATCAATTTAAGTGGCATGTTTTTTTTGGAGACGGGAAGAAATTGAAGTGCCTGATTAAAAAGAAAAAAAAAACTAACATTCCTGTCAGTGGAGACACTGGTAGCTCAACACTCACGTGGCTGAAATGAAACAGCATCATAACCGTGTTACTTTAGGCCTCATATTATCAATTAACGTACTACTTTTACCATGTACTGTATGCATGGATCTTTATCTGAAAAGCCCCATGTAGTTTCTTGCGATTCATTTGCATATTGTTCTGTTACTTTTTAAGATAGTTTCTTTCAAATTCATATCTCAGAATTATCTCGATTCCGATGAAATGGTAAGTTACTAACAGTACTTTCTTGTCCAGATTGTAGAAGACACAAGGGTACATTGAGGTAAACTGATCAGCAGTTGAACAGTTACATTTTGAACTTGTACATTTACAAAAGGTTTTCCAAAAAAGTCACCAACAGTTCAGTTGTCTTTTGTCTCATTTCATCATTATTAATCATTACTGAAAAATCGTTATGTCAATATGTATATTTCATTGTATTCTATTTGTTATTTTACTGTCTATTTCTCATAGGAAGAGTAGCAACAAGCAGCATGTTTAGGTGTTACTGATTTTTTTAAAGTACTGTGGATCACTATGGTTATTATTATTATGTGATAACACTATTATGCTGTTTTATTTTGTTTTACAATTTGTTATTTTGCAGCTGATTGCAGAGAATTCATGCAGACTAAACAGAAATTACACTGCAAATCCCCTATGTAAATGTTTACCGAGCTATCTCCATTCACATCCTTCGGATAGGGCAATAAGCCTCAAAAACAACCAATTTATCAATTTTCCATTGTTCCATTGACAATTTGGATGCCAGTACTGTTATGTTTGTGCTTTTATTAAATAGCTTATAGAACATAAAGATACCATGTACACTAATGGCTAAGTTATACTTGCGTGTAGAATCGACGTCGTGGGTACGATGTAGTCGGTACGTAAATACGATGTAGCCCCATACATTATGGCGTAGCCTAATGCACACCTCCCCAGAAATGTAACTCCGTGTCACAACCACTGTGATTGGTCCGCTTAGTAACATCTGTTTTTTTTAAATGGTTTAATGGGAGGGAAGAAAGTGTAAATATCAGGTGTACTCACACCGCCGATTGAAACGAATGAAGCGTTAGTTATATCTTTGCATTAAATAACCCACCTTAGGCATCATAGCAAACAGGTTTACAAAACAATCACAATGACAGCGTCAATTTCACTTACCTCCGTCGAGTTTATTTGTACTTTACAACACTAAAAAGTAGTGTTGACATCAACTTTAGAGGGGAAAATACATAAAGAGTGACTGAAGTGGGCCGACATTTTTACAAATTTGTCTTTGGCAAGTTGGGAGCAGCACAAACATAACTGGGAGTGCTATGGTGGAGCAGTGGTTTGCACTGTTGCCTCTGTGCTCTGGGTTCCCATCTTTGCTGGGGTGTGTGGAGTTTGCATGTTCTCCCTGTGTAGATAGGGGTCTCCTCCAGGTGTTCTGATACACCCCACAGTACAAAGACATATTCAGGTTATTTGGAGTTACCAAATTACTAGTGTGTCTAGGTTGTTCCCTGCCTTAAGGCAGAAGTCTCTAAAATAGTACCTCCCCCTTTAAATAGGACAAGTGGGTATAGTACATTGATAGACAAATATAAGAAGGACTAAATGGATGCTTTGTTAAATGTTTGTTTTTTTTTTTGTTTGTTACAATTGTGTGATTCAACAATTGAATATATCACAGGGTGGGAATGCAATAAATGAGACATCTGAAAGTATGTAGCACATAGCATTTTGGCGATGTAATTACAGAGCGGCACAGACACACCAGCACACATGTATAAATGCTTGCAACAACATAGCCTACTTGCATAGGTTACGGCATAAGCTCTGCATATTAATCAGCCTCAAGTGTGTCTAACTGAAGCCAGTGACCACTGGCAATGAGTCCAGTGAACTGCATTGTAAGGGTGCTCTCATGTAGCGTGAAGGTAGAGAAGATACACCCAGCTTCCTGCAAAATTCAGCTACAGGGAAAATTAAGAGACCACTCTATATTTTTAAACAAATCTTCATTCGTAAATCCTGGTTTAATCCTGGTTTAATCCTGGTTCTGCTGGCAGAAGGATACGCTGAGCAGCAGGGAGCTTCTAGGTTCAAAATTTCTAACACAGCAGTAATGAAGAAGAAATTGAAGCAAAGGGACACTGTGAACGAGCAGAAGCCAGCTGGGTAAAGGGCGGAAGCCACTTTCTAATGCCAGACACTGTTTCTCGTGAATCGTAGGGTGACATCAAGTGACCTTCAAAAGGAATGGGAAACATTGAATACAGGTGTGCAGTACACTGCTAGGACAGTTCATATCAGGTTCCTAGAAGCAGGACTGTCTGATGAAGCAAGGAAGAAGCGCTTCGTTGTTACGTGCCGTAAGTGTATGTGCCGCAAGTCCAGGGTACGTGCCGTAAGTGTTACTTGCCGTAAGTTCAGGAGGATCCCTACAGGTCCTTCGGACGTCCTGCCCACTCGCCGATTGGTCAACCGCCCCCTCGACTCCGCGCCCTGGACCTGACCCCGCCTCCCTTGCCTTCGGAGCAGTTTCCGGTTCGTCGGCTGAAGAGGCTGCAGCTTCGTCCCTTCGTCTGCCCGCTCCTTGCTTCTTTCCTACTAGCTTGCTCTTCTTTCGATTTGCTTTTGTATGACTGCTGTGTATGACTGTTTTGTTCCCGACTTCTGATTTTCGCCTAATCCCTAATTGTACCTTCGCCCTGGTTTTGACTGACTGCTTGTTTTTGATCTCTCGCCTGTATTTCGACTTCGCCTCTTTTGATCTCCCCTCTGGATACCTTCGCTTCGGCTGTGTGTTTGTGTGTACCACTAGGTGTGTGTAAGGAGTGTCTGCCTTTTTGTTTATTCGTCAACGTGGGGATTATTGTTTGTTTAGTTAGGGAGCTAGGCTTAGGCATTGTTGTTTCGTTTCACCCTTTTTGTCTTCACTTAGGTAGCTTAGCTTGTGGTTTCATTTGGTAGAGGTGTTTTGTTTGTTTCTTTGGCCTTTGTCAACCCCTGACGTTCGTTACACCTAGTGTTTGTAAAGTGTCCGAGAAAAACTATAAAAAAACTATAAAAAGACTCCCTTTGTGTCCCGTGTTCCCTTCTCCTAGCCCTAGTTGTGCTGTCCTTCCCAATCCCTCCTCCCCTTTCTCTTTCTTAGGCTCCAACCCAGAGAAGAAGCAGGCTGCAGTTTGCAAAAATATATATAAATATATATGAAACACAGACATACACCCAGAAACTGAGAAATGAGGCAAGCGAAAAATTGTCCTGTGGTCTCTTAATTTTTTCCACGGGTGAATCTGCGTTTCAGCTGCAGTGTGAGGAAACCTGAGGATCTGAAGGGGAAAAAGAAGTCAGGATGAAGGTCATCTGCATAAATGGTGACAGGTGAAATCTTCAGGGGAGATAACAGAGCCTTGGGATGTGGTATATAGAGGAAACGGGAGGGGGGCAGCACCGATCCCGGCCTGCCGATAAGGGCCGGGGGGCAGAAAGAGCGCTCTGCTGGGGGGGGGGGTGCCCTCTCAGGACAGACCGCGCCGGTGCCAACCGAGCCCGTGATATTCAGCTTAGCCGAAGGGGGTCAGGAGAATATGCTGATAGCGTGAAATGCCACAGACACGTCCAGGAGGATATGAACGGGAGCCTGTGGCGACGCAGTGGAGCACTTGGGAAGACTGGCCAGCTCTACAAGACCAGAAACAGCTCTACAAGACCAGAAACAGCTCTACAAGACCAGAAACAGCTCTACAAGACCAGAAACAGCTCTACAAACAGAAGTGAGAGAGGTCGGCAGGGATGGAAGTTATACGTCCTGCAAGAAACCTGGCCTGTAATTAACAACATCTGGGTCTAGAGTAGGATTTCTCTTTAAAAGAGGGGTGCATTGTTGCCAAGGGAGAAGTGCTGGTGCATACAGAAGAGTTGGGAACAGGATGGGGAGATGGAGGAGGCTGATGATGAAGAAGGGCATTTAGGAGGAAGCGGGAACGCTGAGACATGTACTAATGAACACAGACACTGTCAGAAGTGGAATGTTTGGAAAGTTGGCCACGGAATGCCGTATTGGCCCCTAAAGTGATGTGCCATCTACGGCGAGAAAATATTGCCAGAGGTAGTGGTTGGGATGAAGGAAAGATGATATGGAACAGCTTCCATGGATTATTGGCAACCAACTGAAGGAACATTACAGTAGCGCAGCAGATTGCAGAGTGTATTGAGGTGAGGATGGTTTACAGGTCGCCTAGGGATTCGGTCCTTCGTGTTTGGCAATAAACTCAACGTGGATTAGCTTGCATGATGACAGGTGAGGTTATAAAATGACTGAGGTCCACATTCAGGCTTCTGGATAAAGTGGTTATACAGTCAGAATAGCTCGGAGAAGGCTGAAGCCATCACGGTCCGTCGTGGGTGAGCTGTAACAATGGGTGTGAACGGGATGGATGAAAACGCTCACTATATTTTAATGATCGCCTCAAGATATAGTTAAATTCAGATTTTGGCTTCCTATTAACTGCACCTCATATTTGGTTCAATTACATTGGAGAGTATAGTCCTGACTAAACATCAGGCAGCAGGTGGACATTTCAGGTTCAGAAAGTAAAAATCTAGAGGAGGATTTTGTTTCAACCAACCAGTTCAGTACTATATGACTATGACTCTTTGTGCTTAGCTGGTTGGTTGAAACAAAATCCTGGACCTGAAATGGTCACTTCCGTCAGGTAGTCCGAATTGATTAATCTGTGCTTTAGTACAATGTTTCCTAATCCGGGCCTTGGGAACCCACAGTTTTGCTCCCTCCGAGCTCCTTGCTAATTTGTCCTTACTACCGGGAGTTGGAAGGGATATACATATATATACACACACAGTATATACACACACACACACACACATATATATACATATATATATATATTATTTATTATTATTATTATTATTATTATTATTATTATTAGAAATACTATAAAGAGGAACATTTCCACCCTTTTTCTTTTCTTTGCCAGATGTAATGCAGAGATGAGACGGATCCGGTACAGCGCCAGGCAGCTGAACTGGGGCAGCCGCATCAGCATAATTAGGCAGTTCAGGTGTGATAATTGGCTGACCTTTGGCCAGGATCAAAAGCTGCATCGCTGCCGACAGTAAGAGTCCATTGTGTTTTTGGCGCCCAACCGAAAACCCAGACAGATTGAGTCTGAGGATGAGCAAATGGGGTTCAAAACAATGTGCAATGCAAGGTAGATTTTTTTTTTCTTCTTCTCGAGAATGTGACTTCTCCATTGTCCTCACTCCTGGTGTTTACATCAGGTGTCCCAGTAATGGCCCCCGTGTTTAAGCTAATTTCATATTTTCAGCGATAAATGGGAGGGGGGGGGGGTCATTTGACTGTTGTTAATGATGGGAAATTGCAATAATAAAAGCCAGTCGCATCTGGGCTTGCCTCTTTTGCTTGCTCTTTATTGTCCTTGGGAATCTCGCAATACTAAGATAGTAAAAAAGTACGATAGAAAAATGCGGGTGACATTTCAGCAGAACACCCAGGCCTGAACTGTGTCATCCAGAGTTATGGGGGAAAAGACATTCAAAGAGCTCCAAATCTGAAACAGAGCAGTAATTACTGTAATAAAAACCAAGAGGATCAGCGGCGCTCTGCCTAAGCTGGCCGCCACGCTGCCTTCGCCGTCCTTCATCTTACGCTTCTTGAAGCCATCGATGGGATGAAAAATTGCACCATTACTCCATAAGTGCAAATAAAAGAAAGTCATAAGAGATATTTAAAAAAGAAAATCTTAACAGACACGACATGGGCAATGCAGTATTTTTTATGCATTTTTTCAAGGCTTTCTCTCTTAGACTGGAATATTTTTCGGTACACTGATGCTGTATCAGCTTCCGCCAATTAAACGCCAGCCTGCCGCTTACGGTATTTGTCGAATTCCGGCGAGCGAGCGGCACGCTTGATATTTTAAGTTGTTAACGACCTGCTGGATTCTCCCTATACCCACTGTAATTTGTGAGAATGGCTTATATTAAAATTTCAGGCCTTTCATATAAATTACTTATTTAATCACATTCGTCTTGGAAGAGAAAAAGTAGTTTATGTTATGTTATGTTTGGAATATACATTAGGGTGGGGGGCTCCATTATCACCGTAGACTGGGAGAATCTAATTTGTGGCAGATGGTTGGATTCTGATTCTATTGTAAAAAAAAAAAAAAAGAAAGAAATTAAATGACAATAAGCATAGCAGCAGATTTCAATATATTGTGTGTTATGTGGGAACGGACTGACAAGGGCACTGGAGCTGTCGTCGTAGGCTTTGGACAGAAATGCCAGGGAGATCTCTAAACATCTGCGGGTAGATGCTGTTTAAATTGATTCAAGTGGTCTGAGAAACCATTGCATCATCGCGGTTTGGTCTGGAGTTTGTGAGAACGAACGTCGTGGGGAAGGCTGGGCTTCTGTGATGCCCCCCTCCCCCTCCAAACAAGGCTTATAGCCTCTCTGATCTTGGGTAGACTTGAATTAGATTAGAACTGACCCAGGCACTAATTACTACCAAGTCTGACTTTGATTTCGGCTTATCTAACTCCATGGTGTTGAGTATCTCTATAGTTTTTTGGAGGTTTTATTTGCCCTTTTATGTGACTGGATCCTTTAGCATGTTTTGACATTCTAATGGAAGAGTCCTATGATGAACCCAGGCTGACTGGTTGCTAATGTGGTTCTTTTTTAATGGTTGCCACATCCGCAGTTACAGAATCCTCTGAAAAAAGCATCACGGCAGAATGAGATTAAGAAACAAAGCCTTTAAGAATTTTTTTTTTTTAAATCACATTACTTTGCCAGGCATTTTCATATCTCAGATTTGTATCTTTTTATCTTTCCTGTTGTAGTGAGCTTTAAATTCTGACTTAATTATGGAATCTTAATCAATGTCATCTTTGGGATATCATTGTTTTCTGGTCCATATGGTCAGTATATAGAATTACACCTGATATTCTCTGCGCGCGCTGATGTTATGAATCATGATGCTTCCTTATACACCTACTCGCCAGACCTGACATGATCTCTACGTGGCACTTAATGCACGGATAATCAGGCTCACAGACGTGGGCTGAGCACCCGACGCTGCGTAGGCTAAGGTCTGGCTGGCCCATGGCCTGCGTCTGGTGCTTAATGTAGCGGTGGGGAGAATCCCTACAAGTGAGAGGCATGGTGCATTTCCAGGCACCTCCGCGTGGAGCTAACTGGAGCGTTTGCTGAGCCGAGCGGGGATTACTGGTGCCCACATGCTGGAGGGATTTGGGAGGTCTGTGCCTCGTAAAAAGGGAAGCCCTACCTCTTTGGTATCTACGACGCCTCGTCGCGGGGCTAATCCCCCAAGAGACTGCAGAAAGAATCAGTACGCTCAAGTTACATTAAATGAGCAGGATTACATATGTTAACATCTATCACTTAATGTGTTTGACCAACAGGAGTGCTGCCTTTTTACATATGAATGGAAAATTAGGTGGCTGGTGCATAATCTTGTGACCGTGGCTGAAATCTATGGAAGTGTTTTTTTTTTTTTTTTTTCCTTGAGGAACAACGGCCATTTCTACACCATGTATTCAGTAGCTGAACCTGAAGCGCAGTGCTAAATTCTGCCAGACGTGGCATCGGTCAAAGCGATTGGTTGAGACCCTCTAGGCCGCACGGAGGTACACAAGCATGAGAAATATCAGAACATCATGACCTACCGCTGAACTGGTCCTCCAGTACCTATAAAATACGAACGTAGGGTCGCCAACTTCGGTCAGCTGGCTGGAGTGAGATTTTCAATTCAAGACAAGACTGCACACTCCTTTACATGTATGTGACAGTTTTTTTGCAGACAACCCCAACGCTTTTAATGTAGCTAATTTTAGGTTTATAAAGTAATAATATAAGTTTGTGTAAGATTCGTTGCATGAGCATGACAGTCTGAAAGCCTGAGTGTCGTGGCAGATGCGTAAGGGTTGGCAACGATGTTGCACTGGTGTAATCATTTAAACCAGTAAATCTCCTGTTTTGAGGGAGTATTCAGACAGGAGACCACCTGCATCTCAGAGATGAACTATGACGGTGATCAGAGACCAATCCGCGGGTCAGATGTGCACAGGGTGGCACAGGGTGGCACAGGGAATGGCTAGCGGCTCTGACATCCTCTCCCGGTCCATTCATATGCCACGGATCGCTCACGGAGGGCCAGCCTTTTCCATCCCGCTGCCTGCGACGGGACGCGTATAACAAATCTTTCACTCACCCCCCCCTCCCCCCTTTCTTCACCAAAGTCACCAAAGTCCTTGTGTGAAATCAGCAGAAAAAGTAGCTGCCGCTTTGATTTATGGCTCACTCCGGGCCGACTCTTATCAAGCCCAGGCAAGCCACTCTTCCTTATGCAGCTCATGTCTGAATAACAATAGACGACCAGCAGCATTGTGCTCCAGAATCTCCTCTCCTGCATTCTGGACACCACAGATTACATCTAGTTTATTGATTAATGGATGCCATTTCGGGCCTGCAGGGACTGGGACCGAGGTAGGAAAATGGCTGATCCCCAACATAGCAGTAGGTTTCAGTTCCTAACAAAACCATCCGCAAGCGGTTTTCTGGGTGGATAATAGCTATTTTGAGAATGGAAGTGCTAGTGATTCAGATGGTTTGCCTGTGAGGCTAACAATACCCATGATAAAAAAAATATATTAAATTTAAATATGTTCGCTTGTGCACGATGTCGACGAGTGCTACTGAACCATGTGAAACAAAAAAAAGTATATGTCACTTAAAAAAAAACTACATGTCAATTAAAAGGCGCAGAAGAAAGGGAAAAAAAGATTTATTCCCATATTTCTGGCCTTAATTGAATCATCCTCATTTCAGTATCTCTGGAGATAAGGCATGTTATTTAGGGAAATTATTTAAATTTAAAGAACGAGTTAGCAAATCTAATTAAACTGAAATCATCACAGCTGCAGTTCTTAGTAGGAAAAGTAATTATGTAATCTAACACATTAGATGAAAATGAGAAACGCATCCTCCACTCAAACATTGTTAGCCTTTTGCATTTATGAATTTTAAGAGACCCTGTTCGCGTTTATAGTAATGTGACGATTGTACAAACAAATGTATCTTAAAAAAGGCAAGATTCCGACATAATTAAAAATAATAGCGACAGTGGAATTTTACATGTCTCCCGTTAAGTAACAGTCACAATAAATTCACGTTCCAGTGTTCGAATCCAGCTACATATGTTTTACTGGACTCCTGTTCGGCAGGTGAGTATGAGCACAGTGAGGTTAGGGAGGAAGGATAGAAACTTTAAAGAGTGCGAGCGTTTGACCTTTACACGCTGCTCTGCCGGATCTCCGGGGGGTCATATTATTTTACAAGCAGAAGTGTGAATTAATGTAAAGGCCAGTCGCTTACATTGTGGGAAGTTTGACTGTTTTGCATAAACAAGGCTGCACTTCGAGGACAGTCCCTTGTGACAGGCAGCCCTGATAAAGGCCGCTCTGAATACATTACCAAGACACAAACAAAAATAAATAAAAAAAAAAAACAAGCATTATCCTTCAGATATGGAAGGATATATTAAAGGAGGAAACCCGACAAAAAAAAAGCCAAAACAGATAAACAGGAAGTTGCATGAGAGGATTTGTGTAATGGATATGAAATTAAGATAATGTGTTTTCTGTGCTCTGCAGAAGGATCTGACGTATAATGATCCCGTTTAACCCTAGTGAACTAACACTGCGTGACAGCCAGTTACAGAAGGAAAAGCCTGGATCTCGGGAACTGGCAGATTTTCTTGGAACACTTCGGATTACTTAAGCAAATGATTTAGCTAAGTATTGAAGGATTTGTGGGTGGTACGGTGGCTCAGTGGGTAGCGCAGCCGTTCAGGGTTTAAATCCTCTCTGTGCTCCTTGTGTGTGTTGAGTTTCTCCCTCTGCTGTGTGGATTTTCTCCCATAGTTCAAAGACATGCAGTTAGGATGATGGCTGTCTATAAACTGCCCATAGAGCAGTACTGTGTGTGTGTGTGTGTGTGTATGTGCCCTGTAATGGACTGCCATCCCATCCAGGGTGTCCCCCAGCCTTGTGCCCTGTGAATTCTGGGATAGGCTCCAGACTCCCTCACTCCATGATCCTGACCAGTATAAGTAGTTAGAAGATGGATGGATGGATTAAGGACTTATATTACATTAAATTGCACCCTTTGGAATCCTTGTTTACAACCAATGGCTAACAGACACAAAGACTGACCCTAGCTCTCAGCTGCAGTACCCCGATTCACTATAATAGTTCTTTGTATGCCTCAGTAATTCCTGACGCTTATCCTGTGCTCCTGGAGACGTCATCAGCAATATGTCAAACCTAACTTAAACCCCCTAGGTCACTCTTCCTTGCCAAGCAGCAATACTATAGTCCAGTTTGTTACCCAATAATGAACAAAAGTAAATGAAATTCAGGGGTTCAGGACAAAAAGCTACCCTTTTCGGACTATCCAGATACCTGCGAATAATTATCATTTTTGTCCTAGAAATATTATATTATTTTTTGAAGCATTTTATCATTAGCTTAATAAAACTAAACAAGCAATGGATATTTATGCAAGGATTCTCGTAGAATGACGCTTTGACGTGCTGTATTTAGTAATAATTACACAAGTTTCACTCCGTGTAGCTATAAAGCTTAAAGCCTGGACAGCTTCAACTCACCTATGTTTTTGGTCACATTAAAATGCCAGATGCTTTGCTTGATCTCGCTAAGCCTGGAAGCTTCATCTTCCTACGGAGAGGCACACTCAGCCACCTGATAGAGAAATCAGCTCGCATGCATCAAGGATGAGTTTACCATGTTTCTGAGACGTTCATATGGCGTTAGGTCACATCACAGCGATTTGAGAGCTTCAGTGAGACACTTTGGACCAGAATTTGTTTTACTGTTCTACCATTAAGGCCTCATGGTTATATTGGGTTGACATTACCTGAAAATACAGCTTCTAGGAATCTTTGTGTGGCTGTTTTGTATGTACTTGCTTTGCACTGATCTAACCCTGGTGGGTATTTTGAGTTTTCCTGAGAGAGATATTTTACAGTGATTGTAAAAGAAATCTAGTCTTCACTCATAAAAATATGACCGATGCAGTTTGAACACAGATGATATGCAGTGGCTGGGAAACACTTTTTTTTCGTATAGAATCTGACAGTAAACATACATGGCAACATAACGATGGAATACTACACTTTCAGTAGTGACTGTTCAAGTGATAGATGACCATTTTTTTAATACATCACGGTGATTTAGCTAAATCATTGTAAAATGCAAAAATATATCACATACTTGTAGCTTTTATATATTTGATCCAATATTTCATTGTTTTTGGAGAAATACAGGTTTCATCATATAATATCATGACATTGAAGTTATATATGTTTTATTTGTTTTATTTTATTGTTAAATATTTTGGCAGTTGGATACTTAGGGAAGTGGAAAGACACAGTCTGCGATGTTTATCAGATTTCACCTTATTTTAGAGATTAATTTATTTATTCATTAATTATCAAGCAATTCACATGCTTGGTATGTCCTGTGAAAAGCAATACATGCTGATATCTGTGTTAGTGGAACAGATGGAACGACAGCTTCCATTCTAACCCCTGTCTTCGGGAAGCGCACGTTGATATTCCCCATTTCCAGCTTACTTAAATTCTCCTAGCTGTCTACTTAATGGCTACAAAGAGTAAATTACCTGGCTGGCCGGGCAGCTTGTAGGTTTGCTCTGCTGGACGGTGGTCCGGTCCGCAGAGCATTTGCTTAAGTAAATCTCCACATGACTCATCTCAGGCAAAAAAAAACACTTCAATTTGTCATGTATACGCTTATGGAAGCATCCAAGGTTTGCAAACAACTTCGGCGACATATGGTGTGACAGGGAGGCCAAGGTCCTGGGAGGGACACCAAATAACTGGGGACAAGTGACCAGAAACTCTGGCAAAGTGGGTGAGAAGTAGCTTCTGGAAAGCATTCAATAGGAGAGGGGGATTAGGGAGAAGAGAAGAGGGATTAGCCACCATGAATAACGCAGTGGTTGCTTGGCTAATGTTCACTGAGCGATACAGGGGGAGGTGGACAAACCGTAGGTTAAAGAGGCCTGGCCAGTGGCAGCTGTTTGTTAGTTTAGCCAAAGTACATCACAGTGTGAAAACACTAACCTCCATTCTGCGCTAATGCCATAAGGACCGATCTCGGGGGAGCATATCTGAATATGGCGTCCGGCATTTTACATCATCATGGGGGCCAGTTCGATTACAAATGTAAACGGCAGATTCCAGAAGTAGCGCGCGGTGGATGCGGACCACCCAAACGAAAACAAAAAAAAACATGTGATTCTTATGAAGCCAAAGGGTAAATACATGGTACAGGGGAGGAAAAAAAGAGATGGTTCAAGGGAAGCAGGGAATGGGAAGGGAATTCCGAGCGAGACAGACCTGGCGAGGCATTCCTGGGAAACATAAAATGGAGGGAAGATGAAGTGGGAGGAAGGAGCAGAAAAGAAATTGAAAATCCCAGACCATAATTGCAGGTTGTAAACATAATGAATTACAGGGGGGGCTGTCAGCGGGGTGGTGGTGTGGCACGGAGAGGGGGGGGGGGCAGTAAATCCGGCCTGCTCCGCGTCTGCCGACATCTCCGCGGGGACACTGTGGAGCAATCCCAGTTGGACAATGTGTGGCTTTGAGGCTTAGGGTTTGGCCAGGGTGCAGCTCTGCGCAGACTGTCCACTCCCGCTGCTTGGGAAGACTCCCAACCGCCGGCTCCGGCCTTCCGCATTCCGACCGGCACGTCTGACAGCGGCCAGCCCCGTCGGACAGGTCGCTCCTTACGCTCACGTTACCGTTTACACATTCATCAGACGCTTTTGTCCCTGACGCGGTGTACAAGGCAGATAGAACATTACAAACACGGGTGCTGTCGAGGAGCCGGCTAGTCTTAAGTGCGGCCGACTATGAGTGTAAGCAGTATTGGAGCAGGAGCTACACAAGAGCTTCAAGAAGAGCAAGAGCCTAATGAGAGTATTCAAGGGCCAGAAGTGCAACATAAAACCATTGAAGGAGCGCAAAGAGGGATCAGGGTTATTATTACTGATGCTGATGTGAGCCTTCGAACCGTCCCCGTGTAACTGAACTCGACTCAAATCCGGCCTCATCATCCAGTTGGGAAGCATCCTCAGGGGTGTCGGAGGGCCGTGGAGAAGATCCTTCATGCCTGGTGAAATATACTGGGTCCCAAGGTGACATTTTGTCAGGGGGTCCAGAATTTCCAACAATGCCCCCCCCCCCGAATATCCCACAACCTACTTGGACCTCAGAATCAGAGGTTCAGGAGCGCCCCCCCGGGTGGAAGACATGCACCTCCAGCAGGCTCAAGACCAATGGCGAGATGCTCATGCTCCGAAGCAAATTTTTAAACCTGTAATGAACTTTAAAGAAGGTCTGTAGATGCAATAGCTACTACATGCTATCGTGAGCTAGAAGAAATATTCCAACTAGATCAGTACAGTACATTTCATTTTAATCAGAAAAAGGTTGTAGGTCAGTGTTCACTAGGTAGGTCTTACATAGTAGGCTCTAGCCTGTTCTCATGATTCCCTTTGGTCCTGAGACCTGTGGCTCGCTCGTTTAACCACCCTAATTACTAACCTTTGGCAAAAAAAAAATAAAAACAGAAGCTAGTCTCCACCATGTTGGAGAGACCCAGACAGCCGGCTGGGGGCCGCCGTTGTTTATCTCGGTGCCTATGCAAGGCCCCGGGGTCTCAGCCCTCGACTCTCCCCAATGATGGATGACCATTAAGGCAGCTTATTGGAAACGGCTGATTTATAACTCAGCCCTGCCTCAGTCTAATGGTTTCATTTCGTTCTGCCTGCACATGATGTCACCGCCAAGGTCATTCCACCAACGGCTCTTTGTTGCGGCTGCTCGCTGATGACCAGCGTAGAGGAGAGGCAGAATGTGCTTTGACTATGACTGATTTTGTTTTTTTTCCCCCCTCCTTCATATAAAAAGTCCCTCTTGTGCTTTCTCCTTTCCTCTCTCACTGCCTCTTCTTTACCTGGTTGCTAAGTGCGGCAAACAGTAGATTAAAAGCCGCCTTGCTATTCAATTCGCCTCAAAGGCCAGAGGAGAAAGACTGTTTTATGACCCTGAAATGAGCCCCATCAAATATATACTCTTCCCATTAAAACGTGGATCAATAAAAATGCCATTAGGATAGTAAAAGTTGCTGATATTAGTGAAGCCCAAAGAAAATATTTGATTTTCTCTCAGAGGCTGAGATGGACCATCAAACACACTGCAGCAGATAGAAAAACAGGCTTTTCACTGTCCGTCGTTCGTCTTATGGGTTCATTATGCTTTTCAGGACAATATTTTCCCATTGGCTGATGATTTCGTATCATCATTTGTTACATGATGTTCCAAAGTGGGGAAATATTGATCCCAGATTCTGGGGTAAATCGAAGGAGATTCTCTAACACAGTAGTTGAGCTGCAGCTGGACGTTGCTGACAGCCATTCATATCTGATTGTCGGTGAACCTCTGACCTTTTCCCTTAACCGCTTTGTTTCATTATTTTTTGAAATGTTTTTTCCATTATTTTTTGAAACGCTTTTAAAAATATATTCTCTAAAAACTAAGGCACTTTGAAAATCCCCATGCACCCCAATTCAAGGCAGCATGACATAGATTGATGTATAGCCTGAAACTGACTGGGTAAAGTATGTGATTTGTTATACCATGGAGTAAGGTAGGCCTACATAACCTGAATTCTTGCTATATACAAAACAACACAGTCAGAACTAAACCGGTGACTGAACAACTGTATAATTATAGGACATATTGTCGAAACAACAATGAACAAAATCTTTGGTATTTATTGATTGCAACACATAAGGCAATCGATTGTTCATAACAAAGAGGTCAAATTAGAGTCATCTGTCCTGCAGCTGAGGCACAGAAGAAATTTCAGTCAGGTAAAATTTCAGGTGCTTCATCAGCCACGTGCCGAGGGTGGAGGCTGGCGGTGTCTTACCACCTGGCCCTCCTGTCTGAAAGGTTGGAAGTGCCTCCTGTTTGCTGTTCCAGGAGCCCTTTAAGGTAACCGACAATCGCACCAAAGCTTAGAATGCCCCCTGTCGAAAAAATTTACAGAGGGGACACCCCCTCCCAGCCGGAAAAATGTACCACTCAGCCGTATCCCTCCCATCGAGTTCCAGCCCCTCAAAGAGTCTGCGCATGTCACATGACCTTCTTCCATAAATCCTAATCACTGAATGAAGCTAGCTCATAAGCTAACAACATGCGAAAAGTTTCATGGATGCCAGCGGCAGATAAATTGTTCTTGTCGAGAAGTTTCGTGACCTGATTTTATCCATATTGCGGCCAGCTGAAGGTGCGGATATAACCAAACCATGACGAAATGGCAAAGCAGCTTTATAATATACAGTATGTCTCGTTTAATGATGCAATTCAGGTTCTGAACTAACGCCTAGGTTTTGTAATTAGATTGGACAGAATCACCAAAGGACGCGGTTTCAGGTTTGGCTCCGAAAAAGCAGTTTGCTACAGACCTTGAAAAAGAAAATGTATCAAAGTGGGGAATAGCTCGGGTGAATCTACGACGCGCTCATTAATCACGGCCCTGTGCTAGGCTCCCAACGATTCCTCCTTAAGCAGCAGAACTTGACGTCTGATTTATGGGCGGCACTGCTCTCAGTTTGTCGCTGGTTTGAAAATATACTGTTGGTAAAATATATTTAGAAATTATCAGACTCACTTTTGGTCTGGCGTGGGACATGTCTTCCCAAGTGTCATCAGATCGATAACGTGTCGTGAGCTAAGTACACAGAATATACACTCACCAGAGGTGCCCAGAACAAAGGTGAGGTGAAGAGTTTGCCAAATTCATCCAAGGACATTATTACCAATGTTAATAATAATAATTTCTGTTTGAGGAATAGCCCTACTAGCCAAGACCCCTCCATGATCTTTTTGTTTTGTTTGGAAGTTGTTATGTAGCTCTTTCTTGTACCTGGGCATTCGTAGGAAGCTCAGAAGAGCTGCACTTATGCATAGTCACCTCCTTGACAGACATCTGTTTGTGATGTTCTATTGGGCTCACATCTACGTCTGCTAAATAAAGGATGAAATGATGATGTTGATCCCAGTGTTCAAAGGAGATGAAATGGGGTGCATTCTGGGTAGGACGCCAGTCCATCAGGTTGCTGTCTCGTTCTTCCTCAGTAAAGGCTTTAGTGCTTCACACATTTGATGGTAGCCCAGCAGGTGCATAGATTTGTCTACTCCTTGATTCTCATGTAAATGTTTGACATCCTTTATATGCCTACCGCAACACATTTTAAGAAATACAGTTGACCCTTCCTCATCATGGGGGGTTAGGGGTACAGGGCCCCCGCGATGTGGAAAAACCTTGTTAAAACTTCAGTCCCCATGGTTCCTTTGACAAGCGAAACGAGCAAACGACTGGAGCAAAGCAAAAACGTACGGCAGAACGTGAGGTGCAAAGATCACTGCGAGGTCACTGCGAGGTATCACGTGAGAGACTGCCTTAACTACGATTGGTGTTCCCTAAACCAGCACTGCACATATATTTAATGCATTTATAAGTTACTAAACTTTTTGCACCTTGTCTGCTGATCTTCAGTGGCTTTCACAAAACTCCGCAATTCCGGAAAAAATTCCAATTAAATTCCTTTTGCCGACCCCACGACATATCAGAATTGCGATGGGGAAAGTCGTGTCGCTGTCGACAGTATTTTCAGGGGTAACATAGTTAAACAACTACTTTTCCTGTGACGTTCCCCTGACTAATTGGAGCACTGTAGTCCATGTTACCTACCAGTTAATGTTTATTTCTGACAATGTGGAGCGTCTTTCTACCCATGACTTCCTATACTAGTTTCTGGTTGATAGCCCATCTGGTCATTTCTGGGTATTATTATGAGCATGTAAGGTCAGCAGGAGCAGCTGGTGTTCACGTCGCAGGAATGCATCCTCTTTTGCTAGCAAGACGACAAGGCCTGTTAAAAAAGCAGTCTTCCTTCAGAGCGTTATTAGCCTTAAATGTGTGACCTAAACCAAAAAAGCAATACTACATTGTTCCAGTTAGGCCTGTACCCACAAAAGTAAGTATATAAGTATATTGTTCCATATTTGAAATGAGGTTCATTTGTTCTGTCTCTTTCTGCAAGGTTAGAATGAAAAGCTAATAGGTCGTACTGAGGATCTGGGTCATGCGAGCGTAACATCTCTAAAATACTGAGCAGGGAGGCCTTCCTAGGCATTGAAATTAAAGGGAACATAATCCCGTGTAGAAAACACAGCAGAAATAAGTGCACTCTTCGTATCTTGATGCGCATTAGCTGGTTTGTTAATTAAGCACAAATGTAACATTACTGGTGTGACAAACACCTAGCTTTTGTTCGCTACCCCTAAAAGACAATGTGCTCTAGAACCAGGCTCTTATGTAAATAGCTAGTTAGGTCACCGCAGAGTGAGCTGAAAAAAAAATCCATACAATTCCTCCTTTACTGTCTACCCATGGACTATTTAAAATCATTATCGTCCAAGATTTGATAGTCTCTCGTTCGCAAAGATGTGTATAAAGATACTTTGATACTCTCCTTGGTTTTTAGAGAACCTTTCAAAGATGGCATTACGCCCTCGAACCCGAGGCTTCCCTCTGCAGCCAGACCTCCTCCCCACAGGTAGTGTTCTCTGCAACAGACAGCCTCATTTATATCACATGGTATTTAATGGGCGAATGGAGGAAAAGTCAACCACTAATGGGGTTAACTCTGAGGTCCAGCGCTAACACGCACCACTCCATTTTGAATCTTTAAATATTGGATAGACCTCATTTACTGGAAGAGGCTGAGAGCCCGTCTTTTTCTGGAGCGTATTTAAGGGTCCGCACGAGTCGCAAATTGATGTGTCTCTGCCGACGGTGCTGCCTGCGGGGCAGAATTCGCTCGACTCGACCCAAATTGCTGGAAACGTCTCCACTTCAGCTACGACACTCATCCATCAGCCTGTCACTTTAATTTAGATGCTGCTACTTGTTTTAATGGCGTTCATTTCATACCGGGGATATTGCTAGCATAGAAATCTTTCCATCTATTACCTCGCAGATTATATTAACCCTTATGAACTCGGCAGTGTTAAATCTTTAGCAAGCTAACCTCTAGCAGCTGTAAAAAGTAAAAACAAGGTTGAACGTTGCAAGTATTTGTATTCTCAGGGGCTTTGAAATTCTGTGCTTTTAAATTGATAAATTATGTGATTATTTATGATTTAGTCTAAAGTGAAGCTATTTTTTTTCACAAATCATTAGTACAGTGGGATTTAAAGGGCAGTTATAGTTTAAACAAAGAAAATCTCAACCTGCACTTCTAACTCATAATACTAAAAAGAATAAAACGTTAATGTCTGTTGTATTAGAATTAGGATTTACTAATTACGCCATGTTTTTTTATTATCACATAACGGGCTTCGTTATAAGACCGTTTACACTTCATCCACTGCCCTTGGGTTAAAACCAAAGCCAGGTGTGACAAAAATTTAAATACGCATTCGTACCCGACAGGCAATCACAGCCTTTATGAATACATAAAATCCCAGCGTAGCGTAATAATGATGCAATTAAAATCAAAATAAGATACGAGGAGGGTCCTGAAGAAGCTCAGATGCGACGCAGTAGACATTAAAGCGAAGGCTGCTCCCTGGCAAGGCTACGTGAAGCGCTGCAGAGACACTAAATTGAGGCTGCTTGGCTGCGTGCTAACCACAGGCTGCCTCATTATCAGGCCGAGGCACAGGAACAATTAGCCTCTCTGCTGGCCAGCAGTGTCGTTACATGCTAATCTCCTGTGAGCTAAGCCAGATTCAGCCAACAGAGATCTCTGCCCTCTGCTCCCAGGATGCATCTCAGCAATCTGATTCGATTACTTTCTTTCTCGGCTCATGTAATTAAGTTACCCATCTTAACGTAATTCTGCAGAATGCGATTCTTCTTCTGTTAGGAAACATGCTCGGGCTGGATGCCATATCGTCTCTTTTTTTTTTATACGTTACAGAAGAAAGCGCAGAGACCAAAATAGGAAAAACAGTCCCATACGTAATTGCTTTATTTGTATCTACTGAACTATATCTGGGCTACGAACTCTGCCAAGTGAGATATTGATTTCTGTGTAGCCTGTCTGTGGGAGTTTGGTTTAACAAACCAAACAGTGAGTAACAAACACTGAGCTACACGTCATGCTCTGGAAGTACAGGAATAAAGGAGGATAAAGGGCTGGATATAAAAGGTCTATTGTGAGGTAGTTTCTCTACCATCATTGGCATCGGGGCAGGTACCCTGCAAAAATGAATGAAAAAAGGTAAAAAGCTAATTAATACCACAGGGGTTTTCTAAGCAATGAGGCAGGAAATTTATCAACAATATTATAACTCCAGAAATGTTATCAGAAAACTGGCAGAACAATGAGTTTAGCTGGAGCAGATGCACCATGAAGGATGTTACCGTAATTCCCAACACTGAGGAACATTCTAGTCGAGTCGTGACGGCGTCATGGGGTAGCTGAGTGTTCGGTCTTCACCTCCACACCGCAACGTGAAATATCGTCTGTACACACACAGTAGGTCTGAATAATAGGCCTCCGTGTTGTAAATGTCATCTATTTAAATCAGAGAAGAGCTGGCTGGTCTACAGGAGAATGTTTCATCACTGTTTAAACTACAGCCTTGCATTTATATGCATGTTTATAAATCACTAAGGAACGGCTTCACTCCTCTGCTGCTAAAGCAACGCAGAAGCCTGAAGCAGCATTCGTTTAAAAGTCAAAGTGACGGCTTCATCGCCGAATGTCGTGGGGAACGAGCGCAGGGATGAAGTGGGCCAATGAGACGGCTGCTGGAATGTGAGCAAGGGCCCCCGAATGGAAATACTACCCATTGTCCTCCACACACCTGCCAGGGGCTGATTGTGGCTCCCTAACCACTACCCAACTTCCCCTGCTCCTCCTCTGCGCCCCCTCTGTCGCCGCGCGAGATCGAGAACGCGCCCCCCCCCGCCTTCATCTGATATCGGAGCTCTGCAGTGAATATGATGAAAAATGAGATGTTGTGTTTTTTTTTTCTTTTCTGAATAATGGACTTTAGAGAAGAGGGTGACATAAACTTGAATGGGCTCTCTCTCTTTTCTCTCTTTCCTCTCTCTCTCTCTCTTTTCGTCTATGTTCTACATGCTTCTACAATATTTACTCATCATAGTCAGATTATTTTGAATCTGACAAGGGGGTTCTTCAACAGATATATCGTTTGAATATTCTTTTACGTCCTTATGATTGAATTATTAGATTATAGTGCTCTGTTTCATTTGGTATAATCTTTTTTGGCCTCCAAATATCATATTCCATAAGGCAACATATTTTGCTGAATAAAATCTCTCTTTTTGTAATTCTTGCTTTTGCTCTGTATGTCTTGCTGGGTAGATCATTCAAAACAATTAAATAAGTTATTTTATTGTGCCATTTTACTGGGCTGCCTGAAATATTTATGGACCAGAGACTCTAAACTTCCCGTAATCCAATTTTATTTATGTAGGCTGTTTTTTTTTTTTTTTTTTACTTCCATCACTTTTCTCATAAAACTTGTTACCCTTTGTCACTCCTTTACTGCCGGATTTATTTTGACTGCAGGGCTGACACTCAGTCGCATTATGCTGTGGGGGCTGGACACCATTTCCCAGCATGAAACCCCAGCATCAGCCATTGGCAAACGGGTGCAGTGCGTTAACACTGATTGGCTGACCGCACCAGAGGGCGGGCTCAGAGGATTAGACAGGATATCCACTTAACAGTTACTGAGTTTGCCCTGGAAGGGAATGTAGCCTGATATGAATGAAAGACTGCTCAATCAGCTGGAATCTTGACAGAATGGTATGTCCTTGAAGAATGTTGTGATGGCCTTGCTGGTTGAGACTGCAGTGGATTTTGCTAAAGATTTCCAACTCTGTCATTACCGAAACAACCCCAGACTATGACACTGCCTCCGTCGTGTTTGACAATGAGAACTGGAACGTTTTACTGGTACTGAACATCAAAAGAACTTATGCTACATTTTCATTCCTACGCTAGTGATCCTGTTATCAATGCAGGGAATCATTTAGCAATTTTCCATTTGAGTGTAACAGTTTACTGATGTGCTACTAGGGTGTTATGAGTATTTATTTTGACTACTAATGAAACATTGGATTCAAAGAATAAAGTAGTCAAGAAAGACCCAATAATCCAGTACAAGGTCAACTAACCACAGACACAAATATAGATTGTTCTCCTGTATGGAGCTAAACTTTACCGTGTACATTCCATTACATTATATCTTTAACGAATCTTCCAACAGCAGAAGAGATGAAGTTTTGATGGAGAGCATAGCCTATCGCTTGTGGCTGCTTTAAATTACCATGAACTGAGACACAAACATGTTAAGCCTGAGAAACGTATTCTGTCCAAGATCAAGCAGACTCCGAAATGGCTGTGATCGTCAAGGTAAAATTTCACTTTCATTTTAAGCTTACTCTTTCAACGTTTTCACAAAAACAATTTCTTGCCCATCCCCATGCAAGCTAAAAGGGTAAAATAGTAAAACTTGGTATTAATCAACTTTGAGGACAAACACTATGGTGGTTTGATTGAAGACCCTCCTTAATTTATAGAGATTAAAATCAATCTTATGGATCAAGATTTGGTGGGCCCATATAGTTTATTGGATATCTCCATGAATAATGGTCTTGTCGCAGAGTCTGCAATTACCCAAGGTTATTAAGTCAGAATGGATTGCCGCGGTCTCTGCTGGGGGAGGGTCTTGATGGCCTTCAGGTCTCCTAGGTCATCAGCAGGATCGCCAGGACCTGGCTTGTCCAATGCATGCTGGTGCTGTTGATAAAACGCTCCTGTAACCCTCCTCAAACGTTATACTCTGCTTCAAGGAGATTCCCACATGCAATTACTTTGCTGCGATGGAAGTTCAAGAGTCTCGTGTTTTATTCAAAGGATCTGACTATCAGTGTTTCTCTTGTCAACACAGCTTTGTTACTGATATTATTGTCTTCAGTCGTTAGCTGGAAGCTTGTTTGTTTTCGCTTTTATGTTATCGCAGATAAAACGGGAGGTGAGAACCTCCAAGGCACTTGGTCTGCATAAGCCAGCAGCACCTAATGATTAATTAAAAACAGAGAATAACAGCTTCTCTGAATGTGTCAGTTGTTTCTGCTACTTGGGTAAATGGTGCCAACTTTGGTTAGCATTTTGAAATAAAATTTGTAGCACAGATATGGTTCTTTGATTGAAGTGATGGGTTTCCCTGCCCAGTGGAGATTTGCAGTTTCAGTATTATATGACCATGAATGGAAGAGCAAGTTAAAATGTGTTTGTTTGTTCGAAACTGGCATTTATTATTCAAGTGGCTTGGTGGAGTAGGCCCAGTTATACAGTACGTAGGTCCAACACCTCCAGATATAATTAAAACCTCTTCACACTTGCAGTTATAAATACTGGCAATTTATGAAGCTGGTGAAATTTATTGATGATCCTACTTAACTAAAACAAATAAGTAATCATTCAGAGATTTTATCCAATATTGCTTAAATGATGACAAGTTTTTTAACCTTCAGCTACAAAGTAGGAAAAGTCTTTGTTGTAGCTGTTTATTTTTATTACTGAAGCAACATTTACACACCAGAGTTGACCTGGGAATCTAATCTTCAGTTTTTTTGAACAATTGTCCCTGCATGATTTAATTGCAAAAAATATTTGTCACCAGAGTAAATTGTATAGTTTTCTTGTGTTGCCATTATTTCTCCCTAGCAGAGGTGGACATTTCAGGTCCAGAAAGTAAAAATCCAAACAAGGATTTTGTT
>JAODLC010000045.1:13180704-13191274 GCA_026781145.1 Hippopotamyrus pictus | reverse complement strand
AGAAAGTAAAAATCCAAACAAGGATTTTGTTTCAACCAACCAGTTGAGCATAAAGGGCTCAACTGGTTGGTTGAAACAAAATCCTGGTTTGGATTTTTACTTTCTGGACCTGAAATGTCCACCTCTGCTCCCTAGTATTATGGGATATACTCACTTGCCTCTTTATTTATGCTTATTTGCTTCTGTTTTTTGTAAATAATGTGATTTTGTCATATTGCTTGAAGTTTACTGCTTGAAGTTTGTTTAAAAGCAACAGTTTACTTAGTACAATAAAAACACAGAAATAAGAAAAAGTGTACATATTTTACCTTTACAGTTCACTGCTCGTTTAATACATATTTGTTTGTTTGTTCGTTCATATTTGTTTGTTTGTTTGTTTGGCTTGCCAGACGTACTCCTCCAGCGATTTCTATGTAGTTTATGATTAGCGAATTTCAATGCAGCAGCTCAGGTTGAGTGCCCCGCCGCCCCGCCGTGACACGCCCTGCTCAGGGCCCCTCCGCAGATCCGTCCCCCTTCCATACTCATGTTCATTTTACTTTTCCGGATGTTGCCCAGTGACAGTAAGTTAAGAGCAGGCCTGTCATTATTCGCCCCGCAGCCGTTGGCCCCTTCCCCCGGCCAAAGCGTGCACTCATACAACCTCGAATAATTAATTTATAACAATACGCCGCATGCTGTCCAGGCGCCGACTCATTATTCAAATTGTTTTGCCTTTGCTATTAATTAAGAAACCCGGGCTGACCTTGGCAGCCGCTTCAATGCGTCTTACGGCAATGAATATAATTTAGAAAGCCGATAGCGTGTGCAGCAGCAGACGATAACGCGGGGAAGCTACGCGATGTAGCTGCATCGTGACGGGGATCCATACTGGTAATCAGTCTGCCAGAGATGCGATTCAGTTTTTTATAGCAATTTATGAAAGGCTGTGTTGCAATTGTAAAACAAGAGGCTGAATAGCTAAAAAGAAAGTTACATAAAAAATTAAACAAAGGCGAATTTCCTCTGTGCCAATTAAACACAAGCGTGGAAAATTGATCAGCGTAAAAACAGCAAAACCAAAAGAGAAACATAAATGTATGTAGGAGTTTCACAACAGATGACTGATATCAAGTCTTTGGATGCCCCTTCTTTTGCTATTGATCAAAGCCTGTAACGCTTTCAAAAACTGCTGCTCTTCAGGTCTTTGGGGCCAAATTTCCCTGTTTTAGATGAGGATTGTTAAAGGTTGAGGTGGGGGTGGGGGGGTCGCGGAGTTCTACTTTTTCACGGCACAAAGGCGCTGCCTTCCATGCAAGCTGTCCTCATTGAGAGGCGCTGCTCGGGGCCCCGGGGCCAGCAGAGTGGGCAGTCACCAAAAAACAAAATACATAAAAAAGAGGTCACATGCATATTCATCAAATGGGACATGCAGACGCAGGCTGCTTTTAATTGTGTGTGACAGCAGAAGTAAGGTCGAGGGGAAACCAACACATGACCGCCTGGCACTGAGCCCCCCCCACGGCCATTAGGGCCGAACTGGGGCTTCCTTAAGCCTCCTTCAGACGCTCTTAAATATCTTAATGCATGTAAGAAAACACGATTACAATATTCTACAGAAATTGTGTTTTTTTTAAAGATGAATATCTAAAAAAATAAGAATAAAAATAGAAACGATGAACTATTGGAAGTTATGATAATATATTTTATGTTGTACCTGTAGTGTTTTCCTGCGCTTGTATTGAACATATATCTGTGGTGCTGGAGAAATGTCATTTTTGTTTAAAATTTTACATTGTTATGAAATGTCAAAAAATACTAACAACATATATACTTCTGGGCAAAAAAATTGACCAAACCCAAACTTGCGAAACATTAAGCTTTTAAAGGTCTCAACAGCAAATAGCCAGAGGATATTTTGGAAAATTCTGAACACCCAGACATGTGTTACTTTGAATTTAAATCTTACATATAAATCTTTTCTCGATTTTATCTTTGTGTGCAACAGTACTATGTTCATTAATTTCCAGCTTTTTTCCCGAACAGCAAAGAGCAGAGACGAGCAAACGGTGGCACAGATCTCAGGCTCTTTTAGTTCTTGCAAATTATCAGACCAATAATTTTTTGTTGAGACCATCCATTACCCATTTATCCATACATTTTCTGAAACTTGGTACATTTTACATTTATAGTTCATTGCTTGTCTAATGCATATGTGTTTGTTTGTTTGGCTTGCATACACACACATACACACACACACATACTATTCAAACCTTTGAATTGCTGACGGTTAGTGGATAGACAACAATAATTTAGAGGTGCGGTAATGGCAGTCCCAGCAGTTTGCAGACAAACATATTTGAGCAAGATGCTTGGAACTCCCTTTGTTGATTGCCCGCTTTGGAAATCCGTCTTTGTGTCACAGACCGGTTGGCTGATAGCCTACCTGTTCGTGACAGCCTGAAAGGACCACGTAACCTAATACCCCACTGTCAGAGCAGCAAAGAAAGAGAATTTGGCCCTTGGCATTGTAGTGGTGCCTTAATTATAAAAATGGCTGGGGCAGGCTTCGGATTTCGCATTACGATCTTTCTGAGATCACTAATTATGATATTGGTTTTCCCCAAATTAGGTCGGTAGGAATGGTCTTCTTGCAGAGGTTATTTTTAAGTTGAGTCACTCTGGAGGAAAAGTTTATTATCTCTGCTCGTATCTCGCCCCAAGAAACCTGGCCGTTGTGACGAGCAATCCTACCGCCTCACGTTTAGTCTACCTTGTCCCACGCTAATGCACTACGCTTAACCAACAGCTAGTCAGCTAGTGAAACAGGCCCAGTGAAATGCCTCAGGACAATAACCGATGTTGCTTTAAAGACTATCTGAAAAGAAATAGCTTAACCCTTTTTTCTTCTCTTTTTTTGCTTCTTTTCATTGCATGGGGGCTTGGCTACATTCCGAAATACCTACAGGATATTTTTAGACCTGACAGGGCACCTTTCTGTCAGTTGTCAAAAGATGAATTGAGTTGGCGTTGAAAGTTTTTTAAAACATAAGATCTCAAGCTATACCTACCAAAAAAGCCTCTTCATATCTTTTGGTGATAAAAAAAAATGAATTGAACTGTAGCGTGTCATTGACGTTAATGCTACAACACAGCAGCTGCCTGCAAACCTGTTTCTCCCAAACTTAGTAGATTCCTTGAAATCTTTCATTGAGCGGTGGTGAACTGCACAGGTCAGTCATCAGCAAGGCAAATGATTTCATATGATTGTCAGATGTGCTGTGAATTACTGCGTTCCAAAACATTAGCTTTTGGGGTCTTTGTATTTCCAAGGTTTGCCATTTCAAATCTCCAGTCACAGGAAACGGTTGTATCCATACAGACAATCATAACTAAATCACTTACAAACCAGATACATGTAAATAAATGTCTCATGTTAAGACCAGAACAGCTCATTTGTAGGTAGCTAATTCTGAACTGGTTAGTGGTAGACAGGAAGCAAGATCACAGCCGGGCTTGTAAACTGAATTCATACTGGTGCTTGCTGGAGATGCTTAGGGAGGACGGATGGGTGGACTGATAAAGAAACATCGATACTTTCTATCTGAATGCTTTCATTTTGAGAATCGTTACTAAAGTAAAAATATTGTTTTTTTTTCCCAGTAATTAAAAATATTCATATTATTATAAGGAGCTGGAGATGAACTACCAATAAGGGGGGGAAAGGGGAGGGGCCCATATGCTAGGGAAATGGAACAAACACCCCCCATGGTATTGAATATTGGAATCGGTATCAGCAAATACTAACCTTGGAATGATTTGGAATCAGATCGAAAAGAAAATCAGTGGCATCGCCCCTCGCTAACAGGCACTACATTTTGAGGTGTGAGCGATACAGTCACAGTGCTCCAGGAAAAGGCCCAGCATGGAATTATTTCTGCTCTAGCCTGGGGGGCACCGCACCATTTCAGCTCTCCGAGACGTTCTGAGAAGGCTCCCCCAGCAGCCTCTGCCTTTGGGCTCCTCAAACCACACATTTTACCTCCACGCTGAGCTTGTGGAATAGAATCTGCCACAAAACAAGCAGAATCTGACACAACGCGTGCCGCCTTCATCTTTCTCTGTTTCCTGGCTGCCACAAAAATGTGGTTCATTACTAAAAACACCCTGAATAGCTCCTCCCCTGGAGATACTCTGGATGGAGCGGATTTTCACTTCAGGGATAGACACCACTCTCCTCTTCATCTCTGTATGGCTTCCCTTTAGCTCGGTATCTTTTTGTCGCTTATGGATAAGTGGGTTGGAAAATGGATGGATGGATGTTTTTTTGTCGGTTAGATTCCCTTTGCATCTCCTTAGACACCACTGACGTCATCTTCACCTTATTCCATGAAGACCAAATGCCACCACTGCTTCTGATTACCTTAAACGTCCATTTAGACAACCAGTCACATTCTACACATAAAACAACAGACAGCTCTGCTTCGTCTTTATAAGATTCATTAAGCTGCTGATTACTCTCCTCAACTCTCTGATTACTTAATTATGCTTCTTCACCAACCTGCTGTTCCTCCACTTGTTTTTCCTCTTAAGGTCTTTGTCAAATTTTTACTCCTATTAAGTGCCCTGCCTCATATTCATTCATTACTTTATAACTTACCCATTAGGTTACTCCTACTTATGCATCTTCCTACATTCAATTTCCATCCCCAGGGCATGAGCATCCTCCAGTTTTGTAAACACTAAATGCATCTAAGGCTGGGTACATGGCAAGCCATTGGCAAAAAACATGTTGCCAATTTGTGCTAGAAGACACCGGCCTTTCTAGAGATCACAATTGACATATGGCCAATCAGATAGCCGAGTTTCACCAATTAGCTTTCATGCCAATTCGACAGTCTAAGTCGGCCAAAACCGAGTCGACGGGGACTGACCATGTCTTATTCTGCCCCACACACTGACTCTCACCAACATACGAACAATGGCTTGGCGTGTTCCAAGCTTAACTGTGTGAACAGGGCTGAAACCTTGATAATTCAGCACCCTATAAAAGTTTCTTTTTTGGTTGACTGTCTAATATTCCAAAGAAGCCTTCCTGTTTATAGAATGTCATGTTATGCCAAAAAGCATTTCATGTTATTTTCTGACTTACCTACATATTCGACTTAAACACAGACTTAGTGGATCTTGTTTGTGACCTGGAGTCTGCCTGTATGTATGTGACCTCTTCTTTACCTTCTTATTTTGGCTTCTCCTCTTTTCTTATTCCACGTTCTCCCCTCCTGTCAATGTAAATAGGAGATGAAATTTAGCCACTATCAACAATAAACACTAGAGTCGAACGTTGCCCAAACTCATCCAGGATATAAGTTTCACAGCTTTTTGTGTGTGGCGAAAAGTTGCCAGATCCTACTGAAAAGACGCGAGATCTGTTACATCGGGATTATTGTGCTCACTCTGGTGTGTGTGCTTGTGGGCAGGAATGTCCTCAGTACTCACCCCACCTGGCCAGATTAGGTTACTGCTCACAAATTATTGCTGTGGTTACAAACATACTATGGAATACTATAGCCAGTTTAAACCATACACTATGACAAAATGGTCAATTTAGGGCCCTTTCTAAATAAAAGCTTAATGACCTGGACTTATTCTTTTCCTCCTACTTCACTCCTCTCGAGGAAATGACAACAGCACTTCAGACTAATGGAGAGAAAGCTGAGGGCCTGAGAGGTGACTACAATGTGACTCTTCTGTGACTCTGCCTTTCACCCTGCTCAAACTTCCTCTTCCTCTTCAAGGGCAAACAAGAAAAAAGCCGGCTTGTCTCGACGCCAGGACCCACTAGAAATTAAAGTGCGACGGAGACAATGAACCGTAAATGGTCACTGGGTTTACACGAGACCATCATGCCCAGTTGAAGGCATCGTGTAAAAGATTTGCCAGCTAAAATACTGTGCCCTTGTTACCATTCCTGTCACGTTGACAGAATTCGTTGCTTTTTTCTTTTTTTTTTTTTCTGGAAGTTTGCTTAACCAGGAGTTAAGAGAATGAATGAAGCCAATGATTACAAGAGCTCTGCCTGTAATCCTTTGCATAAGCGCCTTTATTCCCAGCTTGGGTTTCTGCAGGGGAAAGTTCCAGTAAAAGTTGGCACATGTGACATTTCAGTACAGAAGAAAGGTGTAAGTCAAGCATATTCAGACCTGCCTCAGCTCCCATCTACTGTACAGATTCAGTGTCCGTATCATGTTTCTGAAGCTTAATATCAAATTCCTGTCATTCTATGTATTTGCCAGTGTGTGTGTGCGTTTGTGCCTGTGCAAATCGCCCCTTTGCTTATTCAATTTTCAACCAAGACATAAAGTAAATGTTGATGCGAGGACAAAGGAACGCATTGCACGATACATGACAGTTCAAAAGATTTTTACAACTCTTTTCTAAGAGAAAACCACGCCTTCAGTTGCAACATAAGCATTTATAAATGCTACATAGCTTATGACAATGCACCTTTTATTGAAATGAAGTGGATCACTGAATGGGCAAGTCAATAAAATCACACTAAACTTCTGCAGTAATACTGATGCTCACACTTTTCCTTGCTTTTACATTCACCCTGTATTACTAAAGCTCTTTCGCAAACTTTTCTCCTTTGAACAAAAAAACAAACGTAATGTGTGCAAATCCACTCGCAGGCATAACCTAGAAGTATTGTGTTTCTTTGAGGCGATGGCTCAGACAAAATACATCCATCTCAAATGAAATACATCCACCTCTTCAATTGTCATTTACCCTTTGCCCATATGTTTATTTATTTTAATTGTTGTTTTATATTCATTTGGATATAAAAAGTGAATAAACACAAATTTGTAGTTATTTGTTTTCGCTTTCCGAAAGTCCATTCCTTTAAAGATTCTTAAAATGTCACTTTTCACACTATGCTACATGCAAGTTTTGGTAGCACATTCTAGGAAGCTTATGAAGTATTATAATCAATACTATAATGCCTGTCAATAGCAGATGCTGTCATGCTTTATTAATTCTTGTACAGACCATTATAATGCATTATGAAGGTATTATAATGCTTTATAGATGACAGCTGTTAGTAAAGTGTTATAAAAAAAAAAATTCCATTGCTCACCTTGCTAAAATGTGCCACAACAGATCTATGGGTATAATTACAGCTTCATGCCTCTAGCTTTATGGGTTTGAATCGCACCTCTACTTTGTAGGCATTTTGCAGGAGCTGCCTTCCATGGTCTAAGTGGCGTCTCTGGACACTGTGCACTGTGTGAGAATGTACAGCCTAGGATTGACTCCAGATCCCACTGCAACGCTAACCAGAAAAGGTTGAAGGAGAGATGGATGGATTTGACACAATAGTGTCTCTCAAAACAGTGTTATAAAAGCTTTTAAAAATGACAGATGGAAGGATGTGATATCAAACACATGTCATTCCTTTAATGATTTGTAGAATCATAAAATCACTTATAATGTGGATGAATGGCAGCTTATTCAAGTAGAAAGACTACTTCTGTGAGGTTTTTTATCCTCTCGTACAGTACAGCATGGAGTATACATTTTACACGTTTCAATAAAGGATTTTTACTGCATTAGGTTATATAGGTGTAACATATCTTCCTTAATACTGTAATACCATCGATGGCTTCCTGTAATAATGTTGTCCTCTAATTTTATAGGGGGTCATATAAAAGATGTTGCACATGTTCAATAACAAATAATAAATAATAATGATGGTCTTGGTAACATTTCTTTGACTTTGCAGGGTCACCCATTTTTATGAAGGTCTAAATGTATTTAACTGTTGTTGGTTTCATCACGTTTTCCCTGTTTTCTCATTTTATTGTAGGAATATAATCCCATTCTTTGGTATTTGCAAGAAACTCCAGTTGTTCTAATGATTCTCCCACCTGGAAATATATAATATAAGACACTGTAGATATGAAGGTCTGTTTGATGAGACTAGGTTTTGTGAATGATTTGAGTGGCAGTGTAGAATTATTAATGCATATGTGAAAAATAAAGAATGAGCGAAGTGCAACTGGTTTGGTTTTGGACATTTTTGTTCCTCCTTCCTGGCCGCCCAGTGTCACGGTGCAGCGACGAGACAAGTCAGCACTTGGACTGCAAAGAAAGATTCCGGCTTCTGTCTCCTCATTTAAATGACAAGAATCGTATTATTAACAAGAGTAACTGTCTGCCCACTGGCTTCGCGTTTCCCTGCCTGGTAACCAAGCTCCTCAGGGTAACCTTAATCTGCTCACTGAATATATTCATCCTCTGTTGGACGTCCAATCCCCCCGAAACTGGGCCTCTGACGGCAGTATTTTCATTCATCCCTAATTAAGTGTTTTCATTTGAAATCGTGAAACTATAGACTGCAGTGCTGAGCATAATTCATATCGAATGATCTGCCAACATTTCAGCAGACAGGGTTTTTTCAGGGGGTTGTAAAAATTCTCTTATCTGATATTGGTTTTATCCAGGAGATCCAGTTTAAGTACTGCCCGTTGCCTGGGTTTTATAATGACCCCAGTTATAAATGTGAGACGGCCATAAAAGCCTCACAAGATGTCTTGTTAAGAAAAAACAAAAGAAGCAAACTTATTTTGCTCTGCTTTCTCAATGGCTGCCAAAGTACTATTTTTTCTTTATTTCTACAATTAAATAAAAGCAAAACTTCTTGCTGTGCGTGTATTTCATTTGCTTTCGTTATTGGTAAGCCCAGATTCTCATCAAATTTATTGTTTTTAATGTTATTAATAATAATTTAATAAGTGTAGGCATTACAGTATGTTTCCGAAGAGAGTTTGGTTTTACTACTTCTACATTTACTACATCTTCTGGGGTAAATCTGTTTCCACCAAATGCAGCTATGAGGATCTTGCTTCTCTCATATCTTATCAGCAGTAATAGAGGTTCCAGCAACTGGTGACAGGGTTGATGTTGACGTACTTCCTAAATGTCCTATCTGTGCTTTAAATTGTCCTAAAAAGAGCCACATGTGACCAAACCCAACCAAGTATTTTGTCCCTATTGGCCAGCTTTATGTTCTGTTATCACAGGGTGTGATGCAGCAAACAAGCACATCAATACCATATAAGTGCAAAAGAGTAACTGCAGGGAACACTTTATAGTTCCCAGTGATAGCTGAAGAATTTCCCACATTGGCTTTAAGCGGCCAAGGAGATGAGGACACGGGCCCAATGAAGTTCCAGGACTACCTGCCTGGACATTTATGGAGCATGCAGAGTCTTCACCTACATTTACAAGCTAAACACAAAAAATAAACTACACAAAAAAAACACACAGCAATGAAAATAAATGCTCATATGGAGAAAATGCAATATTACAGGGGATTGGTGAGTTTTGTGTTGACATGCAGCATTTCCATAACACTATACTCTAATAGCTGTATAATAATAAATGTCATATATATGGTATATAGTTACTTTTGGGTAGCAATCCTATTCAGAATTGGTGTTAAAAATGTAAATTGCAATTCAACTAGACCTATATTATGCCATAAAGACCAAGGTTGTTACACTAAAAAAAACATTTAACCATTTCAAAGGAATCGTTTGATATCAAAGTCTTCATTCAAACTCGAAGGGAGTACGCAAATCCAAAAAAAGAACACTCCCTTCTAAGAAAAAGATAATCTATGTACCCTACTCTTCTCTAGGTTTTTCCTCCTTTGGTTCCGAAGTACTTCAAAGAGGCGATTAATGGATTAAAGACGGGTCCGGACGGGTTTTAAGTTTAAAACAGAAATAGAATGTCTTAGTAAGTAAGGCACAGTACACTGATCACATACTTCGGCGCTTTCAGGAGTTGCTGCACTTCCTTGTGGTCCAGTATTTGAAAAGATTATAATAAAAAAAAAATAAAAATTTTAAACCATATTATCAACTCGGACTCCAGCCTGGGAAATTAAATATGTTAAAGTTGTGCCTGTAAAATGAAAAATCACAAGTCTATCATTTACCATAAGTCGACCTCTAACTGGGGGGCGTCACTTTCCCTGACGGCACTTACTAACGTGGACATGGTGCCCATTTCAACTTAACAATTAAACGTAATACGATTAGTCATCCGTTGGCAGCCAGGACTTTTAAGATTATAGGCATAATTACGGGCACCATGTCCAATGTAAATTAACATGATAAAAAGCCCATGTGGATGATCAGGTGTCGGGTAAGACTACTAGACAACTGAAGAGCAGGATATCTACACATCGCCGTGACAGGAAGCTGCAAAACTCCTGTCGAGGTACAGTGTGTGTAGAAGTGGCATAATATTACATTTCAGCAAACACCAAGAAATAATAAGGAGATGTAGCCAACAGTCCGCTTATTACCAGCTGTTTTTGTTATTACCAGCTGCATTATTTCCAATGGAACCAAAATAAAGGCTTTAATTTCCCACACATCATTTTTTAAGGTTTTATACGCAAAGTTAACATATTTATGTTACGTTCCGCAGTGGAGGCGAGTGGGTAAGCAGGCGACCAGAGCCAGTAGGACGGGAAGACGGGGTTTTAATGGGCAAATAGGCAGACATCCACGAACAC
>JAODLC010000045.1:13160070-13177423 GCA_026781145.1 Hippopotamyrus pictus | reverse complement strand
CGCCCCCCCAATTTCTCCCAAGCCCCCCCCACCTCCAATGTGTCATTTATCTCCCGGAATGACAGATTTATGTCACATTCTGTTCCAGCGTTCTGAATTTCCCCGCATGGACGTCCTGCTCTGCGTCAACAGCTGCAGCTCTGTGCCAGAATGAAGCGGAAGCGATCGGCATGCGCATCAGATGGCTGACGGCGTTTCCGCCTAGCGTGATTTCATTTGGCTGGGGCTGCTCCTTGCGAGGGATCTCCAGGTCATGACCCCAGGCCTATCAGGGTGGCCTCTTTCGCATGGCGGCCTGCCCTCCGCCTCAGGAAGGCAGGGAATGAGGAACGTCACGTCTGCTTGGCAGCTCAGCATTAAATCTCCCTGCATCATAGATTAAGATTTCAGTGCATCAGCAGATCGCAGCTCCTGTGCGACATATTGCACTGCCATTAACATATTCATGCACTATAATGCGGTTTTATTTTTTCGTTTATGTCAGAGCAATTTATTGCACGATGCGCATTATCTAAGCCAGGCACATCACTTCATTTATTGTACATAATTTTATTATAATAGTCGTCTTGATTGTCATTAAGTGTTTTGCACAACACCCCAAAAGTAAATTTCTTATATATTATAGTACTTTTCGGTAAATAAACAATTATGCAATAATTCCAATAATTCCGATTCCAATCTACAAATTTCAGAGAATTCACTGTGGACTGCTGTTAATTTTTTAATATATTTAATTGCTAAATATATATGTAATTGTTAAATATATTTAAATTTCATGTTCTGCTTAGGAGTGCAGTGTTTACTGAATGACTTTTAGATTACTGTGTCCACATGCTGACTGCATCTGATAAGCTTAATGAAACACTGCAGTATGCGAGATGCGAGGGTAATAATGCAGAGTAATACATGCGTGTTCTGGCTGGCATGGAGCCCAAGTTTTGACCCCCCCCCCCCACCTCCCCCGAACAGGGCCTTGACTGTTTCACTCAGCCAATCATCTCCAATATCAGGTCCCCATGGCTTTGCATGGAGTTCGAGTGAGTGTTGCATTTTCCCAGTCATTCTTTATTCAGCTGCATGACAAGGGCTGCAGTAGCTGTTGCATTAACGCTGTGCTGCTATCGCACCATTTGAATTCAGCATAGTCGAATCAGCTTCTATCTGGGCTCCTGACTCACCTGTCCTTTATCTCCCCTCCATCCCCGCTGATCCCCTTCCTATGCCCACCAATCATATACAGTAGCAGGGCCAACTACATCACCAGCCAATGATATGTTTAGAATCTGTGAGTGGCAGGGGAAGGGAAATTGCAGTGGCCAATCAGAATCCAGCTGTGGCCAGTGCCCCTGTGGCCCCTCCCCCGTATACGCCTGTCTATGCCATAAGGCTGTGCCCCTCCCTTTTCCGCTCTCGTATTAGTCATAACCAATTAGCCAAGTTTTAAGCCACCGGAAGCTTATAAATATAGCAGAGAGGGCCAGCCGTCATTATTCCTGACAATTAAAGTGTTCTGTCATCGTCGAGAGGCTTTCATTAATCTTAACTTGTCATCATTGTTTATGCAGGCTGTAATTGGCTGTATGTGTGGGGGCAGGCTCTGCTGGCTTGTGGGTGTTTGTGCATGATAGTGAAATCAGAATCCATCCGTCCATTGAAGAGGGATAGCAGGATCCCTTTTGACCGGATGGTAATATTTGGACCTGGCCTCAAATAATAAAGAATCTCTTCATGAATACTCAATTATGCAAGCAAGGCCTTTCAAAAGTCAAACAAAAAGCTTTTTTTGATATATTATTTTACATTCTTTTCAAAGCAAAAATGCATGCAGTGATACAATTCTCTGAATAAATAGATTTTATACTATATATATATATGTACATATTTTACACTGCTATTAATTAATAGTAATATATTATTAGTATATTAATTCATCCAAGTAATGTTTATAATATTGTTATTAATCCAAACTCTGGAATACAACAATAAATATAATACATGGTAACACTTTCCTTGATGGGGCAAGTAATATAGTATTTCACTATTATTTCTGCATTAATTAACCACAAACTAAGTCTTAGTTACATACTGATCTCATCATTAATGAATCGTGATGAATCTTTTATCTCAAGTAGCAACTATTTTTATTTGTTCATGATTTTTTTTCATAATTTGTAGTCCAGTAGTAACTGAGTTATTACTAAGTATTTGTGCCCCATCAAGTAAAGTGTTACTTATAGAGTATTAGCAATTTAACAAAGCACACTTAGGACAAAGGTAATGAAGGCAGTGGTCATTTCGAAGGTATCTGTAATGCACGCCGCTCTTCACACATGACAGACAGAAAGCTATTAGCTTCCATAATCGTCCATTATCTGCTGAAGTAGAAGCGAATGGCTCCTTCCAGGCTGCCGGAATAAGAGGGCGATAACCCTGCTGGGGTGGGGGGAGGGCCCAACCTAAAGTTTGGGGGCTTGTGGGTAATTATCTGCCGTCACCATCAGTCAGTCCTCCCGAGAATCAGGCTTCTTTCTCATGCCAGGTATTTCCGAAATTAATCATGTCCTCCACCCACCCCCCCGCCATCTTCTTTTTTTTTGCAGAGGTGGGGGGTGAGGGCAAGAGTTTGGTGACAGTGGGGCTTCCATTTGGCGAGGGGCTCCTTGGACTTAAGAAGGGCCTGTTTTGCATGAACGGTGTCTGGGCTGTGATGCATCTCCAGCCCCTAAGAAAGTTCCTCCAGAGTGACCCCACAGCGGGAGTGGGGCATTAGTCACTGCGTGTTCGAATCGCACCCCGGGGCTGGTGCATGCTAATTTGACCCATTGTTTCAGGGTGACTGACTTCCCAGTGCCCAGGAACAAAAGCTCTTTGCATATGACTTGCCGTTGCCTTGTTTAATATTTACATCTGAATATTCGTCCCGGTTTCGCTGCAGAACTATCAAAGCTGGGAAGAAAAACGCCCTGCTTTATTTTTTTTGTGGGATCGCATTTTTTTTTTGTTTTGCATGGTTGCGTGGCTGTTTGAAGCATACACTCCTGTGAGGATGTTATGGCAGTGTGAGTGTAAATGGCCATGAATTCAATGGGCCATGCTCTTTTTGTCACTTTCAGCAGGACCTAGCGGGTCACGCCTTTTCACAACAGTAACATAATGCCAAAGAGACATATTTCGCTGCCCCGAACCCAACAAGGGCTCATTGTGTGAAATCGACTGCCGACAGGAATTTTAAACCCACAATACCATGTTACCTTTTGTTGGGGCCTTTCAGAAATTCGGATATTCAGAGTAGTCTTCACGACTGCCTGTTTGTCTGTCTACATTTGAATTATTTTCCAGCTTCTTGCTTTATAAATAGTTAATACAACGATTTGCACTGTTCCATTGAGGAAACCTTTAATGAACTGCAAAAGAATAATGACTGAAATGTTTAGTTTAGTTAGATTTGTTGATTAAAATCAGTTTTTGTGATATTTAGACTTTATCATCATTTGTAGCAACACCCACAATTTTTTTTTTATGATGCACTGAAATTCCAAAAAAGGCACGTATTCTACCACGAATGTGCCATGAATTTATGCCGATGGGACAAGACATCAGGAGAAGCAGAAGAGTTTGTGAAGATGTCAGCATTATGCACAATGACAGCATGAGGAAAAACAGAGCATTAATTAACATTGTCCATGAGCGCAGAAGACCGTCGAGGGGCAAACCAAGTGTATGTGGCCGGGGGTGAGGTACGACGGTGGCAGCCAGGTCACGGGGATCAGACTTGTGGCTTCAGACAGGGGAGTCTGGGGAACAGTCTAGCTAATTATGTCTGCCAACCGTTCCTGCCTCGGAATGAAATATGCAAACAAAACCACCGCCCACCCCTCCACTTGAAATGTTGGAAGCTGAAGTTTGTCCGATGATGTGGGGGACGGTTTTGAAACAGGCAGATCCATCATGCAAAGCGTCGTGTTGACGGCGGCAAGGCAGGATTGCTGAAATTAATTTCCTTTGAACGGCGAGAGGCTGAATGTTTCAGATGCTAAACGTGTCGGCTAGACGCCCTTTCGATGCAGCAGTGCGTTACTGCAGCCAAAGTCAACTCCATGGCCGAGTAAAACAGCTAAATGACTTTGTGAGACTCATTTCCTGTTATACCTCATTTTAAAATCAAGTTACAGTAGTAATATTCACAGAAAATATTCTAATAATATACTGATGATATCTTTTTGCATATGTAAATGCTGCATATAATAATACATAATGACAGGTCCACTATTCTATATCTATGACTATATAGACCTATAAGTAATATTTATGAATAATTATTTGTGATTAAATCCATATGGTCTGGATTCCCTTTGTCTTTAGATGTTAGTGAGTTTGTGTGTATCTTGTGACTTGAATTGTTACTCGTGCAGTCAAGCGTCGAGCTACTGCATGCGAGGCCCCACTTGCGGGCCCCTGTTCCATCTTCTGTGAAATCATTGCATATCTATGTTAGCGCGTATATCTATGTTAGCGCGTATATCTATGTTAGCTTTTAACTGAACACCTGCAGCGGTCCTGACAGAAATGATCTAATCCTCTTTGAGCAGGGATTTCATTTTGCTGCCACACAGAATAAGAGTCTTGTATGTCACCCCACCCCCAGCCACCCCAACCTTGAGGCATCAATTCAATTCTCTCTCCCGTTGTACCGAAGACACCCTGGCAGCCCCTCGTACAGCACCTCAGGTTAGAGGTCCCCTGTAAACGGCTTCTGTGCGCTTCACAGCGCTATAGGTAAGCAGGAGGGCGTGATGCACACAATGGCCTCTCTGTCTCGGCACAGCTCTAATCAAACAAATTACTTTGCCATTCCCGTGATCGCTGATCCACGGCGATACCCTGCGACATGCAGCTAGAGGTCCTGGAGGTGGAGACAAGACGGATCCAGGTTTTAGGGTTCAGGGATGGAAATGAGGAATATGAGCAGGAAGACTAGCCTGTAAGGGTGGGTATCTCATACAGACCTGAATCTGATTAATGTAATCAAACATGTAACGACATCCACGTCTCATTTAATCAAGGTGTCTTAATCACTATTCTGGACATACTTGAAAAACTGTATAACAAGAATTATTTTGGTGTGATCTTAGTATATAAATAATGAAGTGTGCTATTTTATTTTTTATGTCCTGTCTATCCATCTTCCAACTAATTATCCTGGTCAGGGTTATGGGGTTTATACACCTTATATAATATTATATACGATTTTACATTATATTTCTGAACATAAATGCTAGAAGGGTAAAGCCATGTTAAGAGAAACAGAATGACAGGGAAACGGCACGGCGGACAGGAGAGACGTGGAAACGGTGGGAGAACGAAAGGCTAGTTTGAGATTATCAATGTCCTCCTCCATGGGGTAACAGTGACAAATGCCATCACACTTTCATTTCCGGGATTCAGCCGTGAAATCTTCACCCTGGTGTTTTTCTGACTTGCGGGTGGTAGCTGTTATTTTTTCTTTTTCATTTGCTTTATGAAGTGCAGTCCAGTCTGGCAGTTATCCGAGGCTCGTCCCGGCTGCCACGGCGTAACGGGTGAGACAGCCATAAAACACCAGTCCTTCCCGCACTTAATCGGGAGTGACAGAGAGCTAGCTAACGCAGCGAGCGACACGGCACCCCACATGCTGAACAAAGATCTGGTGAACAGGACAGAGGTGGGGGGAGCGAGGCGGGGGCAGTGAGGCGGGGCTGCTGTCTTTGAAATATTAGCGTGATGAAGCCCTTGGCCAGATCAGATGAGCCTGCGTTAAAGGCATGGCCTCAAGCGGCAGAGTGTCAGCCTGGATTATCATCATCATCATCATCAGTAGTAATAATAGTAGTAGTAGTAGTAGAATTAGCAATAGCAGAAGTATAGTAGCAGTAGTAATAATACAGGTCTACAAAAAAATTTTTTTTCAGGTGCCAAAGTTTTTTTGAATGGATTTAGGGTATTTTGAGGGTGCTGGATTCAAAAATCGCGTTACTTTTGCTGAATTGGTTCTAGTTTTTGAGATAATGGACATCCATGAAAATAATGCATTCCCCCAATTTGACTTGTGTGTGATAACAAATGCAATAGCTTTTGGTCTGTCTTTTGACTCTTTAACAGTGTCTTAGGTAATGAAATGAATGATGAAGCGTTGAAGGAGAGTCTGAAAATAAACTTAGGGTAAATTTCACATGTGTGTGTTTGCATGTTCATTTATTGCTGTTGTTACTGTGGTGGTGAATATCTACCCAGATCAAATCTGCCAAGTCCTTCCAAAGGAAGTGCATCATGGGAACACCTGTCTGGTATTTAGCCAGAAATGGTTGAAATGCTCGTGATAGGGCCATGAAAAAATGTCGTTTGGCCAGAAGAAGAAGATCCATTCGGGCTTCACAAATGCAGTCAAAAGAAGATGTCCCTGGGATTTTCACCTATTTTGACTTCACCAGGTCCACATATTTCACAATAGAGGACCAGACTTCCAATGTTCGCTAGACAGATGGCAAATTTTGAAGCCACCGATGGCCACAGAAAGGTAGAGGGAATCTTGAGGATGATGTTGCAGCTGTGAAGTCCTCTCTTCTGGCTGGTGCAGAGTGGAAAAGAAAATGTAGTGCTTTGAGCACTTTCTCCACCATCCGCACCAGTCTTGAATGAGCTGTGAAGGGTATGTAGGCCACAACTTCCTGCAATTACTAACTGTGTCCCAGCAAATCGCTCACCACAGTGTGAACGTCATCATTAGACGTATAGGAGTGATGTCGGCTAACCGTTTGCAAAGCCCATAGCACTTCTGCTTTCAGTGCGTTGGTTGAGGAGAATGTACTGAAGGCATTGCTTGTCGTGGGATCTAGAGACACTTCCAAAGCGGGTGTAGGCTCTGTAGAGGTTGTACTTGCAGGATTGGCAAACAACTGAATGGGGACAGTTGTTGTCCGACTGTCGACAAAACGTTTGTGCTTCTCTCCCCTGATATGTGAGTCGATGACTTTAAAGCCCATTGTTGCCAGTTTGATGACTTTTTTTTACAAAGGTCGCATCGCACTTCGTAGACATTAGTCGTCTTTTTCAACCAGCCACAGTACTTTTTTTTTGAAGCATTGACATTAATAACAATTAATAACTAATTAATATTGCATTATTTAATCAAATCACGCATAACTATTTCCTGTCACTCTTAGATATTTTTAATTTCTTTTTTGTATGATGTTAGACTGTTTACTTACTAGTTGTAACTAAAATAAAAATTCTGAATGCTTTTCAAACGTGTTGCGTTAATTAATTAAGTATTAAATATCTCAGAAACTAGAGCCAATTTGGCAAAACCAAAGTCATATTCTTAATCAGCAGCACAAACTTAATATAAAACCGTTCAGACATCGTTGGCACCAAAATCACTGTATACCAGTAGAAGCACTACAATAAGTATAGTAGTATTTGTTGTGTATTAGTAATAATAGTAGTACCATCAATCGACCTATCATCCATATCTGCTTATTCTCTACAGGGCCACAGGGAAAGTGAAGGGGGGGGGGGTCCTACTGGAAACCAGTAATCATGATATTAATATTGATTTCATGTGTTTCAAACATGCTTTTATACAAAGCATTTCATCCATTTTCGTGAATGTAAACAATAGAGACGGATAATTTATTTAGGGTGGATATAATAATGAAATTACCTAAATGACGGTTAACATGCTATTAAGGGAGACGGCTGTATGACGCCTTCCAGGGGCCGTGAAGCCATACTGCTCTGAAAGAGACGTGTAGTGAATAGCGCAGCCCGGCAGGGTGTGTTCTGGTGTCACCCACGTGTGCGGCTCCACCCCCCCCCCCCTCTGACCGGCGCTTTGGAGCTCAGTAAAAGGCACCGTGGGCTCACCTCCGCTCCGTCTCCCACCGCTAAAGCAGTAAGGAAACTCACCCAGAGCGTAACCGCAAGACCAGAGGGGGGCAAGCGTGGAAAATAATAATAATGGCCAGCTTATACTCTGTATAAATATGCAGGAGATTCCTTTTCATCAGCCTGCTTGACGACGCCAAGGAAAGCATGTTTTCACATTTGTGGCATGAGCAGTGGCTCAGTGGGCAGTGCTGTCACCTCACACCTCCAGGGTTCGAATCCCGCCCCTGTCCTCCGCCTGTGGAGTTCGCGTGTTCTCCCTGTGTCGTGTGGGTTTCCTTCGGGTACTCCGGCTTCCACCCGCGGTGAGTGCGAGCCCTGTGATGGACTGGCTCCACGCCCAAGGTGCCCCTGTGCTACCTGGCATGGGCTCTCAACAACTCTATGGTGGATAAATAATTTGGGCAGGTGGATGGATGACTTACAGCTATCAGAAAGCAATTTTGAACAATTTAATGAGTGTTAAACAAAACAAAAATAAGCTAAATAGTAACTGGCAGCCCGTCCAAGATGTATCATGGCCTTGTTTTGATGCTAGCTAGGATGAAAAAGTGGTTAAAAGATAGATGGATGGATGGATGGATGGATGTACAGACGGGTGGGTGGATGGATGGAAAACTAAATATATAAAATGTGATTTTTTTTTTTATTTAACAGTTTTTGAAGAGCAATGCCATATTCCCAACTGGTAATTTCAAATAATACATATTGCAACTTCTAACATCTGAATTCGAAATATAACATGTTATATACTGCATTCATTACATTATATCCATATTACGGGGAATAGTGCACAAATCCAAAATGCAGTTTATTTATATAAGTGTAGAAATCAATAGTGGACCATTGGTAAACTCAATCAGTGTAATGCATGAGCATTTTGTTGCTAAATCGATCGCTACAAATGCTTTTGTCTGTCCGATATTGGTTGCCACGTCTGTACCAGACAAATGAGTACAAATAAGTACAAAATTTGACAAATAAGCTTATTTGGTTTTATTATGTTTATTATGTTATAACACTTAGTATGAACACAATATGTGTTATTTTGGTTTTGTGTTAACGATTTAGCTACTAAAAGCTTACTTAAAGCAGAGGAAAACAGGGTGTGATGCACAGGATCACCACAGCCGCTATAGTCTGTAATAGACATGTACGTTCTGCTGCATGCTATCGTATGTTATGACCGCTAATCAACGATGCCACCAAAAAAGGTGACTTGAAAAGTGCGCTGACACGTAGAGTTCCCGTCTCTGATATTAAAACGCTGGGACTGTTTACCAACACAGAAAACGGGAAAACAAATTTTGGTGTCCAGAGGGGTGGCAAGTGGGGGGTCAGAGATGTCTGGGGGGGGGGGTACTATTTTGGCAATGATTTACTGGCAGCCGGTCGCAAAGTTAGTTGGATTTATATGACACAGATGGTGCGGGAAGAGCCCTGTTGGCTTACAAGGAGGGACTCGGTGCTCTGTGATCTAACAGCTACCTCAGGCTGCCCTCCAGTGAGCAGAATGCGGCCTTTGAATCTTACCACGGCAATACATACCCCCCCCCCCCCCCCCCGGCTACCTGATATCTCTTATATTTCACAGCAAAGTAGCTTTTTTCTTGGCATTGCCATTTTTGATCTGTTGGTAGAAGACATGCGGGTGGGAAATGTGATCCACATGATGGCATCTCTTCACCTTTCTTGTTTCTGCAGACGCTGGTACGCAGATGCTCATACCTGCCGTCTGGGCCGGCGGAGCAGACGTCAACGCCAAGCCGATGTTTGGCTTGCGGGCAGGAGGGAGGGAATTCCAATGCGATTATTTCAGTTGGGCCAAGCTTTAGGCCCGAAGCCCGAGGTAGCCTTTCAGAGTGCAAACGGTTGCAGGCTCTTTGAGCATTACGCCAACGTTTTTGAGGCCTTGAGATTGCCTGTCGCTGTTTTTGTGTGTACGGAGAGACGCTGGCAGCTCTCAAAAGAAGCTAAGTATTAGTCCTAACTAACGTGAGGTGCACCGAGGTATGCAATACGCTCCACATGCATCTGTGTCCAACATAAACTCCCAAGACCGCAGATGTTTAGTTGAATCAGCCAGATACAGGAATGCAAAACTGCGTCATCGTGTACAAAAAAGTTGCTGGAATAATCTAGAAAGATGAACCAAGTTTCCACTAAAGCTAAAGATCTAGGTGCACCCACCCTTCTTATCTGAAAGATTCTCATGAAGTTTGATATAGTTGCTTTCAGTTTTCTATTCATATTTGTCTGCCATAAAAGTGCTGTTTTCAAACACTGTTCAGTAACACTTTACTTGAGGGGGCACAAGTAAATTAGTAATTCAATTACTACCCAAGTACAAATCATGAACAAACATATCTAATGCCTGAAATACGTGGACCGTTATGATTAATTAATGATGAGTGAACATGAGATCAGTACGTAATTAACACTTAGTTTCTGGTTAATTAATGGATTAAGTAAAAGTGTACTGCTGCATTAATTGTGCCCCCTTAAGAAGTGCTACCCCCTGCTGTCTCTCTGTCTTATGTCAACCTTAGCAGAAAAGTGAAAAATCCTTTTATAAAATCTGTACCTGCTTTTCCACATCTGTGTCTGTATCTGTGTCTATTTACACATTTAGTATAAAAACACAGTACTGCCCATCACCTCGGAACCACTATACCACCTTTAGAAGTTCATACTGATGTTTAAGATTCACTTTTATCTTAGTCTGAGTTTCTATTTTTAAACATTGTCCTGTTCATTTTCGGAATTATAATTTGCACTTTACAGACATTTGTCCGTATTAGTAATTGTAAATGTAGCCATTTTTGGACATTGGCTTTAGTAATGGTCGGCTCAGTAGGTAGTGCTGTTGAATCCCACCTTTGGTCGTATGCAAAGAGTTGGCATGTCCTCCATGTGTAACGTGAGGCTCCTTTCCGTATTCTACTTTTCTCCCATCAAAGTCACGCAGTTAGGCTAATTGGTGTCTAAATTGCCCCCCGCACGTGTATGTGCCCTATGAGGGGTCAGCCATCCAGGGTGTCCCCAGCCTTGTGCCCTGTGCTGCCTGGGACAGACCCCAGCCCCCCCCCCTCCCCCCACCCTGTCCATGACAGGCGGGTGGAAGATGGATGAAGGGTTTTAATTGTTTTCATTGGGTTTCTGGGTAGGTGGTCTTTGGTAAACTCGCCTGGCAAGTAAATGAATGGCCCAAAATAAATAAACGAGTGTAAAATATGGCGACCGACAGTGATTTGCCGGGGAATGCGTCCGTCAAAGCGCGACGGCCAGCCTCACACTCTGCAGTCACGCTTCACGGACTTTACCTTGGCCTGGACCGTAATAAGCCTGTCTACCTCGCCCAGGTTAAAATCCCAGTCTTGCCCCCAGAGTGGACCTGTTAATGCCCTCGTGGGGTAGTTGTTTAGCTAAAATCATGCGCAGCCTCTACGGAGTTGCCCCCCCCCAACCCCATGGCCTCTGCATGCCTGTTCTCCATGCCAGTGGGGGCATGCGGTGCTCTGGGTCATGTGATGCCCAGCAGGCAACGAACACGTAAATCACAGAGGGGTAGTTAGCGCCATAATGATCTGCTGCCCCCACCCCCCCACCCAAAATAATAACACTGGGTCCTTGACTTTAATTCTTAAGTAAAAAATAGCTGCGTGCTCCTTTGATCTAACCTGGGTTAATATCCAGAGGTTGGAAACAGCTAACTGCCATGATGTCATAGGCCGGTTGTTTTCCTCTGTAACCCGATATGGCGACTGGAGAGGGAGAGTCGTCATTTTTAGCTGATTTCAACTTTTATATTAGGGTTAGTAATAAGCCCAGAGCCTGAAAAGCACTGCTAAAAATTTGCAAAGCAAGCATCCATACCAAAGTCATAAAACTCTGGCAAAGATAGTTTTAAAAATAGAAATGCTATTCAGATACAGTGATCCCTGCACACCGTGGGTTGTTACATTAAAGTTTTTACTTTCTGAAAGAGATCATGAAGACTTGAAATCAGACAAAGCATCAAGACGTTCTCTCTCATTAAGGATTGAAAAAAAAAAACACGTGCAGATTTTGCATCCTAAATAATATTAAATGTAAAATTCAGGAACTTCTTCGTTCCAAAAACGATTTGCAGAGAAAAATTCCATGGATAACGATACTTTAACCAAAGCACATAATTTTTTTTTATAGATCTAATCACAATATATGATTAAAAAAAACATAATCTTTGCCTTTGCTGTTCCATTGATCATGTTTGGTAATATACCAGTATAAAGACACTATTACCATTATTCAGCAAAGTACAATGCTCTAAAGGAGTGTCTTTGTACTGGGATGAAAAGTTCACTCCTTGATGCTTTATATTCCAATGAATGTCACAGGCTGGAATTACAAGTAAGGAACGACCTGGAATGACATGTATGTATCTCAGTATAACAACTCATCAGAAAACGTTACTAGCCTCCTTCCTGAGTAAAACTCTACAGTTACTTATACACACGAACAATAAACCATAAAATACTTCCAATGTCTGACTTCACGTTCATATGACTGAATTAACTAGGAAAGTGCATGCATTGTGTTTAATGCCCTGTACAGGTGGTGCCCCGTCTCCATAAACAGCCCCCACCACTTGGGGAGTTTCTCTCTTCGTATCGTACATTGGCGCGGTCCTGGGGTGCGTCGGTCCCGGCATCTACGAAATCGAATGTTGTCGCATCATCTTCGGCATAGTGATCTTGACATGAGGGCTGTGTTTTGGGGGGGGGGGGGGGGGTTAGGGGTTAAATAACTCTCTGAAAAAACCCTGGGAAGCAGGCCTGGTAGGGAACCGTCGCATTTTCTCAGTTTGCTCTTTTTTTTTCTGTATGCGCAACGCATTTATAAACAGACAAGTACCAAGTACCAAAAGTACCAAAGGAGCTGTTACTCTCGGGGTGCCATTGTGCCGTATTTATACAATCACAATGGACTTCAAACGCATTCAGAACCTTGCAGGTTTCACATTTTGCCGCTCAAAGCTATAAACGTATCACGTTTCTCGCATGTAATATCCTCAACCATAATGTTCATTGTTCAGGCAAACAAAAAGAAGAAGTCGATAGATAATTAATATAGATAATTAATACGACGCGACAATGTGAAGGTCACAGCTGAATAACAGCGTGGACTTAGGTGAGCAAAAGAAGTGCCGTAAACTGTGGGATTATGTGAGGCTCGGGGTGGCTATAGGCTAATGGTGCCGCAGAGTGATATTTTATGGTGTGGGAGTAAACAGCGATCCCGTTGAGGTTCTGTAGTCGGTAGTAAATTTCAAGCAATGAACAAAAGTGGAAATGTTATAGCTCTGTGTAACGCAATGTCACCATAGAGTTAAGCAGTGCTATTACGTCGGTTAGCGTCAGTGGTTCAAGTCGTGTTTATCTTTCTACTCCTTAACCAGACCCACAGCCACATAGTAAATTAATGAGTTTGAAACCCCTCCCCCCATCGCCAAAATATTTTTTTTTGCTAGCTTCAGCCCCCAGAATGCCAAACCCCCCCCCCCCACAACTCCACGCCGGCGAATGCTACAAAGGGTGACCCGCCCAGTCGGAGAAATCTTCCAAAGACCAGTGTACGAGGTTGCTGGACCCCTTATGAAATTTATTTCTGGCTACCGGCGAGTCCTAAACTATTGTCCAGTGATCGTTCCGTCGCATTGTAAATCTTGCATGTAAATATGCAGCCCTGAAGCCACCATGCAGGTCACGAACGTGCCTGCCCGGATACTGCGGTGAGACATGCAGCCACACCGAGGGCTGGAATTATGGGTTTCATATGCAAGGGATTTGCATTAAACACACGCTAGAATAAATGCAAAAGAAAACAAAATATTTTTAAAGTATTGAAGGTAGCTGTGGCCGCACAGGCGGCACTCGTCGACCGCGGAGATCACCGCACGATTCTTTCATTAGCTAAGCTGGAGCCTCGTTCCTCGGAAATATGATTAGGCAGGAAGCGCAAAAGTGTGCGAGTATCCATGTGAGCAGAGCTTACACATCCGTCATGAAATGGAAGGTCTGTATCCGGGCACTCTGTCAGTGCATGGATTAGGCTGCCCAACATGATCCGAGCAGCTGAAGGCCAGGAGGAAGCCGGCAAGGCCTGTCGAAAGCTTTGAAGACTAGACGAAAAATGTGCAACAGAGTACGGTATCCAGAAATCTTCACAAAAACCGCCCGTTTGGCCCGAGAGGCAATGAAATCATGATTAAAAATAAATAAGCCATTTCAACATGTGATAAAGGCCCACAGTGGTCAAGCAAAAACATGCTCAAATGGCAAGGTGCGATCGAACCGGACCTGAATAGCAAGTGTGTCGCTCGGGATTAGCCTGACATCGCGACTCATTAACCAATCCCTACACTAAAGCTGGGTCATATGATGCTGTGGAGAACTGTTTCATCAGCTCTGGAAAGCAGCAAGAAAGATTGAGCTACAAAACATTTCAGGCCAGTCACGGCTGAGAGGAAAATGTGCAAAAAGTGGGAATGTGGGAATACATGCTTTTCAGTAAGATGATGATTTAACATATAAAACGAGGATTTTTATGCCATATTACAGGTGTTTAAGAATATATGAATAAGTTCATTTCCATGAATGGCTCAGACTTCATAATCTGCACAATTATCAAGTTGAGGGACCTGGAAGGATTTGGCCGATTAACCGTTTGCTCTTGTGCAAAGGTTTTACCAAAACGAGCAGCATCTGTAACTGCAGCAGAAGCTGCTTTCGTTGGTTACAGGGCTGAAGGTCTGGATGTTTAGATGATCAACGTGGGTATTTTAGTATTTACAGATCTGACGAGGTCTTAAGTTGGACCACAGCAATCGCAAGTAAGCGAAAAAAGTGGAGTGTACCCAAGCATTGTTTTTTGTTATTGTTTTTGTTTTGTGTTATTTTCACCACCTATATGAAGAAATATCGCGACTATGTGTGTATATATATATATATATATATTACTTTTACCCAAATTCAAAGCTTCCCTTTTAGAAAATATAAAAGATTCACCTCAAATGTGAAAAAACGCTCAGCTAGGGAAATATCACGTGTCCACCACATATAAAAAAACATGTAACTTGGTCTTGTTTACTTTGGGAAAAAACACTATTATTGAATTCTTATTAGATTAAAAACCCTTATTAATTACTCCTTAACGAAATGCAATTATTATTGTAATTTAACAGTATATCCATAGATATATTTTTTCCTGTCTATGAAATGAAGTTGGTTGAGTAGACGAATGCGATTCCCAGCCAGGCCCAGCCACGAAAAAAATTCACACGTCGATGTCAACAACGTGAAGGAGGGAAAAAAAGAGAAATCAGCCCTAAAAGGGAATGAGCCCTTTGGATGGACAACTTCTTCACATTAAATGACAACATAACGAATCCCTCTTTGGGGGATAATCCCCAGGATACAGGAGCCCTTCGGAAGCCAGCGTGGCGAGCAGAAGGCTGTAATACATCTAGCTTTGCCATTTTAAACATCAAACCCCCCCCCTCCCACACACACATACATACACACCCTCGACCTGCAGAATTTCCAATTAAAAATGTTATTGCGTCACCAGTTTTCTGTCCAAAGGGAACAAGTCGCACAAAGTTTGCATTCAGCCCCGCACTCCTAACCCTCCTCTCCTTCCCTCCATCCGCTCACGCAGGGATCCGACTGGACGGAAACTAGTGTGAGCCTTAAAACAAAAGATGGAAAGTCAGAAATGCCAAAAAAAGAACATTGGTGGGTATTTTCTAGAAAGAACAGCTATAAAATTTCTATTCATCCGGTGAAGTTTTGACGATGGACTGACGAGTCTCAGAAAAAAACACACTTAAATTTATATTAGGGTCCCTTGCCTTCACTGTTAATTGTTTGATCTTCAACTTTAAGTTCATGATCTTTGACCTTTTTTCTGGGGCGGTTGCTAGAGAACCCTGCTTATGGAGTGATTTCTGTCCCCTCGGATCATGCCTTCCCCCTCCTGCTCTTTCTGTCACCCCCCCCTTCCACCGATTCCTCTTTCCTGTCATGTCATCATGGCAAATAATAATAATAATGAAATAATATTAATAATAAAAAGCTCCAGAAAAGGGTCATGGAGGTTGGGCTTCTCTCCAGTGAGCTGCATGGAATCCAGCGCTTGGTAAAGATCCAGTCCGGGGTTCAGCTCGCCCGCCTGTTATTTTACTGCTGACCCGCAGTTCAACTTTAGCCCCTGACCCCGCGAGGTATCTGTCATGACAGGAGGCTGTTTAACACAAAACGGTGCCCCTCTCCCAGAGACTGAGGCACACAGTAACGCACGCGGGAGTCCCCTTTCTCTCGCTGCTTTGCTTTCTTTGTCTTTTTGTGTTTTCTTGATCTACTTCTTTTTTTTAACGGCGAAAACATTGCCCCCTCTTTCTTTTCTCGTCCTTTCAGACGGCGCTCCGTTCGCCACAGGTTGAGAGACACTGAGCAGCGTGATTCTTCGAGATGCAAGAGGGGGAGAAAAAAAAAAAAATCCCCGGTAGGACGAAGGCCCCCTCAGCTGGGGATGAATGTATGTAAATAAGATGCAGCAGCCAAAGGACGGGAGAGCGGAGGATTCAGGGACACGGTGTGAATTCCAGCTGATCGTCCATTTAGCTGGGAGATGAGCTGCTTTGATAATGAAAATGGTAACAAAAGCATTTTTCTCTCCTTAAGTTTAGTTAATGTGGCATTCAGCTATTTCATTTCTATTGAATACTTACTCAACCTGTCTGCTACCGGGTCTGCAGTGAGATGGGACCGTACTGTCGGCACGGTTTATACTTTTTCTGTTTTATCTTTTCTTTCAGAACTGAAGAATCTCTTCTAATTTACTGTTATTTTGTAAATATACATGTATAAATATATGTATATGTGTGTGTGTGTGTGTTGTACATGAATTTTTATACACTGTTTGAAATCATGTACATAAAACGCATGATGCCTCTGTTTCTTTTTTTAAAAAGTTATATTCATAAATGTTTTAAACCTTATGAGAGCTGAGAGGACGACATGCTGTAATGATACAATGTTTCAGGAGAACGCTGCAGAGGAAAGGCCTGGTAGATTTGATCGATAGGTTTGATTTGAATGACAAAACGCCGCAAAATAAATAAATGAATACATTATACAGAAATTGTTCAGAATTGATGGGCCGAAGGCTGTGATTTAAATATTATTCATGCTTGCATAACAATGAAATATTTTAGTTATGTAAAATTTACACTGAGCAGACATAAAACAGGATCCGTCCCCTTGTTCTAATAGTAAGTATATTAGTTGCGTAGCAACAGATAATTTGTTTTCCTATTTATTTATTAAATGATTTTTACATATAGGCCTATTTGTACTTGTCCTTATATATATGTACTCATATGTAT
>JAODLC010000045.1:13129820-13155303 GCA_026781145.1 Hippopotamyrus pictus | reverse complement strand
ACCCTTCGTTGACCTGTCTTTCTCTTTCTCTCCCTCCTCAGGAGGAGAGGCAACCGGGCCGAGATTTAACAAGAACCAGATGGACTCGGCGAAGAAATTGTCCAAATGGGTCCGAGAGCATGGAGAGCTGTCAGGCATGGGGAGAAGCTGGAATTTTTCAGTAATAAAACGAGGATTTATCACCCCTCTACCACAGTCGTAGCCCCTAGAGTCTGCTCCGATAAACTCCCCCCATTCCGACAGAGTGGACAGGCCCAGTGTGGATAGCTGTCACAGGTCCACGGCCGCCGTACCACCACGGGGAGGGGTGCCCTAATGGCGAAGAGTCTCGCCTCGCTCACCAGGGCGAGTGTACCTGCTGAAGCACAGCGGCTGTGTAACTGAAACCAGAAAGCAGAGGACTGGGCCAGAGCTTCGACCCGGGAGGAATGCAAGGGTCATACATTTCCAGGGCATTAGCTACATGACAACATGTATCAGCGCGCGTGTCTGTGTGTGTGCAGTTGTGCATGTAAGCATTTCATGTATATATAAACAGCATAGTGTCATTCCTTTCATTCTGAAAAAAACTGAAATACAAATATGTCATTGTGATTTAAATTATAACAGAAAAATATTTATACACAAAACATTACATGCATTCATAGTCAGGAAGAAACATGAATAGTTATTTTTAAAATCTTTATCTTTCTAAAATGTAAAATATATTTTGCATTATAGGGCATTATTTTAGTGCATTGTTTAAAGCATTAATTCATGGCTTTATTCTATAATGTTACGTCATATAAAAATGCAGGCATCTTAATTCTATGGTTTAAATTCCCTATTGTTTGTACATAGAGCGGCCAAAACAGTTCAAGACATAAAAAAGTACAGCAGGCAAATAGCTATATTTACAGTGTTAAGAAAAACTGGCAGTTTTGGCAATAACAACACTTTTTTTTTATTTCCCTTGTTATGTCACAAGCAGGGCTGCAAACCCAAATGCGTTTCAGATTTCTCCCAGAGCACATTCTTAATAATTCAGAGACCATCAGGATGGGCCCGCGTCCCTCTCGCGGCCCACGCGCGTGCCGCCAGTCATACTTATTTTGTTTCTAATTACGGAGCCTTTAAACTAAGTTTGGAGCCCGAACCCGCCGTTAAGGGGCCGCGGGCCGGGGAGCTTCTGTCAGTACATTTGTACACCGTGGCTTCTCGCTTGCTGACAGTTGTTACCTGGGTGTGGGACAGAGTCGCGGCTGCAGGATAAAATGCGCTTTATCTTTGACAGACGCATAAATATTTTCCTTTCTATTTTCCGAAACAGCTTTTAATTTAACAAGTTTTATGGCTTTAATATTAAGTGCATATGTTCTTCAAGACTTCGTGTCCTCTAGCTAACCCCTGCTTTTGCTGATTTTTACCTTGGAGAACAAGAGTCTGGACAAGTTTAAAGGAGGTGGGGGGGATGGGTACCAGCACCCCCCAAGCCCGCACCCCACCTGGCCCCTCGCACTGGGACAGCTGCGGTGGGATTTCGAGCCTTAGCGGACAAGCGGACCCCCCATCTCTGCTTCTCATTGCCCCATGAGCCTGTACCCCCACCCACCTCAGCGGCAAAGCCCCCCTCCACCCCAAAAATTTGGGAGAAACCTCCACGCTTATTGGGACACAGCAAAGAATGTTAATATTATGTGGTTTTTTTTTTTTCTTGCTTTAAATCCTAAATCATCTTCTTAAAAGTTCTCATTTAATGGAACAAAGAAATGGAGATACAAAATGAACACAATGCAAATTTATTTGCTGTACTTATCATCCATAACATGTGGCAATAATTTACTGCTTTATTTAGATTAAAATATAGATCTTAATTACAATGACAGTTCTCTGGATTCCTGGGATTTTTTTTTTTTTTTTACAAAGACAATGCTTTTTCCAGTTGATCTTAACTTTGCTTTGCTATACTGCAGTTTGCAGGTCAGTCCTGTGGAAGCGGTGAGTTAAAACATATGGCTTGAACTCTGTGAGCAAGGATTTATTACTCTGGCACTGGATCTAAAACAAAAAAGGGAGAGAGAATGGTAGAAGGGTGGTTTTGGGTGCGGAGCAGTGTATGTATGGGGGGGTGTGAGATTTGGACAAGCCACGAAAAGCTTGTGGTCTCTCCTCGTGGGACAAATTGATGTCAAGATCCTCTGTCCATCAGGATTAAGTAGCTGTTTGCGTTCTGCTTGCATGTGGTTTGTGGACAAGAAAAGATCCAGTCTCTTCACTTCCGAGGAGCGTAATCCGAACAGGTTTCCTTAAGGGGAGGCGATTTTAATCTCTCGATTTAATCTCCAAACACCAGTCACCAATTCAGTAAGTCCACCTCCAGCAAGGCTCCTTTGAACTTCCATTTAAAGGCATGTTTTGGATACAGCACACAAACATTTGCTTAGCTTTAAGAAAACATTATTATTAAGAGAAATCCAGGCGCTTTGTCGTATCGCTGGAGGGTCTGTTTCTCCTCCTTAATCTGCTCCTCCGCTTCTTGGCTGACCATGAAGGAGATGACCATCTACTGTTCAACTCCATGCCCTAAAGAGACCAGAGAGGTAGCCTTCTGACCACATGCTAACACGCTAAGTGGTGAATCGCACTCTAGCGTGTGCTGTTAGAGGCCGTGTAAGTTGAATCACGCACATGAGGACCCTGCACCTTGGCCTACCGCTACAGAAAACCTGAAGACTACAAACAGGAAAAGCTTGGCTTCTTCGCCCTATGATTTTTCTTTCATCGTTGTAAAGCATTTTAGTTGGCCTGTTTAGGCACATACATGCTAAATGTGGCTATAGCAGGGGCTGGAAACAGCAGCTGTCAGGTCCTGATTGTCTTTCTTTTATGGCTGCAAAGTCCAGAAAACCCAAATCACGGTCCAAACCTGACCGTGGACATTAAAAGAGAGTGCTGGCCATTGCTTTGAATACATCAGAGTACAACCAATAAATAATAAAATGCTGAAACAGTACGCTAGATACAGCAGCAGTAAAAACAAAACAACACCCACTGGACGAGTCTCGCATGTGTTGTAAGACCCCACTTAATTTGATTTTTTCACAAAACATATTGTGCGCTTATTTGTTCTTTGGAAGCTTAGATTCTTAGGTAAGTTTTGTTGCAGTTTACTTTAGATATGTTGTTTTACGGATCTTTTTCTTCTGACTCTTTTAATGAGATATGTGACTGCATGTCCCTCCGTGCCTCAGAACATCCAGTGATATAAATACAGTGCGTTTGATTGTTGGACATAAACATTGACTGAGACTTCAGTGCAGCTTAACGTCCAGCCACAATTCATCGGTAAAGCTGATTGGTGCCGTAAATAAAAAACTCAAGGTCTACTGTCCCATATGAGAGCAGGAAAATGGGAATTGGTCCAGGTGGGAGACCTATCAGGACACCCTGACTGGCTACAGAAGTAGCTTTACTGCAATTCTTAATAATAAGAATAACTGGAAGAAGTAAAGAAGAAACAAAAGAATAAGATTAATTATCAGTTTCTATCCACTGTCCTTGTATTGCGTTTACAGCAGAATTCATTACCACTGACTGACTTTATAAACAAACGAAACATTCATTTTAAATTTAAGCCTGAATCTTTACAAATCTTCCTGTAAGTTTACCACCGTGCAACATGTCAGTGTTCATACGATCCAGTTAAGTAAATCTCTCAATGGTGGTCTCTGACGCACTCTGTGGGAAACGGCTGAGGCGGTCAGACGGGTAAAGATTTACATGATGCGATGGGGCTGGAGCGACTGACAGTTTACGTTCAGTGTTCGGACGCGATGACTGACAACCCAAACAGCGACCTAGACGGCGCATGAGCCAAACTGCACACATCCAAAAAAAGCAAAAACTGAACTAATGTGATCTGTTAAAAAAATTATAATACAAAAATTAAAAAGCAGATTGGACTGAAATCATAGATAACAGAATTATAATAGAATGTAAAATCAATTCTAATAAATACAATTTGCAAATTCCCTATAAATGAGTAGTTTTACAGCAATTAAACCAGGCCAGAGTATTGCATTGAGTATTTTGCACAGGTTTCCTCAAGACATTTCTTTACTCAGCAACAAGTTAAATCTGATATTGTCCTAAGAACTTAACTAACACTGACCGCTTTGTTTTGGTATGTAACTATAAGGACTAATATATCTGAGGGTTCATCTTCAGATGAGAGTGTGAAGGTACACTGTACACTCAGCGGTCACTGTGAAGGTGCCCTGTGCACTCAGCGGTCACTGTGAAGGTGCACTGTACACTCAGCGGTCACTGTAAGACACGGGGACAGCCAGTGGCCTCCTAGTAACCCACTGAAATACAGCTCTGTCTCTCTCATCAGTGCAGCTCAAGTATAATAACAAGCAAAATAATGACGCTTAATTTAATGTAGTATTTTAACAGCTCATCTGTGAGGTAATTCCTAGTCTAGGGGATCAACAGGGCTGGTGTAATAAGTATGAAATTTGAGTAATACAGCAGTAATCGTTCCAAGCACTGGGTATTAGGTAAATTTGTGTTTATACGTAATAATTTGAAATGTTTGGCTGACAGGTGGCTCTCTCTCCTGTTTGCCTGCAGTTGTTAAATGAATCTGGGAGAATACCTGTTGACTGAGGGCTGCATTTTCCCCGCCAGACCCCGCTCAGGTCCCTGCATTGATGAACAGTATCGGTCAGGCTGAAATTTAGTTTTCTGTCATGATGTGCTGCTTAGAGGCACCTATCCTGCATACGGATTCGCTAATAAATCAGAGCGCCTCGCCATGGGTGACTGTAACGGCGCCCCACCCGCCATAGCCTTGACTCAGTTTTTCTGCCCGGTGCTAAAAGCTTTCCATGTTAAACGAGCAGCCTTGTGCGGGAATGGCCATCCCGTCTGAAGAATTTGTTTCTTTTATGTCTAAGTGGCCCTGGATCTATTTTTACATAAACAGCTACGGGGCAGTTGTGAAGGATGACTCAGGACGCTCTGATGTTTCTGGAGTATTTGGGCATTTTGTTTCAGGGCCCTTTCCCCGCTTTTAAGCTGCGCCGTTTATTAACTGGACGCAGGGAGGATTTTTCTCATGCATGCAATGCGGCCAAGTGTGATATTCATTACATATTGAAATATGACATTATCCTTACATATTTTCCCACTCAACATCTACTTTGTTCAATTCTATATTTGTTATACCCAATTCCTATATATTAGTGTCCATACACATAGGACACAGATATAATTTAAACAGCCATTATTTTTCTGCTCTTGTGATTTTCCTTGGCACCAAGCTTACCATTATTTGAAAAGTTGAAATGAATTTACAGTACCGCACAAAAATCTTAGGCAGTCACAGAAAATGATGATTAAATTATTTTAATGTTGGTGTAAAACTCCCTTTGTGTCTGTCAAAGTGTATAAGCTTAGCCATTTCGAAACCTCACCTGAAGTATGTGCAGCGGCTATGCAATACACCAATGCATTTTGTCACTAAAGCACACCTTGTCTGGCTAATCGACACCTCACTGAATTAATTAATTAATTAATTAAACTGGTGGTGAAATCTAATGAATACATGGAATGGCTGAAGTGGCATTAAGGAGAGGTTTGGGAACTGAAGCAGTGTTCATCTAGCCATCCAAGAAGATTCCGATAACTTTCTGCAGAACAGTAGAAATTCCTCTTAGTTTGTATAGTGTTAGTATTTATTTGCATGGGTTCTAATGTGTAATTGCACATACGCTCCTATTACCCAGATAAATAGCCTTAAACGTTTTCTTTGACTGCTCTCTCCCTACCTTCACGTAACTACTGCCAGCGTTTCGGGAGACGGCGAGATAGCGTAGGAACCCGAGCTCACGGGGAGAGCTGTTTGTGGATGTAAAACAGAAAGGGTCAGTAGTTCCCCCTTATATTTGGGTTAAAGTAGTAAGTGGCCATTGGTCTCCCAGCAGCTCTACTCCACAAGAAAAACATCTTTATCAGGATAAGTAATATTCCAAAACTAGACTTCCTGTGCTGAGAATTCCCATGTGCTCAATCAGCCAGCTACTTGGATGGGCTACATTTCTTCTTATAAACTGTCTATGGCCCATAAATTTCAAAGCACGGAGCCCATTGCTTTTCTTTGGAAGTCTGCGGAGAATACTGACTTTACTGCTCCCTGTTCTTTCTCTACCCCCACCCCTCCTCAGCACCCCACCCCCCCCAGTCAAAATTTGCTTTGTCAATCGTGCAATCCCCAATTCTTTCTTTCCCTTTTTTTTTCTTAAGAAAACAGCAGTGCTGCACAAACTTCCTTAAGTCCCATAGCAGGATTCCTGGAGTCGCTGTACATTTTGCCTTCTATTGATTGGAGGTTTGATTCCTGTTTCTTTTATTTTTTTTTAAAGCCAAAGTTCAGTTGTGTTTATTTCAGTGTCCATGCATTTGGGGGGGTCGGCCTTGCCGTTACTTGAACCTTGGCTTTCGCCTGCCTGACACTGACGTTTCCCACTGGTGGCAGCCGGGCGGGGGCCGGTTCCCACCCCTCCTTTTCGCCAGTCTTCACCAGGCCGTGCTGGGAGTGTTTGCCTTGGACAGACAGCTCCACGTGTACATAAACCAGTGCTGTCCCCAGTGGCTTTGACCTGGGCAACAGTCTAGTGAAACGTTCCACAAGGGGAAGCAGAATCGGACCCTGGGAACCTGGAAGAAGCCAAACCACAGAGTCCGATGAGTCGTTATAGAAGCAAAGGTGCATTTCTAGCATCCTTTGATACTGAAACCATTTAATTTTCATGTGCACCTTTGCATATGTGCAGTGAAGCAGTACATGGATTGATGGTCTTAATTAACTGCCAAAGATTTTTATTTCAAAGACAAAAGGGGGGGGGGGGATTTAGGGCAGAGAAAACTAGGTGTCAAGTTAAAGGTTCTTGTTTGCAACTCAGTAAAGCACAGCGACCAAATGCTTATGGTAGAGAGAAGACAGGCGGGTCGGTCCTATAAGGCATGTGTTTCTCAGTAAACCAGCCTTTTTTTTACCTAATTTCCTGGGACAGTCATTCAATTTTCGAACAAGCTAGCTCTGACATTAGCTAATAAACTGTTCAGTGTCTTCCATGACTGAGTGTAGCATTCGGGTCTAAGGTTTTGATTACTTAACAATTACTGTCCGGCATTTTCCCGTTTCATGCCACCATTTATCCTCACAGGGAGAAAATGCCCAACCGTCCAAGGTTTTCATGTCCGTGAACAGAAGCCTATTGTTGGCTCATAAGCAGACATCGACGGCATTTACTCACATTCCGTGACGAAGGGAACGAAGGGAAAAAAATGTTCCAACCGGTGACTACAACGCCTGCACCTCCTCCTGGAATAGCGTTGTCACTGAGAGGAACGAAATTATAGGAAATATGAGTTTTTTAAAAAAACGTATGATGAAGTAAATGTATTTGTAGGCACAGTCTATCTCCCAATAATTACTTGCAAATAGTTTCCACAAGCCTGCCAGTAAAAGCGTCTCCATGTAGAAGAGGCAGCTGCTAATGAGTATAGCAACGGCGCACACATCTCGCTGTATGTGTAATAAGCGAGGAGTTTCGGTTCGAAGGTGAAAATGCATCTTAGAAAATGACAAGGTGAGACTGCCTCTTGCAGACGTTTTTCCTTCACTCGTTTTTGTTTTTGTGTAATTAAACGGCATAATAATAATAATAATAATAATAATAATAATAATAATAATAATAATAATAATAATAATAATACCGTTCGTATTACATTTTAATCCCAGAATATGGTGCATCGCAATAAATAAGCACACTCGAGTTTCTCTTTCGTTACCCATCTAAAGCAATAATTCCTCTACTGTTATAACGATATCTCTTAAAATACATAATGGTTTCGGCTCCCAAAGGGTAGTTTAGTAATAAAGTCCTGAAGCAAAGAATAAAGGGAATCAGAGTCCTTCTCTGGCGCGGTCATTTAATATGACTCTGGAAAACATTTACTTAGATACATGCCAAAAGGAAAAAAAAATATAACCTTGGCCCAAAGTATCTGTTTTTATGCAGTCAGAATAATCCTGGAAAGCTACATGTAGGACCTTACAAACCCAGAATTTTAAAATTAATTCCCGAGTCTATTGTTTTTAAGGAATGTGTAATAAATGAATGTCATAAAATGCAGAACATTGTTTTTAAATATCCACTAAACTTATTAAAAATATTTCAGTTATTACCTGGTATTTTTTCGTATACCCATTAAGTAGGCCTACAAATGCAGCCTTTTGTTTTCTTTGTCATACAAGTTCTTCACTGTACCAATAAAACACGGATGATGCCTTTACTTTACTGAAACGCGCCAATATAGTTATCTGTGGACTGTATGTATTTCTGAAATAAAACCGCTTAACTTGAATGTGTTCTTGCTGTTTTTAACAACACATTGCAAATTGACATTGGCAGTTTTGCCTGTCACATTCAGTCCCGTGGAGCCGGGACAGCACTTACGGCACCAGAACAGCAGAATGGTATGAAACACATAGCAAAACACGCTTGACAAGATGAACATCTTTAAACGTTAACTCGGACATTTATCTAATAAATAAGCGCACTGTCTATATAAAACACAGACCGTGCAATTACTTTTGACAGGCAATTTATTTCCCTGTTCTTTTATCTAATACGCCCTTTCAAGAATCGAATTGTATTTGAATTCCTCTTAAACATTTTCTTATCCTTCTACATTGGTGTATTAAATGCGTTTTCAAAGGTTGACAAACCATGAGCGCGCTATAATGTAAATGTTGCAAAGTAAAAATAAATAATATCGTCAAAGAAGAATTTCAAGGGGATCGTAATCCGATGTGCATTTAAGCCTCCCTGCATCACAATGCGACTCCATGCAAAAAGGATGCAGTGATAAAATTGACAGAATTCGCTTAAAACAAAGGCAATCACGAGTAGTGATGACAGCCGAAGTTATGTCACATCTGGTCATGTTTCTCCAGGTTAGCAATGACTCTGCTTCCTGCTTTCGCTCACAATACCCCAAGTGAAGGTTTAAGGGAATCATTATCTCAAACTCAGCAATTCACCGTCATCCCCACGGACTCAACACAAATTTAATAGACAGGTGAATGTCACAGGAAAACAAAGTGCACGACTGAATCAAATGCGTAATTTCCCATAATTTCCACAACAGCAATGAAAGTTTTTCATATTTAACGAGCATCGCCCAAGGCGCACCGGTATTGTTTGTTTTATACATATAACCTGCGTTAGGTTATTACCGCGGTCGGTTTCATTAGTAAAAAAAATTAAAGCGTTAATGAGTAATTTACTACACTTGCGAACTGGCAGGTTTTTAGCGCTATAACCATTCATTTCATTCCATCTGGAAACTAACAGATGCTGAGATTATTTTTCTGGCCGCCCAGTTAAGGCCTCTGCCTTAGAATCCATATCATCTACCTATTAAAACATTTATTAGCAAAGAAAAAAAGGTTTAGAAAAGTGTAACTATAAAATTATAAAATGAAACAACTATAAAATAAGACGAAACCGTAAACTGAAGTACACATCAAATTAAAATATATTTCTACATGTTTAGCCGATTAAAATAAAACCAGTAAGTAGGTATCATTTAGAAACCATGTTTGGCTAGTTTTTTTAATATCAAAAATGTACCCTTCCAATGCTATGCATCTTCCAGTTCTGCTTGCACGAGTCGTACCACATTAGTTCGTTGTTACTGCTGGACGTACCGAGATCAAAGCGCAGAGCCAACATAACTGGTTATTGTATGACTGAAACGCAATACTTCATTTGAAGAGAAAGGGAAGGTGAAAGGATGTTCAGTGCGTTTTGGCATCCCGCTGAACTGTTGATAACAGCAGGGAGCGCAGGCGGGGGTCGGGCGGCTCTCCCGGGGCGTCTCGATCGCCCTCATTGGATCGGATCTCATCAGGTGAAGAGAAGATCCGTGCTGGGATACCCTCGGCTGATACCTGAAACAGCCCAAGTCCGCTCTGACCTTGGCCAGCCTTTGGCAAAGTGACCTCCAATTTATCAGCGCTCCCGCGTCGTGTAACTGAACTGATAGACGGGGCGGTGGATGAAGGGGGAAAGGGAGATGTTTAAGGCGGTGCCAGGATGGGGCGGGAGCGGCGGGAGTGAGGGATGGGTCGTGGGGTGAGACGTTTGTGGAGCGGAAGCCAGAAATCCAGGTGTTGACTGAGATGTTAATACCAATTTTAAATGATTTTTATTTATTTTGTTAAGTTAGTGCTATTTTTTTTTTTTTTAAATCATAAACATATTAATGCTGTACCTGGGGGGAAACCTAATTCTTGCCTATTTTTGAAAGATAAGAAAGAGATTAGGCCTAAGTACTACATTATAAATATTATTGGAATGTTGATGCTACATATTGTGTATTATTAAACCCATATGAAGCCTAACAGTCAAGCTCATATGATCTTATTTTGTGTATATTTGCAGTGTCAGTAAAAAGAAAAACATAATTTTACATTACGCAAAATGGCAATAAATAATAATAATAACAACAAAAATGCGTTTGTTGGGATAATTTTCGTATCTTGAAATATGAAACTACTTAGGTCATAAAGATTTATAATTTTTTTCCGTTTTATTTCTCCAGATTTTGCGGTGATGCATTAAACTACCATTTCATAATATTAGTTTAGTTTTACAAATTTAAAATACAACATCGAATTTTACAAGAAAAAAGTAAGCTATTGCATTAAGAAAAAAGTCAAATGCATTCTAAGTCAAATTTGATATTATTCATTACAATAAATATTGTTTTAAACAAAGAATTTTCAGTCTATCTATCTATCTATCTATCTATCTATCTATCTATCTATCTATCTATCTATCTATCTATCTATCTATCTTATCTTAAAAGTGTAATATAATAGTCGAGTGTGTGGTTATATCATATACACACTTAGCCTTGAAGATGGCGTCATCCGTCTCAGGTCTAACTGCCACTTGAAATGTGATATCATCCCTTAATTCTCCCGAACCACGTTTACAGGTTCAAACGTCAGAACTTATTACGCGCACTTTAATATACATGTTCAGTGTAAGTCGACGCTGCTTTTGGTGAAGTTTTAAACATGACTCATAAATGCTTTTAGACTCTTACTATCCTTTCACATTTCTTATGGTATTTCGACGCACTGTTAATTGTACTTGCAATGAAATGCAATTTATTTTAATTCCTCATCGCAATTACGTTATTGTTCGACACATGCTTTATCTAGTTTTCATCCATGCCATGCAACTTTTTTGTTTATTTCGGCCTACGTTTTAAAGTGCATTATAGAATGCGTTTGTCCGACTAGGATCGGATCCGATCCATCTTGGTCAGGCCGTTAAAGATAGTCAGCATATTATATGAACAAATTGGACCTCAGCATCCACTGGCCCTGGAATCTATGGTTCAGTTGCATTGATCACCTCAGTCGTACCACCCTCCCCCACGTGAGATAATGCAATTAAAAACATCAATACGGAGCTGCTGGGGGAATCATTATGTGTTGACAGTGATAAATGATGGTGCGGGAAATGGTGTGGTTTTCGCTAACAATCCCAGAGCCCAGAGCCTTTTAAGATGAAGCACAGTCGCCAAGGAAACACATGACGTTAAAAATGGCAGCGAAGTAGCTTTTGGTCTGAATCCCTCCCGATCAAACGCTAAAAACACTCATTCTCTCTGTTTATGCACTGGTTGCGGCAGTACTTTTAATTCCAGCCACTTGACCTTCAAGACGGGTCTATATTTCTGCGCTGAAACCACATAGAGAATGACTCACAGAGCACTTTGCTCATTTACAGTGTTTTTTTTGTTGTTAATTTGTCCACGTGGATGATACTTTGTTTTTTTTCTGTCTTGTCAATAACATCGATCGAAGTTGCACAGTCTATTCTGCATTTTATTAATTAGGTCTTACTACTCTCTTCTGATGATCCACAAGATGCAATTGATTGTGGTTATTTGGGAAGAATATTTAATTTAAATAACTTTGGAATGTGTAAAACAAGGTCTTGATTTTAGACCTCAGCTGAACTCACTTTTTTATTAATATACCAAATAACATATATAATAATTTCATTGTTACAATTATTATAAACTAATACATTTCAGTTTAATGTATTGTAAATAATAAGTCATAAACAGAGAAGGTGACCCCTCTAAATGCAAAAAATGTTAAAATTAATATGACAATATTGTAATAATATAGCTTGTTCTGCTGTAATGCACAGGGCCAGTGAGGAAATCGCAGTGTCCCGGGTTTTGAAGCCACCTGGATCGTCCCAGATGGCTCTGCTTCAATGCACTGGATTTGCCCCCCTGCATTAGAGCCTCCAGTGTTAAATCACAGTCATTAAGTCCCACTCATTAGCTTCTATCGTTTATTATATCCATGGCGCTGGATTTGTTATCTTTGTATTTCTGTTTAAATATATATCTATTGCAACTGAAAATAAATGAATAAGGGTAATCAATTTTTTTCTTCTTTTTTTTTTAAAATGACATGACCTAAAATAGAAGTAGATATATTTGGAAAAACACATTTGTCAAAGATATTTGACAAATAAATCACACTTTAAGCTACAGGATCTTATATGTGCAGTTATATAGTAATTTAAAAATCAATTATTTAAAATAGTTACATTAAGACAGGCATTAAATTACAAGAATTAAATGTAACATCTACTTAGACATAAATTTATATAAACATAGGAATCTTGTGCATATATGAAAACGTACTTTTCCAAAGTTTGCTTTGTATACAAACTTTGAGCTAGCTAGAACATTCGGAATTACTTAGGACACATCTTACTTAATATATCACAGTTTATAGAGACAAGTAAAAAACCTTTAATTTATTTTGAGTGTCAACATTTGGTATCTTCTATAACAAAGTCATAGACATGTCATCAGAAAAGCTATATAAACTTTAGTTCACAAGACTTTTGTCTAGAGTGGAAACATTTTCATTTTATGGAGGAGTTCTCGGTATAATTTCTTCGGATTTAAAACTGATACAGTCGCCGAAGCAGTTTTTTGTTTAGCAGAACTGAATAAGCAAAATGCAATATTTGGCTCGGCTGCAAGTTTTTTTGCCGGAGAGTCGTTGAAGACACTCCTGCTTTCTGTTTTGTCCGACTATTTTATTGTTTGCTTTTATTGTTGTATCAAATCTGAGCTGCATAATCCAGGGCACTGCCACTGCAGGATGTGAACGTATGACCTAAGTTTGGGGATCCATGCATTATTAGTATTGATGAGTGTATAAATCAATAAGCATAAGCGGGTGTGATGAGTGAATGGGGAGAGAATGCTGTGATTCGGTGCCATCTCTCGAATCCGGACTGCAGGGCGTAAGCCTTTGCTCTCGTCTGTGGTTCTACAGTTGGCGTTCGACAGGAAATGAAATGAACACTTGTTTGCCTTGCAGAGGTTGTCAGAGACATGTGCTTGGGCATTAATATCGTTTGGCTCCATTATACAGATTTTTTTTTTACTCTTCTTACTATACCCCTGCCTCCCAGTGGATGAGGCCTTCGCTTTGCGATACTTTGCTGACATCGTCCTGATTTATTGCTAAGGGTGATTTGCTTGCCTCAGGTACCCGTGGAAGATGGCAACATACTGCTCAATGAGTTTCTTCAGGAACTGCTTCACATTTTCTTGCAACGACAGCCATCCCGTCTGTTACTCTGTTACTGTGTCAAAATGCCAGTGTCACGTGCTGTGGAGGCAATACGGGGATGTAATTCTGCCAAGCTGGAAGAATTTCCTCCATCTCACCCTCTTTTACTGACTTCCCATTTAATCTTCAGCTAGTGGTTGGTACCCTGTTCTGTAAACATGATTCTCCATCACAATGTTGCCAGGAGACAAAAAAGTTTCCAATTATAAAAACAAGTTAGACCCCCCCCCCCAATCTGTGTGTAATTCATCTCCCCACAGCAGTGCCTTCTATTATTTTCACATTTGAGTTTGTAATCACCTTATATATACTACATATAATCACCTTGGGTATTATGCATGTCATATATGTATATGTTATATTACAGTGTCTGTAGGTGCTTTTTGTCTCATACCATGTATGACAGATGTTGCTGAACGTGACCCGACTAGTAAGTTTGCATTCCAAATACAAATAACAAATTCACTTTCAATTGCATTTCAATTTCAAATTCAATTCAATGCAAATAAAACACATTCCATTATTTGAATTCATACAGCTTACAAATTCAAGATCCATTGGCGTAATTTCGTTGAATATTCAATTTCTACGTAGGACAAATTCTACGCTTTAAATGAAAAGCGCCAGCAGACGGCCAGTATCAGTGTATGCCTGGTGTTACATGTCTCAGTTGAAGTGCGTAGATTGCTAACAACTTTGCGATCAATGTCCTCCATGCGTTTTTTTCCTCGAGACCTTGATTAGTCATAGCAGCTACGATGAATAATTAATTAGCTCTGCGTCTTTCATCTTTGAACTCCGTCTCTTCCCAAAATCTGAATCCATTCCAAATTTGTTCCCAAAGGACTGAGAATTGGAAACCATTAGCTTTTCCAGTAAGGCCATTGTAATAGAATATTTTCGGCTCGAGGTTCCACTGGACATTAATGTTGGCATGAGCAACTCATAATTCGTAAGACACTTACAACACTTTTGTAGTTGGTAGTTAAATAGCTCTCAGATCCTATTACACTCGACACACATTACTTCATTCCTGCTATAGCCAGTGGACAGTGGTTCTATATATAGACCTTCCTTTCTCTTTTGGCCCAGTGTCCAAGTTCCGCTGCACCTCATCTAATCATGGTTCTGAAATTCTGCGAATAATTTTCTAAGCTGGAACGCCTTGAAGGTAATGACTCTCATCAATGTTGTCCACTGCAGCTGTTGTGATTTTGATGTTTTTAAGATAAGCCTTCTAAATCTCGATATACGACTACACGTAGAGCTACAGTCAGGTCCTCTATTGTCTGAAGGTTTCTACCATGAAGTGCCGTCACCAAACATTTCTGTATCATCCCCATATTAGACTAACATGTCTCTATGCCTGGCTCTTTCTAAATGGCAGACATCCTTAATGAGGCTATTTATTTAATTATACGTTTCATTTTTGTAGCGGCCCTGGAGATGACCTTGAAGTCGGTAAGTGTGCCATTTTTTTCCAACAGTACAGTCATGCTTCTCTCCTGTGCTCACTGACTATTGAAACGTCGCCCGTATTCAGACTTCTGGGAGTTCAAGAAGACACCTCCAGGACACTCTAGCATAGACACTCATTGCCGTAAGCTCACCTTGGACCCCTTGATCAGGACAAGCCTACCAGCCCACGCACCGGCTACTATCTAAATGCACACAGCAACAGGAGTCCTTGTTCACATTGCTAGACATACATTAAGTCAACATAAACACTTTCATATTTGAAAACATAACATTTCTAACATGGATTAGACACAGGGGTTTATGGAGTATCCCAGAAGCCTCTCACTTCCAGGACAGATTCCGCATGATATTTCTGTGTTTATACAAGTTTTCACTTACAGTTCAAGAATTGTATGTGAGTACCTGTGAGTACATGTGAGTACCGGTGAGTATGTGTGAGTACTTATGAGTAAATGTGCCCTGAAATGGTTTGACATCCTAGCTATGGTGTCCCCTGCCTGGTGTCCTGTGCAGTGGTGGCCTAATTGTTAGAGAAGTGTGCATGTAATTAAAAGACAGCCGGTTTGAATCCACAACCAGCAAAGTACCACTGAGGTACCACCCCCAAGCAGCACTCCCCAGATGCTGAATTAGCTACCCCCTGCTATAGCAATGATGTCAAATATGGGTAAAATTCAGAGGACACATTTTGTTGTGGTGGCGTGACAGTTCATCACCTCACTTCATCCTGATCCACTGCAAACCTGAATTCTGATTAAGCAGAATGAAAAATAGATGCTTTTGTTTTTTTCCTGCTTTAAAACCAAACTATTAACATCACACCCTTATCGCCCTTAACAATTACAGCTAATTGGTTTCTTTTGCATCCATTCCAATAGCTAACAATGTCAGCCTATACCGAGGCAGCTTCAGGGGGCCCCGGCACTTTACAAGGGCCCCTGAATACATAACATAATATAATGTAGGCGGCATAGTGACATTTTGTCAGTGGGCCCAGAATTTCTAGCTGCGCTGCTGACTGCATGATTTATTTTGATGTACACCATGTGAAACAGAAACCTGTGCATTATCAAACGCTGATAGTCCAGAGATGTGTAGGTCAAACCAAGGCCCAGAACATTTTTGCTGCACAGCTACATTCCTATTGCACATCACACGTACTAGCTGTGCAACTACAGAGTGAATTCAAATGGCGCTTTCTGTGAAGCTATCATACTGTCGTACATCCCGTCTTCTCTACCTTCTCTACCTTTTCTGCGCCTTTTGAAAAGTTGCACTGGGAACAGTGTCTGCTCTGTGTGCCCGAGTCCCAGAGGGGTACAATTGTTATTCTAAACTGCATTTTACTTGGCCCAGATGCTTGTGTCCATATATTCAATACTGCACATTTTTATTGCCTGTATTTGCAAGAATAAAATATCCCACATCTGTATGCGTATCAATGCACTTGACGATTTGCAGAAAAGCCCGTAAGTCAACCAGGTCTGTAATAAAGAGAGTCAAGTCATCGTCATGCAGTCCGCACAGGAAAAAATTTGGCTGTTGATTTTTCTGCCCTGTCGTAACATGGCTAATCTATCTTCTGTCGTTTTTTGAAATAGGTGGGATTCGCAGATTTTCTTCAGTCTTATAAACAGTCACGTACATGTACCACAACAGTGTAAAATATGAATGGATATTTTAATGGAGTCATTAATCAATGCGATTTTTCGAACATTTAACCAGTGGACATATTTTCAATTTTACAGTAAAGCTGAAATTACATTGCCACAGAACCATGTAGGAGAGACACTGATGACCTTTCGCAAATCCAATCAATTATCCACCTCTGTATACTGACATATGATGCATCAGTTTAATTTTTTGCTCTGGCAGATTGTTCTTGAAGAAAATTTTATGTATTTCTACCTGTGCATGAGATGCCACCTGAAGAGAGCTAATCTGAGCAGAATTTCAGTCCTATAGATGCCTTCCTGTTCCATGGTTCTATTCCTATATAATTACGAGTGCAGAGTCCAATCCCATCACCCACACGCACTCTACTGCATGACTCTTACTCAGAGGGATATGGTCTGTTGTCTCTACTGCCTGACTCTTACTCAGAGGGATATGGTCTGTTGTCTCTACTGCCTGACACTTACTCAGAGGGATATGGTCTGTTGTCTCTACTGCATGACTCTTACTCAGAGGGATATGGTCTGTTGTCTCTGCTGCCTGACACTTACTCAGAGGGATATGGTCTGTTGTCTCTGCTGCCTGACACTTACTCAGAGGGATATGGTCTGTTGTCCTGCGGCTCCCTCATATTTCTGTCAGAGTTTGTGCTGCTGCATGTCAGAGAGATACCGGTGGTAAGGTGGATGGAGAGAAACAAGAGAACAGCACACATTCTCCAGGTTATGAAATAACATGATATTCCATAATCCTCACTACTGAGAGAACAAGGGACCTGAACCATTCTATAATTTAATTTATACCAGACCATTATCTATAAGTAACATTATTATTATCCAACTAGCCATCCGTCTTCTGAAACCGCTTACCCTATTCAGGGTCACGGGGGGTCCAGAATCTATCCTGGGGGCTACGGGACAAGGTGAGAAACAACCCAGGATGGGGCGCCAATCCATTGCAGGACATGCATACACACACACCTATGGGCGACTTGGTAACTTCAATTAGCCTCAGCATGTTCTTGGACTGAGGGGGGAAAGTGGAGTACCTGAAGGAAACCCCACAATGACATGGGAAGAACATGCAAACTCCACACACATGGAGCCATGGTGGAGACTTGAACCCTGGTCCCACAAGTGTAAGGCGACAGTGCTAACCACCATGCAGCCCAAAATATTATTATTATTATTATTCATCAGTTAGTGAATGTATCAGCCTGGTAAGTAATGTATTATGTTCAGTGTTATGTACTAATATAAGCATTAATACAACTTAACTCTAAAGTCTAATCCTAACCGTCTACAAACCCCAGGAGCACATGCACAAGGTATGGATGCAGCCGTTGCTGATTCACAGAAAACACAAACACACACGGTGTGTAAACATCACACACACACACACACACACACACCTCGAACTTTGTTTGTTGCCCATAAAAAACAGGACACAATTTGCTTTAAGCTTTCCACACACTTTTAATATCGTTTAGATATTAATCGTTTTTCATAGCACTTTAATAATAGTTATAGTATTTTTTGTAATCCCTAGGATTATACTATGTGATTGACTTTGTCCATTAGCCAAACTGTAAATTGCAGATTTTTGTCTGTATGCAGCATTATTGATACAATGACTCAAACTATTATTGATATATTCTTAATAACACAGGGTCTGTGGTGACAGCTTTGGAGTATGTGTGTCACTCTGTCACTCAGGAATGTTATTGGCCGGCACCTAAAAGAAGACAAATGCTTGATTATCGTTTGTCTCGTTTATGAACAGAGAACAGTTATGGGAAAAAGTTTGCCTTTATACACACCCCTGCTAAATGTATAGTCATAATGTAGGTGTTAGCTTGTTGTGTGATTCCATGATGTTTTTTTATATTATTTTTCACTTACTGGCACAATTGGGTGAATATCAGTACGAAAAATCATTCAATTAAGTTAATTAATATTAAGGCACTATATTATTAGTGTAATATTGTATTACTAGAACATGTTGTTCCAACAACAGTATTTTGACCCTTCCCTCTAGTGAGTCACTTTGGATAAAAAAAGTCAGATAAATTAGCAATGTGGTGTAAACGTAACAACTGTCACAAACTTTTAACGTTTTCAGCGCGCGTTTCCTATGTGTTTTGATTGTTAGATTGTATCTGGGTTTATTGGAGGTTCAGCAGCATATTGATTAAAATTTGTACAAGAATTATTTTGTTTTCCTGTGGTATAGAACGTTTATTTTTATTCTGCAATGCGAGATCCAGCGTAAAATACACGTCTATGCTATTGCAACCCCATAAAGATTATTGGACAGAAAATAAAAAGGGCGCGGAGGGGGCTGGGGTTGTCTCCAAGCCAACAGCTATAGTTCCCCGCTTTAAATATATAGGTTAAAATAAACATGAAAACAAAACTGGCTCGAAAACAGAATGTTCCAAAAATAAATAGCGTTGATGTTTATGGTCTCTATTTAGCGTTACCTGGCTTCTGAGTTTTCTTGTTATTAAACATGGCTTTCCGTTTCACAGAGATCAATATAGGAACAATGTTTTGACATTCCGATGCTGTACACCCTTTTGGCAGCACAAGCGACACATCATCAAGGACACGTCTGAAATGTGAATCTCCAGTGTTTACCGAGCGATTGTAAATGTGTGACACCTTCAGCGTCTATACCTAAGCGCCCACAACCCATTGCTGACCCAATTTAGAAAAACGATCAAGTGTTTCAGAAAAACGCAACAGAAGTGGATTGTGGGTCATGAAGTTTTGACGTAAATGAGTTTTGAATTTGAAAGGTCCATAAGTGTACTCCAAACACGCTACATTGTTTTACTGGACATTCAAATAGTTAAACGGCATTTTCGTGCTAATAATTTCAAATATAGGCTATTTAAACACTCAAAGAAATTTCCTGATGTTACAAACCTCCCAGTTCCATAAATACAATTAAATTTGCTGTCTGTAAAATGTCGCACTGTAACATATAGGAGCTGTTGAGGCATTTCACTTAGCCTATATATAAAAGAGAAAATATTGCATTTCAGTTGTTTGGGCGAGATCCAAAACAATGTATTTCAGCGAATAAACCTTTAACAGTACGCTGCCTTTTTATGTAGGACAAAAGCCAAACTAAAACACTTTCTGAAGTCAACGTTATATGCAACATTTTCTTTAAAAAAACTTAACTTTTTTGTTAACTTTCTGTAAGAGGTCACTTTGTTGGGTTAGCATCCGATTTTAAATTAATTTTTGATGTTTCAGATACGTTCGTCCTTTTTAAAAATGAGGCCGAACAAGAGGAGAGGCAGTGGTACAGTTTCCCCGACCCCCTAAAGATGGCAGTCAAACATGGGATTTTTCTGCGTCCATCTCCGGAGCTGCAAACAGTCGCAGTCAGGAATTCAAACCCGGAGACCCGCACTGGCAAAAGCTGCACAATTAAAACGTCGACACATTTTAAATAGCACATTTTTTAACGGAGGCAGACTTCACTTGGGACCCCAAAGTAAAAGAAAATCAAAATAGTTTTGCAAAACGCCACTAGCTCCAAGGAAAGTGTGCGGGGTGAATTGAATATTGATGCACACATATGTTTTGTTTGCCCTCGACGATTGTGTACTTCTCAGAGATAAGATCCAGTTTGGTTTGTTGTTTTACCCTCTCTTCTTCTCATCAAAGTAAAATTAATCAAATAAACGGAAAGAAACCACCCTTTGTTGCGAGTGGATTTTATGCTTTCCGGCTTTGAAATTTGGTCTGTTTAAGAAAGTCCATGCGAGAATTGAGAGCTGGGGTACAGATTTTAAACCCTTCTTAACTGAGCCATTGACTGGGTGCAATAAGGCGTGAGGGGGAACTAATCTTCCTATTTAAGTGTTTGTTGCAATTTTATTTAAACGAATTTTAATGCTAAACGAGGGATAATTCCCCATTTGTATCCAGACTAGTGGACCAACCCCCACCCCACATATCCTCTTTCTGCACAGGGCGGGCAGACGCGGCGTTTGGTGCGCAGGAGTGTAAACGAGGCACTTCCGAAACTCAAGTATTGCTGCACCGCATTGCATTTTTCCGATAAACATGGAAATCGAAAGAGATTTATATGCCCATTTCGCCATTTTCTCAAGTGTGTCTGTGCAAATGTAAAACTCAGTTAAATGCACTGCGCGCTGATTCGGGGTTATCCGGGGTACCTGTGCAAACATTAGTGCAAGTGCTAAATAAATAATTCCCTTGACATGCATCTGGTGTTTTGTAAAACGTTTAATTTATAGTTGATTTCTCCTCCGCATATTTACAAAAAAAAAGTAAGAATTGTTTTTAACATTATCCGTGTTTAGTAATATAAGCAAAATCTTCAAATGGCAGCTATACTCTTAAAGTGGTGTGCTGGGCTGCTAAAAGCCACGCTTTTCTGTTTAATACAATATGGTCTCTTCAAACAGTTTCGGGAAGCCGAGGAGAGCCCGGCTGCAATTGTGTGGCTTGTCCTTCTCATTGTGCGTTGGAAAGGCTGTCTATACGATGACACGGTCACCTTAAGTTATTTGGGATTTTAACACGAACTATACAAACACTTCGTTTGGGCTGTATCAGTGCCTGAATACTGCTTTTTAACTGTGATTCATGTGATTGTAAAATACCCATACGTATAAAATGCCATTTTTTATCATAATACACTAAGGCAAAATTGAAAGGTTCGTTCACTTTGCTCACTAGAAAAAAAAAGTATTTATTAAACCACAACAAAGCCTCAATCTGCTTTCCATAGACAGAGACATTTTAAGCATAGAAACTTTTCTTAAAGCAAATACTACAGCTCGGTCTCCTCCAGTTCTTTTTTTTCCACAAAAGTATTTATTTACAACGTATACATAAAGTATCCAAACTGTAACCATGGGAAAAGTGTCTTAATCAGAAGAAGGTTTCTTTTAATTTTGTAAGTTGTATTTTGGCTTCAAAAGCCACTTTTAGTTGCAATGCAGACAGATGTGAAAAAGTGACGATTGAAGATGCTTTTTTCTTCTTCTTCTTCTTCTTCTTCCACTTTGCCCCCTCTTAACCTCCTGCGGTTAAATTTCTATCTGCTGCTGATTTTTTTCCCCCAGATATTCCCTTTCAGATTTGTTCAGGCAAATTCAGTTTTGATGAACAAAATGGTTACACATGCAAATGCTACCCTCTAGGTGGGAAGACAAAGGAAATGGCCAGAACTGGGTCTTCCCCAGGACGGTGCCTTGTGGTACCCCAGAAGGAGCCGTCAGAGAGGCAAACCACGGCTTATCGACCTTAGAGCCGGCTTGCTGATTTAGCCACGTATTTATTTGTCAAAATTGAGGTGGGGGGGCTCAGAGTCTATGGACATGGCACACACAGTGTGGGGGGGGGGGGGAATTCACATCCTTCTTTAAAAAAAATCTATAAGAAACAACGTAATATTCAGAGCAATACAAGAGAATTTACATATTTTCTCAGTTCCCTTGAGAGTCCAAAGTAATTTTACAACAATTTACAGCAAGTCCACTTCCCCCTCACCCCCGCAGGAGCAGAGACTGTTAAAATGGACTTTTTATCCTTTGTTTCTTTTCTGTTATGTTTCCAGTGCACTTCCTGTTTCAAAAGGGTCCCAGGAAATACAGACATTAGCTTCTTCTTGGTCCAGATCTGATGCTGGGGATGGAGATCCTCAGTCTCTGCAAGAAGCCAGTATATTAAAGTTTCCTAAAAACGAAAAAAAAAGGCGTAAAATCACGACGTTTCATTCTGTTTCTTTGTCTCACAAAATCTTAAACTACAGAGCATGGATGTCCATGACTGCCCCCCCCATGGCGGGATCTCCTGGGTTCAGCATGGGGGGGCTAGACGCTGACATGGGCATGGCGGAGTGAGGTGGCCCTCCGTGCATTAACATCGCCGGGTGGGGGGGGTGTCCAGGAATGTAGGGGCGCATGGGGGGCCCGTGCCGCAGCTGAGCAGAATGGGGGGGCATCTGGGGCGGGCTGAAGCTGGGCTGTCCCATGGCCATCGAACCACAGTGGGACATGTAATCCCTGGGCATGCTTTGCAGTCCTGGGGAGAAAGCGGGAAACGGGTGATCAGGAAAGGCCAGCACTAATCAGGCCATCAGGCACTGCACTGATGCCTGTATTTAACATACATTCAAAGTAGAAACACACACAGATACACACACACACACATAATCAGACCCATAGTGACAGATCAGCATCCAAGATGGCTGCCCTAGATATGAAAGTTTGCTGTTTTGCAGATAATGTATATTTACTTTACACTATATTCATAAGGTTTCATTATAATTAGATCCATAGAGTCAGACCAACGCCCAAGATGGCTGTCCTAGATCTGAAAGTTTGCTGGTTTGGTTTCTGGATTTTGCTGGAACTTGTGGTCTGATCACCACCTGTGCACGTTCTACCAAAGACCTACATAAATCAACACATGACTGCCCCCCACCTGTTTCATACAGTGACAGTGACTTTTAGCATACGATTAAAACGTCCCCCAGATTAACAAGGCACGGAAAAAGTATTGCCAGGGTGTTATTAAAACTTCACAAGCCAGTGATTTAACTCTGCATGAGGGGGCCATTTTAATTGTACAGATTCTGTGACTTTGCCAATGTAAAAATGTCAGTAAACTCCATATTGGAATGCAAAGACAGATTCCTTCACATGCTGGAGGAAATTCAATGCACATCACCGACATGTACAACATATAAATGATAATTTACACAACTCCAGATAATCCATCTGTTTTCCCAACTGCTTATCCGTGTGACGGTTGCTCAAAACACAGAATAATACATCCTAAGACATATTTTTGAAAATTAAACGTTTCCTCAAATGGAACACTATTTTGTGTTATCGTAAAGCATCCATAATTTATACCGAATAAAACCAGGACTGGTCTGGAATTTCCCACTTGGGATTAAATCAGGTATATCACCCATCCATCAATACATCTATACATCCATCCATCTACAGACATCAGCTAGATTAGTTTTATGACTGTACTTAGCAAATATGCATGTCTCATTCAAAAAGTGGAACATCAACAAAACAATACCACAGAGAGAGGATTTTTATTAAGCCGCAGCAGAGCCACAAAGCTCTTGCATGAACTCATGTTATTCATGCAAATACGCACAAATACAATAAATATTTTACTTTTTCTCATACTTAGCCTTTTAAATGTTTGTATGAAATGGATTCTGGATATGCTGGAGTACAAAGCTAATCTAATAGCGGCTGGGTTCATTACTGTTCAAATGTACACTGTTCACAAGGGTCCCGCTCACCAATATTCACGTGGGTCCTGTTCATTACTCTTAACAAATGTGCTGCTTCCTACTGTTCAAAAGGGTCCTGCTCACTACCATTCAAATGAGCCCTGTTCACTTCTGCTCACTGCTTTCCAAATGCGTCCTGTTCATTATTACTCACTAACGTTCACGTGGGTCCTTTTCATTCCTGTTTACATGGGTTCTGTTTACTACTGCTTACTACTGTTCATGTTTGCATCTGTCAGGTGCAAACAGATTTAAACCACAGATGACACAAGCCCTAAAACAAGTGAAGGATTAACAGCCAAAGTCATCTTTTCCCGCATTTTCCTCTCTGTGGAGTTTAAGAGTTCATCCTCACGGCTGACCCTGCAAAAGGTTAACAAACTTTCAGCTGAATAATTGGAGGAATGGCTTCCCAGCACAAAGCTCTCCAACAGAGCCAGAAGGGGCCCGGTGACTCCCCGAGTTCACAACGACATACCTAAAGTATCTCGGTGAGCGGGGGGGGGGGGGGATCCAATATGCTCGCCATTAATTATTTCACTGCGATCGCCATTGTCTTGGAAATGAAATTGCAATTTTGTCGACCCTTGGCTAATTTCGCCAAGGAAAGAAGAAGAAAAGAGCGGCTCCAAATGGCCATCAAACAGTCATTTAGCCCCTCTATCAAAGGGCCGTGCTCTTCTGCATGAATTACTTAGGCTTATTGGACGTGACAGGTGTATTGTTTCCCAGACTTATAAGCTCCGTAATAATCAAGGGGAGCGAGCGTAGCTCGCCTTCTAAGTAGGTTTAATTGGCTTTGCTCTTAAGTAACGCTGCGATGCCGCTGCTAAGAACACCTTCAATTCAGGTCTCAGAGTTTCCCTACAAATAATAGCTGAGTATCTCCTTCCGGAATATTTCTCGACTAATGAAACTAGCTTATAAAACGCGGAGTGCCCTAGGACCCTTAATCGAATAAGAGGGGAACATTCTTTCCACAATAACCCATTAATTTAATTGGTCATGAAGAATATCACACGTCGCTTGCCTTCAATTGACCTAGAAACTAAAGGAACAATATTTAAATTAGCCGAGCTAGGGGAGTTTGGCGGCGGGGCCGTAGAGCGGCGGAGGGACTCCGCCGGCACCCCGTCTGCGCGCCCCTGTCTCCGTTTACCCATCTCATCTGCGAATCAGCACACAGCTCAATTAGAGAATCCAGCCGGCAAATTGAGAGCCGTCCAAAGAGCCAAGCTGCCACGGCTGGAGGCGGAGGCGTGGGGGGTGGGGGCG
>JAODLC010000045.1:13004712-13031676 GCA_026781145.1 Hippopotamyrus pictus | reverse complement strand
TCACATGCAAATGCGAGGTTTGAACTCCAAAGCCACTTATATTCCCCTAATTACTCTTTTATGTTTTCCACCATGTTACACTTTTTTTAAATCACATTTTTACCCCAACTGCTCAGTATCTCGTGAGATTATAACTGTATTCAGGTCTTGTGCATGTGTGACTTGAAGTTTGTCCCCCATTAAATTTCAAGTAAACAAATAAGGTGCCAGCTAATTTTAAAATGGGCGCCATCCGCAAGGGCACGATTCGCCAGAGTACCGAATTACCCTGGGAAGTTGGGTCTGAGCCCACGGCAAGGTCCGGGCGCCCTTTAACGGGCGCTGCACGACAGCCAGAGGACAGACCTTCAGCAGACCATGACAGCACAGAAGCTATTTACTCTTGGAGAACAACGGCGAGTTAAACACTAACACAGGAACCTCGTAAACAAAACTCCAAAGGCCACTGACGCAACATTCAATAGCTCTGCAAACTGGTGCAGAAAGTACAATGATCCACCTTTATCTTTCCACCAGACACTGACATTTAATGGCCACAAACCTACATACATAAAAACCTTGATCAAACAATACCAACAGGAGAACCGCAAACACTGGGGTGGTTCGCCGTTTTTTTTTTTTTTGCACTGGGAAAGCCAGAACACTTTCTGAACCAGCATTGTGAAATGGTCTCAGCCACACCACAAACACACTAATGCCAAAGCATTTTATTACAGGCCTGCCTCGATTCAGCCAGACCTCCCAGCTTCCATTTCAAAGTTTACAGGATTAATATCTGCCTTAACTACAGCCGATGACTCATGTAATCAAGAAATGCCCCCAATGCCATCAGGCATTTTTTATAGAACCTATATATCCTGTGCTGTCTAGCAGATTAACTGGATGTCGCTTAATCCATTACTTCTGGAAACGATCCAGAAGAAGGATACTCCAGTGTGCCATTAATCCAGCATCATTTACAGTCATGATGGACGGCAAGGGAGAGCTCATCCAACCTCATGGAGCCATAAAAGTTTATAATAAAAAAAAAATGAGCAAAATGATCACACACACCCATGACTTCCTCTGGCATGAATTGGGTGTCTAGCCAAGAGCATTTCTAGACCAGATCTCCTGACCTTGAAAGCCTGGTTCTCGGGGAGGGTGCAGTCACACATTTTGCGGTGGTGTAGGAGTGATTTCACCAGCAGCGCCATTGTGAAACCCCACTACTTTGGAGTGAAATATAGGTGAAAGGCTACAGCCTTGAATGAGGTGCCTAACCTTTGATAAATGTGCATGTTTATGCAAACAGAGAGGGGAAAAGAGGTCAATACTCATGCTAACGTACAATGACAAGGACACAGACTGCTGCTAAACAAATAAAGCCTATAAAATACAAGCTACAACTAAGGTCCTGGGTCTCGTACTGAAATAATAGGTCTGAACAGCAGCTAGATCGTAAAATGGAATGTCCACACACGCACACACAGCAGAGGTGAAATATACAGTAAGCAGCATGATCACGGTTAAAAACCTTGGGTTATGGCTGCTTATTTACACCTCATACATTTGCTGTGAGCTATTTTTACTGCAGTATGCTTGGCTCGGTATTCAAGCGACAATGTTTACAAGCCCGTTTGATTTGAGCACCAGCAGCGTCTCTGGACCTTGGCTGCCTTGGGGGGGGGGGGGGGGGGAAAGCCACTGTAGAAAACTGAACTTTGCAACCCCACCCCCTCCTGGTGGCCCCCGCATGGAGTTTCCTGTCACTGATAAGCAGAAGTCATCACAGCTTCGCCTTTCTCTTATGGAAGCATGGAGGACGGCATGTCCTCCCACCAACCCGAGGCGCAGTCGCTGATTGGCTCGCAGCCTGCACCCACTTACCTAACCCCTGCCAGCAGAACTCCCCAACAGCATCCCCCAAACTCCAGTCAGCTCAGCGGCCGAAATGTCAGCAGTTATTCCGACACTAAATATATCAATGGAAAGCCAAATTTAAAATAAACCCAGCAACTCAACAAGGAAGGGGGGGGGGGGGTTAGCTTAAAAAGCCCTGGCAAATATTAAAAATAGGACATAGTTCTTAAGCCATGCTAAATTAAAGAAAGTCATGGACAGAACACAAGAACCAACTGGTAATCAATGACCTATGCAATGCAGCAACACCCTGAGCTGGGAGATAACAGCGCTCTTAAAGAGGAATGAATCACAACGTTCTACGTGAATCAGAATATCATAAGCCAGATGACGGAATAGAGTCAATCTATATGCAAGTTACCTTCAAAAGCCAAATAATAATAATAATAATAATAATAATAATAATAATAATAATAATAATAATAATACATATATACATACATACATACATACATGTGATTAGTGCATAGGTATGCAGGCCACCTGTAAATCCAGAACAGGTTTGTGGTTCCTTTTTTGGCCATATAACAACTCAGACAGATTAACCTCACCACACCTCCCGAAGATAAAGTTCAGCATCCTTCTAGAAGAAGCCTGAATGCCGGGTAAAATGAACAAGCGACACTTTGTTCCTGTTTGCATGAAGTGGAGCGTGTGCCGATCGCGGAACGCCTTCACCCTGCTGGCAAGGCGAACCAACAATAGGGACAGGCCAATCGAGAGTAAAAGGACGAGCGTTAGCCTCTGGTACAACGGCAACCGTAGACTGACACCGTGACATCACACTGGAGTGGGGGGGGGGGGGTAGATAATGCCGGATTTCACAATGCCAGTGTTATTCAGACACACAGCAGGGTAACAGAATCCTAATGTGGCTAATATGCTTCTGGAGGAGGGAAGGCCGCAGGATAACTGTGTACCAAGTGGAACTGAGAGACAATTATTAGCGTAATTACCTATTAGCAGATTCCACAACCCAAGGTGATGTGCAAAGCAGCAGTGTAGCATAATCAGCTTCACACGAGCGCCCCGGCATTAAGACAGAAGCAGCACGAATGTACCCGTTCCCCATCTGTATTTAGCGTGATTAGTGACCACTCACCGGCACACGCGTTCAGAAACAGCCAGTCTGTCTTCTTCATCCTGTTTTTGATCTGCTTCAGTTTTTTGAAGTCCATCTCCAGCTCCTCTTTGGTGCTGACCGCACCTGCCGCCAGTTCGATTCTCTGGAAGTCCATTTTGACCTCCGACCCCCTCTTGGAGGTGGGCGGGGACGTCCGCTGGCTCCCGCTGCACCCTCCCCGCCAACGGGCGCGGTCCTGCTCGTTGATGATGGGCGAGGGTTCCTCGGACTCGGCCAGCTTGATGGCCTCTGGCCCGGCGTTGGGCCTCGGGTGGTCGCACACTGCACATTTGCGCGCCCGGGGCCAGTTTTCGTACGTACAGGCGGCGCAGGTCCAGTGCTGTACACGCGTGTTGAGCCGGTTGCGGTCGTTGTACTCCTCGCAGGGGTCCACCGGGTGATGCGGCACAGGCGTGGGACGGCCGCCGGAGCCCGATGACTGGGGCGCCTCGGTGGGGCTGCGAGCTCGCTCCCTCTGGCACAGGCACTGAGTGCAGCGAATGGCACGCGGCCAATTCAGATACGTGCACATCTGGCAGGACCACTTGCTGGCCGCCTCGGCCGGGCCTGTGGGCCTGACGCGGGGCCGGGCACTCGAGTCCGGACAGATAAGCAGGCTGCTACTGCCCTCCGTCGACTGTGGGTCCCACTCCCGGCCCGCGTCCAAGCCTGGGCCGCTCTTAAAGGGATCCTCGGTGATAATGGTTCCACTGGGCCTCTGAGCACGGCACATGGTGCACTTGATCGCCGACGGCCAGTTCTCGTACGTGCAGTACTCGCAAGCCCATTTCACTCCCAGCTCCGTCATGGCTGGCCAATCACCCTCGTGCAGACCGACTCCCTTGTCGAGGAGGGGAGACAGGAAGAGGGCAGCTGGAAAACAAAACAGATTCATGTCTGCATCAGTGCTGCGACCATGGTGCTGCTGGCCAGAAACAGCGACAGCACGCCCAGGTGTATAAGCACCGCACAGCAGCTAGCCCCAAAAGTCTTAGTATCAAATCCTGAGGCCAACAGTCATGCAAATCAATATGGAAGCATACTTCAGGTTCGCTCAATACAAATTAATCACCGAGCTATAGCATTCAGATGCTAAGCTGATACTCTTTCACATGCAACTTGCGATTTTACTCAAGTTTATGCAACAGGCCACCCAAGCAACAACCTTAAGTTTACAAGTCAACAGCATTAAGAACAGCAGGTGGAGTTGTGTTTTCTACTTTCAAAATAGATACTCAAATATATCTAGGAATTACAGCGATCACCTATATTTAGTACTAGCGGCCCATTATAATGAACTGCAATGGGTAAGCCAATAGCTGGATTGAAAGTTTAATATTTGGAAAAAAAAATTGAGAAAAAGACCAGTGAGACTGTAAAACCGCATTGCAAATAGTCATTTAGGGAAAAAAAACAAAACTCATGATCTTAAAATTATACTTATTCAAGCAAGTAAATCCTCTAAAGCACATTTCCCAGAGCTTGGGCTGGTTTGATTATCAAATTCCTCTATGTCTGTTGTGCCAACGACACTCCCTCCATCTTGACACACCCCACTGTGCTTGGACATAAAACACATAAAGAACACACAGCCTAGTTGTGCTGGCCCAACTCCACACACAAACGCACACCGCAACAACACGGGACGAGTCCGTTCATACAGAACAGAAAGCTACCAGGAACATTTCAATCTAAGGCACAATTTCAACTCCCCAAACCCAAGCAAAGTATTGCAGGCATGCCCTGGAGTTTACAAACACAGCACAAAAATGGAAACATACACCACTGAGGAATCTGCCTATGCAAGGCCATGCAACTTTGGCAACAAAAGTAACTTTGAAAACCTGCTCAGAAGAACAGAGAGAACACTCATATGACTCACTGTCGGACACTGGGAAGAAGCGAAATAATCAAATCCACTCTGTTAGAACCATAACTAGTCATGTAAACATGCCCCGAGCGGTTTTTACGTACAAGGGATCAGGGATATTCTACTCCAGAGCTAAACAAACGGCATTATTACAAGGGTTTATTTGCACTGGGTTAGGGTGTGATTACGTATCCCAGGAAATCACCTCTATGCACAACAATGGAGTTTCACATAGAAAAGGTTAATACAAGAAGATAATAAGCAACTGAAGATTTGCTTTGTGGAGAACGACCTGATGTCTTATTCGACCAGCTTTTGACACTATAAAACGCTGGGTCTGGATGTGTTTACCTAGAATTGTTGAAGGCAAAACCTAAAATGTTAATTTAGATTGGTGTAGTGTGGTTATGGAGGCAGAGACTTGACTAAATTCAGTTCAAAGGAGAGTCCTGTCAGTGTCTAACTGGAACTGCCACAACAAAACACCTGCGACTACTGAGGGTGCTCTGCCGTCAGTCTTACTAATTCACACCAACAAAAAGCACTTTACAAAGGGATCGAATAATCCTGACCAAATGCAGCGTGACCATCTAACTAGCTGGCTACCCTGCCTGCTTCCTTGTTAAATGACCGAAGTAAAGGTCAGCTGACAGCGTAGGAACTTCCTCTACTCAAACCCGCACGCAGTCGGCACAGCCATGCATGAACCACCGACATCAGACGCCTATTACGCAGATATTTACAAAGGGGTTGCAGAGAAATCGTGAACCCCCCCGTAACAGCACAGAGTACAGGCATGGACCTTACCAGCAGTCAGGTTGGGAGCCCTTCTCTGCCTTTGAGACGAACAAGCCACAACTTTATTATTATTATTATTATTATTATTATTATTATTAATAATAATAATAATATTATTATTATTAATTATTATAGCACAGACTCAGTCTTCTGTGCCCTAGGAAACTTCATCCCAACGTCCATAATGTCCTAAGTCACCTGCCGGCGGCACAGCTCTCCCACTCGTGTGTCCGTGCATTCCGGGGTGTATGTGACACTGTGACACCGTGATACACCGTGACACCGCGCGCGACACTCCGTCAATAGCGTGACACGCAGCTCCGGGATGTCACCGGCTTCATGGTCATGCGGCCAACTTTCGGGACAGGCTGCGCAAAGCGGCCGAAAGCCGCCGAAACAGACGCCAGACGTGAGCGGGCCTGTCGGCGCACGGCAGACGCACTAGGGGCTCCCGGTCCGGCCAGTTATAAGCATCAAGCCGCTTCTCTCTCCCTTAAGCACCATTGATTCGGCCACCGAGCGCGGCTGCAAGAGCTGCAAGTCGTACCCTCCCAGCTTCGGCGCTTCGCCCCGCGGGGCCTTACCTTTCTCCTGTGTTTATACTCCTCCTCTCCGTGGTGCCCGACTGCAGCAGCCCTTCCGAGCCGTCCCGTCTGCTCCTGCTCCGTCCAGTCCAGTCCAGTCCCGTTCCGGTCCGTCCTCCCCGCTTCGCTCGATCCTTTCCTCCCAATCCCTAATTCGGTCCGGCTGCTTTCGGAAACCCCCCCGTATTTGTTTACATGTTTCCCATTTCTTCTTCCCCGACCCCTCCGAGTCCGCGACAAGACCCCACGCAGGACACAGAAAACAGCCCCCCGGCACCGTCTTCTGCTCGAATCCTGAACCTTCAAACGCCCATCTTTCCTCAGCACTATTTTGCCAATTTCTATAATGGCGGCGACTCAGAGGCAGGAGAAGCCAAAATAAACCTTCACTACGGAGAGAATAATAGGTACGTCACGCACCACCTGGCCTCGCCGCCTAATCTGATTGGCTTGTCCTGTCTGCACCTCTCACTGACCTATCAGAGGCGACGTCTCCGATGGCTAATAGTAAATGGTTCCTCAGTGGAGGAAAATAATGCAACTAATGCTTCGTTTTCACCGTCTTGGCTCCGCCAGTGACATTACAAATGTGACAATCGGTGCCACCGTCGTGGAGCCAAAATGGCGTTAGTTTCACGAATCTCTGCAAAAATTTCGCCGTACTTTCCCCGTTTTTTGCGTATACATCGAGGTTTTTCAGAAGTAAAAGGATGATGTCATCCGAAGCAACTACTGCAGTAGTAAGCCTGCAGTAAAATCTGTTAGAAATACACCCATATATGTACTTAACATAAATTAGCCTCCTTTACGGAAATATGTAGAAAGAAAGATACTCCGGTGATTCCAGTCAAGAATTGCTAGCATACAATGTGTGCAACAAGAATTAACAAAAAAATAAAATTGTAGTATGCGAAATGTTTGGTCACCATTAAAAAGCTTTGCAATTACATAATTTGCATGCGCCTACACATCGTTTTAATTACTCCTAATTAAATACAATTACCATAATTTTTCACTAAATGTAACTAAATGCAAATGTAGTTTTATGTTAATAGAAAGGTAATTTTATTGCTGTTTTCTGTTATATTCAAATGGTCATAAAAGGAAATCACCGCACAATTGGACTGTGGATAAATATTTAGATGCATACGTATTTCCCCTGGGTCCCCGAGACAAGCCAAATATAGGACTCTAACTAACCCGTTACCTCTGCCGCGATGCCCTGCCCCCTTACCTTATTATGTAAATTTGAGGACCGCCCACCTGACGTCACTGAAAATGGCAGCCTACTTGAGTCGCTTGCATCACATTGCCCTCCACGTTGGGAACGTTGACAAAACAACATTCGACCTTGTTACTAAATTTAAATTTAATTTATTTGCTGTGAGGCGAACTAGGGAATCGAGACAATATGCTCTTCGAAAGGGCTCGGCCGTGTTCGTTGTCAATGAGCGATTAAATCGGACGTTTACTTTGAATGAAGGAGCGGCGTGGAGTCCCCGGCACAGCTCGGTCACTCCTCAGACCTTGAATGATGATTCCAGATTTCTGTATGGCGTTCAAGATAACAATTGCGTTGATACTGCATGTAATGTGTGTTTTGAAGTAGAGGACGTGGAAAGCGTGTTTAATTCTCTTTACAAACAAGGCTGCGATTTTCTGGTTCCGCCAACCTCTGTGGTGGACGACAATGGACGTGTGACTTACTCCATTGTAAAATCCATCGTTGGCAATGTTTGTCACACGCTTGTTGATAGGACTAAGTATAAAGGGGAGTTTTTACCCGGCTTTCAAGATGTTAACGTCGACACTGCAGTCAGCACGGACGGAGAATCACCGTGTTCCGTTTGCCATTTTGATCATATAACATACGCATGTCCCAGGAAAAATACGCCGGAAGTTATGCGATGGTATGAGAGAAATTTTGGCTTCAAGAGGTTTTTCATTGACAGGTGAGAGTAAATCTTCGACTGTTATCATGTTTTCACACACTCTGGATCACACCATTTATAGATTGAGCAGTAATAGTGCCAAGGCTGGCACTAGATTCTAATGCCGGCGTCATTGACTTTCTTCGTCCGTCAGGAATGAGGATGTGAATGAAGGCTATGTCATTGATCAGGATGGCATTGGCCTGCGGCTGACCGCTATGGAGTACTGGAAGTGTAGTGAGCTGGGAGTCAGTCTCCCCTTCAAAAACAAACGGGATCCGGACTGCAAGTTCGTCGTTGCGGAGTCGCTGCCAGACCAAGGTGATCCAGCTCAGGGTTGCTGTCGTACTACGATCATGGATTCAGTTTTATTTCCGATTTCTTCTGTCAAACCTCCCATGGTCTGAGCAGAGGTAGTAACAGATGTTGGGGTTGTGTGTGTGTGTGTGTGTGTGTGTGTGTGTGTGTGTCTGACGTTCAGGACCAAACCAGGTGGACAGCTTCCTGGAGCAGCATGGGGGAGCAGGCATCCAGCATGTGGGGCTGTATACTCCGGACATCGTGTCCTCTGTGGACACGTTGGCCGAGGCGGGGGTGCAGTTCTTTTCCCCCCCACCAACATACTATACTCAGGTGGGGAGGGCTCTTCATGCTCTGTTTTGCAATAGCTATATTTACACACCTGACATTCTTTTAACCCCTGCTCTCCCTGCTGACCATAAACACTCAGTAATGCAAGGGAACAGAACCGTTATCTTCCAGGAATTAGTTAATTGTACTCTATTACCCGACAGTTAAATCGGGAAGATGTTTACAAACCCAAAACTATTAGCTATTTAAAGTCCCACACCAGTCACTTGAACTCAATTTACATTGCTTGTTACAGCAAACATGTACAAGATGTGACAAGTTAGTAAATATAACAAATTGTTACAAATGCTTCAGCTGCCATCATGTTTGCAGCAAAGTCAAAGCTGTAAGCAATACGTATGACATTTCCCCGAAGCTTGCCTGACACACAGACAGACCATGTGTAAATCCTCTTCTGTGGCAGGTGGGCAAGCAGCAGGAGATAGAGGATGCAGGTCATGACCCCCGACTACTCTCCCGACACGGGATCCTCCTGGACAGCGACGCGCGGCAGAACGTTTCCGACAATCACCTAACAGCCAGCAGAAATAAAAGGTAGGTCCATTCCCTGACATCCCTATTAAGGACACTTGCTAATGTCACCGACCTATGTGGTGAAGTATTGCGCCCCCTGCTGGCCTGATTGTGAGCTCCTCTCGGTTCCGACACAGGTACCTCCTCCAGGTGTTCACCAGGCCCATCTTCACCGAGGACACCTTTTTCCTAGAGCTGATTGAACGGCGCGGGGCGATGGGTTTCGGGGAGGGCAACATCCGTGCCCTCTGGAGGTCTGTGCAGGCTTACATGGAGGGTGGGGACAGGGAGAGGCAGGTGCTGCTTTCGGGGGTCGCCACTGCAGACTCCAGCCGTCACTGAGCACAACAAAGCACTTCAATGCCTAATTGTACTTATTTATGCATTTCTGATGATGTCAGAATTCTCTGAACACAGAGGCTAACAATAAATACAAACTTGATCATGTTCAGTAGCAAGTCACATTCCTTTATCTGAAGTGGCAGAAGATAATCAGAGGGGTAGCAATTAGCAAAAAAAAAAAAACACATTTGCTTTTATTTTCCCCTACAAATAAACAAAATGACAAGTAAAATATCAGACAAAAAACAAAACCCACCAATTTATGCAGTTATCTTCTACAGCCGCAATAAGGCAGGACCAGTGTCAACCGACAGGTGTACTGTCTTGCAGTATTGTGCTTAGGGGACGAAGTGCCCCGCCCCAAAAGCGTGACGGCCAACAGGAGCTGAGAGGTGGCACTGTGTGAGTAACGCGGCTTGGCAGCACCATGATGCACCCGCAGGAGACCCAGTTAAATATCTTGGCAGTATGCGAGCATGCCAGTGCTTCCTGTAACAAGAGCACCACGCACTAAGGCATGTAATTTTCCAAAGCCACGGATCACAGGTGTGCAGGTTTGCGAGATCATAGCCATTTAGAACTTCATTCTGCGTTCCATGTGCATGGGAAAGACAGCGGTTTCATTTGCACGTAGAACCAGAAGCTCATTTCGGCTCTGAAAACTCTATGCGAGATTTCCTTTACTGTGTCATTCTGCATACACACACACACACACACATCCATCTCTCAGCTTTAAGTCAGAAGGCCATCATGATACCATTTGTTACTAATATGCAGAGTTATGTCCTGGCTTCTCTTTTGCATGGTCTGGTGGTCTACAAATCGAAGGCACCAAAGTTAAGGTCATTCACATTCTGTGCATTTTTTTTGTTTGGCTCTCAGTTTAAGGTGGACTCTTCTTAGCTGCTTTGAGGTCTATGATTGGATAGCTCTACAGCCAGTAACTCTTCAGCCCAATTAGGTCCAACCCAGTGGGCGGACCCAGAGGAAAAAGGCCCATTCACGGGCGTGATATACAATCAGTAGTAAAAAGTTACTCAAGCAACAAACGATTGCTTTCACTAGATACATAAAAACAAACGGACTGCTTCCTGCCACCTCATTACCCAAGCGTTTTTCTCCAGTCCCACAATCCTCAAGGCTCAAGCATGGCAGCAAGTTTTAAGTGCGTAAAATGTGCCCGTGGTACTTCAGGATAAGCCTGTCATGATTATAATTGTTTTACGTGAATACAAAATAGAGTAAAGAAATTTATATATAAGGTTCCACACAGGTACACACTTATTAAAAAAAGTTCATCAGTTTTATGTGAGAGGAACGTGTAAGGTAGCAAAAATAAAACAAGTTTCGCCTCCATTCGGCACAATCAAGTTGCAGACGCAGCAAGCAGATGGCCGCTGATTTGGCTCTGTGAGGGATTGGCCTCAGGGAATCACGCTTCCCTTTTATGGTAAACAGATCAACAAGGCTAAGCAGTGCAAAGAGGTACTGGTGCGATATCGATTCTCGGACCGGTCCAGCAGGAACGGCCTGAGGCTTTTAGGTGACCGAAGACAATGGAGACGTGTCACTGGCTGGCCGGTGGGACCTCTCACTAATGGGAACAAGGTGCAAAGGTGACCAGCACTGGCTTGGGGTTTGGATGCCAGCCCCTTCGATGGAGCATCTCTGCATCCATGTCGTTTTCACAGCTGCCGTACTGCCTACTGCCCTCCAGGACACGGTCCCCTGCCACCTCAACCGGGTGATTAGATCAGGAAGGACTGTGAGTCTCCACAGTCACTGTCTAGCACCGGGATAATGGGCTGGTCCTGGTCCTGAGGGGGAGCCTTTCCGTCAGACTCCTCCGAACTCCCTAGCTCCTCATATTCTTCGTCAGTGTGCTCCTCATCCTCCTCCAATCTCACAGCCTGCCTGGCAGTGGTACCACGCGTCGCTTGCTGGTCCGACGGCTTCTGGAACTGGGCCAGGGGTGGTGGGCCGACCTCTGCGTAGGCCGTCACAGAGGCTGGAGGGTCTGTGCATGAGCATGGGTCGCTAGGGGTGCTGCAGGAGGCCAAGGAGCTCTCCCTGACAGCTGGACCTGCAAAGGATGTCACTTTCAGAAGCTCTGAAACGGGAGGCGCTCAGGAGCACATTCGTGGGCTCTCTGCTGAGCCATCCGTAGCTCAAACTACCTAAATTCAGGCACAAGTTTAAGGCACCTCATTAATACTCACTCTGGCGATCCTCAGCTTTCTTGTGCTTCCTGAGAGCGATCTGCTTCTTGAGCTCCTCCACGTCCTGTCGGATCTTCTCCTTCTCACGTTCACTCCGTTCCACCTCTCCGCAGATGGCCTGCAATGGCAAAGGGTCCCATTACGGAGACAGATCAAGGCTCGACACTGGACCGGGATGATATTTTCTAGCGAAGAGCATTATGGGCTATCAATCATTGATGAGCGGTCATGAAGGCTTGAAGCATTGTGTCGCAAGGTTTTATGAAGGTCTTCTTGAGAAGCGTTACCATATCACAATCACTTTCCCACCATCCCAAGCTTACAAATATGTAGCTTAATAAATGCACGTAAAAAATTCATGTAGGTCTTTGGAAACACTAGCAGACTCCCAAAAGTACCATGTGTGTTTTATTAATGGATAACTTACTTGCACCTTCTCCTGTAGTGCATGGTAGACTTGGAAGATGTTCCTAATGTCCTTCACGACTCCATCCTTGTCAAAGAACTCGGCCCTGCAACATTCATATCCAGTTACGCGCCACGGCCGCAGTATCGTAAGCCCGAGCGAGTGGCAGCCAAACGTACAAGATGTCACGCGACCGAAAACTCAAGGGGACACAGGGGCCATCAGAGTCGCGGGGGAGTTTAGGGGATCGACTAGGGATGAAATATAGCACGTCCGAGAGGGACAGGATGACCCAACTGTCTGGGTACATAGTGTCTTATGAAAGACACATCATGGAAAATGAAGGTGAGAAGGACTGGACAGACAAGTGCCAGGAGCAACCAGCTTACACAGCAGGGCATGCTGGGATGCATGACATAAGCAACATGGATCAACAGAATAGAATAGAGATACATAATTCATGCCTGTAGAGAAATCCCCATTACACTGACCCCATCTTGCTCTCCATGAGACACACATACAGGTGAGAGCAAGCTTGGGGGTCACAGTACTGGGTCAGCCAGCTTGCAGCATCCCTGGGGCTGGGAGTTAAGGGCCTTGTGCTCAAGGATCCAGACTTGTGACTATTCTGCCAAGGCCAGGGCTCAAACTAGCGACTTTCCGATCACAGACACAGTCTTCATCCGCCTTCATCTCAAATGACTCTTACACTCTACTAGTGCTCCGGGCTGGGTTACAAGCATTCCTCAGTAACCTACCCCCAAATTAAAATCTATTTCTGGGGTTTCAGGTCCCTTTCTCTCCTCACTAGATCGCTATGCACGCAGACTCACTCACCCGTGCTCCTGAATCACCTTGGCATAATTCCACGAGGTGTTGGGTACAGAGGACACCTTGTACTCCTGTTGGCTGGTGCTGCCAAGGTTAGGAATGCACAGTGAAACCCTCTGGTTGTACCTGCTGGAGATGAGATTACAATCTGGATTCACATGCAGTAACCGCGGGCAACTCCAATGGACCTTGGACCTTGCAATGTCATTAAATTAAAGGAATGTGAGTTATGAAATGCATTTCCTGTCCCTGCTTGCGGGCAGTGTGCATCCTGTGGGGTGTGCGAGTGTGCGTGTTCCTCTGAGAGGCAGTAGCAGCTGTCGCCGTCAATGATATCACCGAGAACCCGGGCAGGAACCAAGAAGTCCTGACGCACCTCTACGCCGTCGTGTTTCGATGCCGACAGATACTTGGATGGCTTCCACAGAATCCAGTAAAAAGTCACCTACAAATACTTAGGAATACTCTTTTATGGACAATACTTGTTGACTCTGGGATAGGTTTGTTACTGACATACATGAATAGCTACCAGACGTCCCCCCTGTTGCTCAGCCCTACTTGCTACCTATAAGGAGTGAAAGGCGGCGTTGCACACTGAACCACAGGTGAAAGGTACAGAGGTAGAGCTGAACTGCTCTGTAGGCATGAGCCTCCCAGCTGTCAGGGCCTTATGTGACAGAACAATGAGCCTGTAATGCGAGAGCCTGGGCTGCTATCGCTTTCCTTACTGCTCACCCAAGTGCATTACTTTCACGCAGCCACATGGCACGGCTGCTGGAGATAGGGAGGGACCTATAAATGCTCTGTGGGCTTCATTTCTCTTTTGCGATTTCCTGCAGACGGGCGGCGTATGATGCACCTATTATGGTCACGCCAAAATCATACCCTTTTGCTTTACTGCTACGTACAACTCTACAGCAGCTTTGTGATCCGCGACGCATCCATCGCAGCACGACTGAAACACGAGGCAACCGACTGGGCCGTGTCCGGACTCACGCTGCAGCCTATGTCTGAGCACCGTGGCCCCATCCCTCAGGGTCACGACCTATGACCTCGCAGTAAAGTCTGAAGTCAAGAACGGGTCGGCTGCGGTGACAGCCACAGAGACACTCCCCAGAGGTCGGGGCATCCGGCGGTGACATGAAAACCAGTCGGATCTGGAGCAAACCTGATCTGTCTGGGTTTAGTGGGTTTTGTGCTTTGAATGCTAAAGGCTACATGGGGTAAAGGCAGCTACGCTTTCTGAGAAAAGCAGGGAAGGAAGTGACTAGAGGCTGACTTGAAAGGAACACCAGATTTGAGTATTAAATATGCAGAGGCAGTGCCCAGCCTGTCTGCACGCACCTGCTGAGAGATAATTAAGGGACATCAAGAGCAGCTGCTGGCGCTTTACGTTTTACATCTACATTACATTTACATTACATTTACTTAGCAGACGCTCTTGCCCAAAGCAACACAGATAATACATGACAAGCATACAGAGGTGTATCGGTATGGATTGAAGCAGGGTCAAACAGTCCTTGGAGTAATTGAGTGTTAAGGGTCCAACAGCAAAATCACTCTGCCAACCCTGGGATTTGATCTGGTGACATTCTGATCACAGGCGCAATGTCCTAATCCACTGAGTCACATGACAATAAAGCATGTGATTTAGAGGCTGCCATTTTGATACAGATACCTGAACAGAACTAGCGTTCATCCCAACTGACAGACAGGAGGACCCCCCAGGAAAGGGGTGTGGCCGGAGGGGAGCAGGACCCTACCTCTGGCTCGGCTGGAAGAGCACGTACTCCAGAGCGTGTGTGGAGTTGTTGCCCGTGGAGATGAAGCTGAAGAGAAGGAAGACAAGGTCTGTTGTGCCCAGGATGTTGGTCAGCTGCCGGTGGATGAGCCGTTCCCTGAGGGACATCTGCTGCTGCGTGTTCCTCCGGAACCGATACCAGCCAATGACATTCTGCGGTGAACCCAACCCACAGTGGTTAGATGTATCCCCGCATGGCCCTGAGCTGCCACACTCCAGATCACATCAGGCCCCCTGTGCTGTCCTCAAGACCCAGGAAGCTCCCAGTGCCAGGTATGAACCGTGTTATGTGCAGCAGCTGGGGAAAACGAGTACCGAGTAGCAAGCGGGTATCCAAGTACTCACTTTCCTTCTCTCTTTAAGTATCCCATTGAGCTTATCTTCATTGATGTTGCCTGAGTAATCATAAAAGCTGAAACAACAGAAAAACGGCTGAAAGTAAATATTTATCACTAGAAACTACTCAAAAACACATCAAAAACATCTTTCCATCACAAACTGTGCCACAATACATATTTCAACCTGATTGCATAGTTAAAAGAACATCAAACCACTATCTTCCACAAACGTGTTCTTACCTAAAAAGTTGTGCACATGGTTCATGATTTTGAACTTCTATTTAAAAAAAAAAACAGAAAAAAATTACAAAGTTATGACGTGTTTTACTAGTGATTCGGAACGTCCTCTGTTTTCAGTACAAGCGCTGTGTGTTTAGCAGTGGTTGGCAGTATTAGAACTATCATCATTTTCTGAGGCCATTCATCCCACCTACTATTAAACATCTATCGCTTTCTGTTACCACAGTGAACAAACTCCATTTTGATCAGAAGGTGAAGAAATCATGCATTTTTATTCATAGTTAATAAACCACTGTTATAGCCTTCCACAGCCATTCATACAGGGCTCAGGCGGTACAACTTGAGGGTTTTACTCAATATAAAACACCACAGTGGTTACAAAAGCCTTTCTTAAATAATATGCTTCCGTGAAGCCATCAAATCTAACACTTGCACGCAATCCACAGGTCACTCACAAACACCACAACCCCAGGCTCACTATGATAGGTACTGTCGAGCCATTTCACCAGGAGACACACACACACACAAAATTTCCCCTTCAACCTGCACCTCAACCCAGTGCGGCAGTTTCTTCATGCAGAACATTTATAGCTGAGCTCACAGAAAACAGTCCAACCCAACCACAATAAAAACCCCCTCATAACAGCTGACTGGCAACTCCCTAAATCTGCAAATGCAGCGCGACTGCAGGAACAGCAACATGCAACACAACAAGCAGAACAAAACTGCTTATTTAATAAATAAATAAATAAATAATGTATGCAAGAGTGACGGAAGATGAGGTAGTGTTCTTATAAAACCTGAGAGCTGGCTAATAGATAAATGTGAGACATGACCATTCAGAGTTAATGAAGGGTCTGATCACAACTTCCCATTGGAGAAATTCCTCAGCCCAAATGCCAGAAATTGACCAACACAACTGAGCACACAAACAAGCCAGAGAAAGCTTTTCAGCCGATGATCTTACCTACGACCCGGATAAGTTCTGTGCTGCTGATCTGAGAGTCACTGATGCTGAATGTTTCCTCTTCTTTTACCTCCCCGAGCAGGAAGCCTTCCTATAAAAACCGGCACCGGCTGCTTACTGACACGTTCCACAATAGAACATTAAAGAGAATAATAATGCAGAACGGATCGATTAAAAGTCATTAAAATATTAAACTGTCACTACAACGGCAACATTACTCTCACTGCGTTGAACCCATACTAGTTAATTTTGGGTAAAATCCCACAGATTCTTAAAGGTGTTCACTATTATTTTTATCATAACATCGCAATTATTCTTGTCATGCCGACAAGACAGATGCTGCGTTTAACTGGACAAGCAGGACTGGCGGCTAGTTAGTTTAACCAGGCCTAGTTATGAAAACAGGTTTTACCATCCACGCCCTAATGTTAAACTAATGGCATTTCACTCATGAATTGGCAGATTCATTTTACACGGAGTGCTCATCAGAATTTTAATGCGCGCAATACACATCTGTTAATATATAAACGTTTAACTAGTAAGGTGTCTCTGCGGTAACTTCTACAAGACGGCCTAAATTATCTTCTTACGCTGTAAATGAATTAATTCTGGACCAAACCCGTGATGATAAATTCCGGAGAAAAGCGACGGACACTTTAAAGTAGTTAGCTAGGCTAACACCTGTTTCTGACACACTGACAGGCTAAACTCTTCCGTCAGCTAAAGAAAACAATTCGGAAACGGTCTCCTTTCATTTCGATCGATTGCTGTAGATACTTACATGGTCGGAGTTACTGTTGGCACTGTGGTAACACACAGAACTAAAAGTGTAACTGGAAATGCACGCAGCCATGATGAAAACATCCCAACACGTCCAAGAACCTGCCGCGGCCGCGCGACTTGAGTGGCGAGAGCGCGCGCGGCGCGGTGCATTGTGGGAAAGAGAGTCTTTACGGCAAAATTGTCCAGGTGTAATGACGTTTTGTATCTTAACGTTGAGTATAATTATTTATAAGGAGTGTTATGTTATAGCAAGGGCTTTTTGGTAAACTATAAATAGTACCAACATTTAACAAGACCCAATGACATATGGCACTATAAGGTTGTGTAGTTCCGTTGGCTGCTTGCATGCACCTATCTACAGGGCTGCCAACTCCCACGCATCTGGCGTGACATTCACACTTTCAGGCCATCACGCTCACCCCAGGAATCCTACAGCAAATCTATATTATTCCATTATGGAAATTAAGCTACATCGAAAGCAGTGGGGTAGTTTGCAAACCCTACAGACTATTTAAAAGCTAATAAAACTGTTAAATACATGTAAATGCGTGTGCAGACTTGTCTCGAATTCAAAATCTCGTGCCAGCCAGCCGGCCAAAGCTGGCAGCCCTGTGTCTATGTGACAGAGCGATTTCAGGCAGCACATATAACTACAGGGCGGCCTGTGAGTCCTGATCGAAAGCAGATAAAGGAGACCCACGCGCCTGCTTCTGAGTTTCGTACTCACTTGCAGCGGCAGTGATGTCGAGCAGTACTATTACTTACCGGATAAGTGCGATAGCATTTACGGCTAATTTGACCACTTTCAACATATAACAACATTTTATAACAAGTTTTTTTTTTTTCCCAAATTGCATTTAATGTATTTCAACTATTAACCAATGGGTGGCAGTAGCGCTCCTCTAATGGATACCAGCTTTCATCCATCCCACTGCTTATGCAGTACAGGGTATAAATAGAGAGCCGGGTGCCTCTCCCAGGCAACATAAGCCCCGAGTTAGAGGGCTCCTTAGACAGGATGTCAGTCCATCACAGGGACACAATTCACATTACATTTACTTATTTAGCAAAGTCCAAAATGACATGCAAGTGAAAACGAACTGGGGGCTGCAGTGCACAAATCAGTCAGCATCAATTGGGCAGTTGAGTTGTCAGAAAACACAGGCGATTTTCTCATACAGAGGGCAGGAGTCAAACCATCAACCCTGAAAATGGAGGAAACGGCACTAAACACAGAGATAATAATATCCATTTTTACGGTAAAAATGGCTAAATACTTAATAATAAATAAATTACATACACACACACACAGAGACCTGTACTCATATCTTTGTGGGGACTCTCCATTCATTTTTATGGTCAAAACCCTAATCCCAACTATGACGACCTTAACCCCTACCCAACCCTAACCTTAACCATAAGTAGCCAAACAGAATACAAGACTTTTGCCATGTTTAGTTTCTTGATTGCAGTCACAGATTTTTATAAAATTGAGCCTCCCCTTGTGGGGACCGAAGGAGTGGTTCTCACAACATCAAAATAACACAAATGTCCCCGCAGTGTAATGAATATCTGCCGTCCTTGTACTTAGAATAAAACTCGTTTAACTATCCATTTTTAAATCAGCTAACAATGTCTGCATTCCTGTATTATGGACCTCTGCACAGGCCTGACCAACATAATTCATGCAATAAAATCTGAACCACAGTTTGCGATTTTAATTTGACTGCAGACCTTCTCTGCAGCACTCTCCCATTCCAAAGCTAATATGGATATATAGTTGTGGGAAAGTCTGGGAGGCTCTGTGAACTGAACCATGTGTCACAGGGAATTTCCAACAGGCCCGAACTTTTATTTTCTTTTTTCGCCTTATTTGCAGCACACTGACACACACACACATGCGGTTCTGCTGCAGGTTACTGTCAGAACAAAAGCAGAACTCAGCAATATATGTGGACAGAGTGGACAACGACACTCCCTTCTAGTTCATCCCCGTTCCCACAACCAAAAGTGTGACATGACTGGATGCATGGGTGACACTCACAAGCTTGTGTAAATTCCTGTGACACATTACACTCGTGCTTTTATTCCAAACAATTTATAGTAATATATGTGTGCTTTTTGGGATTTGATCCCACAACTTTGCCGTTGTTAGCACAATGCTCTGCTTGTTGAGCTAAATGAATGCCCTTGTTAATGTGGTATCCCATACTGCACTCAGCTCCTAACACAGATAAAAACAAGATTCTAGTAAATGCTGTCGGATACAGGGGAGAAACATAGTAGCATAATCTCATAATTTCAGTATTTCTGAAGTCATGATGAATCCAAAAGTATCTTTAAGTTTGAGATACAGACACTACAATTGTATCAAGCATAATTATTATTCTGTATTATTGTAGTAAAATATGTAATAACATGTCCAATCCAAGCACAATTACATCCAATCAAAGTTTTACTGTATGTCATATCAGAAATAAAAAGTCATTGGAATTAACTTATCATGGAGAAAAAAAACATATTGCATTGGCATTGTTGTTTTAGTTTTTATTTTAACTTGTTATTTTACTTCAACCTTTATGAATAATGTATCTGTAACCTGTGTAATTTCCTTTCCACACTTCTGGGTGAGTCTGACCTGCGGGATTTCGGGCTCCACAAACAGCTTGGCCTCAGACTGTAACTTTAGTTCCCCAAGTCACACACGCACTAAGCGACCGGCTAATGGGTCAAAGTATAAAATACAAGCGAACTCGGAAGCAGACCCCCCTGACTTTTTCCGCCATCCCGTCGGACCTCCGTGGCCCGTCGCAGGCACATGACAGAAGGGTCCATTGAGGGCTCCCTCACGGGAACCCAGAGCACAAGCCATCTTTCAGCACTCAGCACTGCCAGCCTGTGAGTTCAGAGCCAGGAGGAAACTCTGCCCTGTTTATCCTACGGGGGTGAGAGAGTCACGGGGAGACGCGAGGAGGAATGGAGTTTACCCTTGTGAAAAAACGAAGGGATGCAAGCTTGGGACTGCTTTCATTCACTAGCCACCCCCTCTGCCCAACGTTTCATTACTTGCATATTTTTTTCAGCCACAAGCTGCTTGAACGTTACGCACGGCAAGACTGGCACCCACGTGTGCCAGGCGTGCTGGGGCAGCGGGAAAGGCAGCCAGCCCAGGGCGTGTCGGCATGTGCCGTGGTCAGGATCTGGCACAGGCCCGCGGGAGGCCGCCGTCCTGGAGCGCGCAGACAGATGTGATCATTAAGCACATCTACCATACCTTCGTGGAGCTGGGGAGGAATGACGTGCAGTCCCCCACCCCCAGGCTGGACAGGGATTAAAAATCAGCCCTGGACTTCGGGGTTGCGCACGATAAATTTTACTGGGCAGCAGACGGGAAGAGGATTCGTGTACGATTAATTTTGCCGGCCCACAGACCCATCGAGGCCCCCCCCCCGGGAAAATGCCCGGTATGCCACATGGCCAATCCAACCATGCCTGGGCCCACAGGGGCAAATCGAACGGTTCTGAAGAAATATCATCTCCCAGCCATCATACGCGAGGCTAATCTGAAGGCCACGACCGCATGGAGTCTTAGCCCAGGTGCAGCCGGTGATCCATGCGGGATGAAAACAAAGCGTTCCACTGGGTGAGGGAAGCCCATTTGTCTCCATCTCCGGCTTCTAGGACGGGTACCGGATACAGCTGGCGTATGGGGACCCGGGACCCTGCCTGTCCCATGAACTGACAGGCGGTCCGTGCGTGTCGCGCATCGGCGAAGCGGCGGCCGCAGCTCCGGTTACTGTTTTCTAAACACTCAGGTCACCTCTCACCCGTGACTTTGGAAATGCTGGTCGCCACTTCACAATGGCTTCCTCCCCTGTGAGTGAATCCGAGAGCGCAGATCTGATGGCGAGTCTGAAACAGCAGCGGCTGTCGGAGACAGCCATGTGTAATGTGTCACGTTACCTGTCTATTTTTTTAATAGGTGGAGGCAGAAAACAATGTATCATGGTGCATTTTGTTTCAGTGGTACTTTTTGATGACAGACTCTATGCCGTGATAATGCAGTGAGACAAAAAAAAAAAAATCATTCTGAAACTGTCAGCCTGACTGGCAGTGGCACGGAAGCTGCCCTCTCTCACTGCAAATCGTGCACAGTGCTGTCCTCCTGTACAGAGAAAATGCAAAGTGTCAGAGTGTAAATATTCGCACTACCAAACTACTTGATTGATAGGACAAGTACATAGTTTTCACTGCTCTGGCAGCCCAAAGGATTGCAGCTAACTTAAGCTATTAAGATTTAAAGAAGAGCGATCGACATCCACAAACGAGAGCGGTGCGATGTAACATGCGCATATAAAGACTGTCAGGTCGGGATACCAAATGAAAATGATTAATGTACATGTCAAGCAGGACATGCACTGGCGATGCCAATTTAAAGGTTAGATCCCTCCACTGGAGGAGTCTGTTAAAAATGGCTGTCTGCTTGTCCTGCAGAGACTGTGTTTTGGGTTTAATTTTAGCACCTAGGAGGATGTCAGCCGTTGTATTTTTGAAATCCAGGAACACATGTATTTTTGAGAGGATCAAGGTGAACTTGGTCTCTTTTCCGTCACCAAACATGCTATTCTTTCCTCTGTGCCACAGTCATATCAAATATGAAATTTGTTAATTTTGGAAGCTCATCCTGCACATTCACTGTCAAAACAGAGCTAACCTTTCAATCTGGAGAATAGCACAGCCAACCTCGGGAAAACTAAATGTCTTTAGCCCCGTGGGTGAGACGCCATGCCGATGTTCAGGCATGCTTCACAAAGCCTCACTTCCCTCTCGCCATGGGGAATGGCCTCGCAGCAAACTGACGGCAATGAGGGCATTTCTCACGCCTTGTTTCCTTGTGGTAACAACGTGTGGCGTAAGTGCACCTTGAAAATTCAGCACGCCTAACCAAAATATCTGAAAATGTGCACCCAAGCTGTAAAAGCCACTGTTCTTCCTACAGATACGCTTTGTGCTGTTTTGGGCCATTCGTGGAAAGTTCTGGTTCAGAAAGTACAAATCCAGATCAAGGTTTTATTTCAACCAACCAGTTGAGTACTCTGTGACTGTGACTCTTTATGCTCAACTGGTTGGTTGCAGCAAAATCTTGGTCTGGATTTGTACTTTCTGAACCTGAACTTTCCACTTCTGTCAAAGCAGTTGTGTGTGCCTGATTGGTCTTGGACATAGCATTGTGGCCAGATGCAAACTAGAGAACATACTCTGTTCATGTTTCCTCTAAAAGGACACTGTTTTGTGATCAAAGTAATGCAGAAAGTTCTTCTTGGAGCCTGTTTCAGTAAGCAGGATTTCTTGCTTAGCCGGATAACTTGTTAGATTTAAGCTAGTCTGGGCTCAATGTAAGCGGACGAAGATAAAGTCCATTTAAATTGGGGCAGCTTAAATCCAACAATATATCCAGAGAAGAAGCAAGAAATCCTGCCTTCTGTAACAGGCCCCTGTTTCTACCCCAAATCTGGCTTCTGTTTCCGGTTGGTATCAGGCCACATTTTTCCCTGCAGAAAGAACCATCTCACGTTGCATAATGTAAAGCACGTATAGTGTGATTGAAAAGAACCTCAAAGATGGAAACTCTATCCCCCACGGTGCATTGCTGTGGACGGCATTGGCCTTGACACCTGAAACCCCAGAGCCATAACATCACCAGGTGGAGAAAAGCTACCTCACCCATAAGCGTGACCGCGTTACTCCACATTGGCACGGACGCTGGCAAAAACACACCACACCGAGCTCCAGCGGCACCCTGAGTGTGTCGCCTGTTTTGACACGCCTCCTTCTGGCCTCAACACCAGGACTGCATTGGCAGGTGGTGTCTGTGACTCGCGTGTAAAGCTTAGATGTTCCTTTGCCTCAGGGCCAGCCCCGTGACTCGAACAGTATGCTATTCATCTCTGGCAGTCACTGTGTCGACCCGTTAAAGATTTACAGTGCCTCAGAGGATTCAACAGATTATGAATTCCTCTATGGCGTTCTGGTCAATGTGCAGTCAGGGAGTCCTGTTGCTTTAGCCAGATTCTGCTTCCTTTCTGGTTTCAGACCTGCTTCAAAGCTTCACCAACAATCACAGTGCTGATTAATACTGAAGGAACAATTATATTATGTGTTATTGCTTGCAATGGAAACAGGCAAACACCTATCACATTAGTTGCTCATACTACCTTGCCTGGCCATTCCTCGTCAGTTTGTTTTGGCTGCATTAATCTAGACAATTAGTTTTTCTAGGCGAGTACAGAGCATGTTGTTCTTGGACAATCTCGTCCTACAACATTTCTGTCAGCGAGCTCTAGAGAATGTCGATCAGAGCGATTCCTCTCAGCAGAAATGGTCTCCTTGGTAGTATCAATATTAGCTTAAATATCACTCCCATCACCATGGACTGGGGGATCGTTGCAGAGCTCAGATGACCTCAGCGTAAGCCATATAGGAGTGTATCGTGGGACTTCCTTGTTATGAACAAAAACTAAGCAGTTTTAACAATGGTCTTTGGTTTAGAAAGCTATGTTGTGATCTTTTAACAAAAGTTGGATGAACACATTAAATGTGAGATGCATATAATTTACATAATTGCAAATGTATTCATGTTTCAACTTGACTGGAAGGGTGCATTTGTCATTTGTTTTCTAATAGTTTCTTAAAGCAATGACGTTGACATTGCGGGTCTGAATGCGCAGGTTATTAAAAGGAAATTAAGGTGATGTTGCACAGGAAACCATTCAGCTACAATGGTAAAGTGTATTTCAGTACACAAAAGAACCATGTATTTTATGATGTAACAGTCCAACACATCTGTTTCAATTTCTGATATGGACTTTACAAAGTGTGATGCAATCCTTCAACAAGTAATAAATGACACTACTACCCATTTATGACAAAGGTAATGCTATGGGAATTTAACATTGGTCATAATCAAAATGTTTAAAAGGCTTCTGTGTTGCTGTTTTACTCAACTGTAGTTTGGGTTTGTTTCTGCTGACACCTAATACGTCAAATGTTTATCAAGCCATTGCTGTTGAAGTCTGACTTACTCAAGATTGGTTTCACTACATAACACAATCACCCGTGCATTAGCATAGACTCGTTGAATTCACACCTTTTGCTAAGAAGGCCTGAGAAACGGCCACCGCACCTCTTACACCTTTCCTGAAAAAATGTGGTGAACAATAGCAATGGCAAATTTTGCTGTAAATCTGGTTTCCCCAGAAAAGCTAAATTTAATCATTTAATAACTAAAAACGAAATGTTTACGAGTGACTGTTTAAGCACTCCACGTGAATGAAACATGCACGGAAAAGTTATTACTGTCTGCGACTTAGTTTAGAGAGCTGATCCTGCACCTACTCCCCGCGTACTCACGTGACGACATCGGACCTAATGAGGCTCTAAAACAAAATGCGCTTGCATGATCACCACGAGGACCAGACCCTTGCTCCTTTTATAACGCTTCCCTCATTTGCGCTCCTTTTGCGGACGCACTCGACTGCGATGTTGTCCTTTCCCCTTGTTTGTTTGTCAGCATTTACGGTGACTGCTGGAAGGTGCTTGTTGAGGAAGTTGCTAAGGAACACCATGATAAATACGGCACAATGGGCAGAAGCTGTAATCCTATCAGATATGCCGTGACGCATGAGTCCAGTCAAGTCAGTTTTTCCAGATAACACGCTGGGCGGAGTGTTTGCTGTTGCTGTAAGGCACCGTTCCCCATGAGCCGTACATGACTGTCTCACCGATGCCCTGTCTCCCATTGCACAGCTCATCCAACTAGACATCAGATATTCGTTTGCATCCTGATCTGTCACTGGAGAGCAGTCCCTGGTGAAGGTGCTGTCGTTCTGGCATCGCCCTACGGAAAGTCCGCTAAATCCACTGCTCATTCTCAAGCAGCTGTTTTGCACAGAGCTTTGTTAGAAAGCTCTGAAAGTGATACGCATAATAGTCCAAGGCTGCTTTGGCCTTAGCGTGTCAACAGCTTAAAACGTGCACCTGCATGTTGTCTTATGACATCCGTGCATTAGACGCACATGCGACTGTTATTAAACCTGGCAGAGTAAAGAAAAAAAATACGTGCAGGAATTAAATTAAACACCCATATGGAGAAAATATTGCACCATCAAAGAACTAGGCCGAGATTGCACCGGCATTTTATAACTATAGGAGCACAAGTATGCTTGAAATAAACCAGTCCATGTGTTCGGTTACTGCAATTACTGTGTCGTTAAAAAAACAGCATCGTGTGAATTTATGGCTAAGAAAACTCAGGGCCGAAGTCTTATAGTTCCGGTGCTTTTAAGTCACACCATCCTACTCAGAAAAGTCATTGAAAGTTCAGTCTGAATTGAAAGTTGAAGCTGAATTACACCCGCGTGTGTACAAACCATCTTTTCAGCCTCGAGTGCTGCAGAGCAAATATTTATATATTTTTAATTCGGTAGCTAAGGAAACATCTCGGCGCGACTTTCAAGAGCTGATTAAATTACTCCCCGCTTTTCCAGGCTGGTTAGCTATGTGGAAGTGGGAGAGATTCCTCTCTGTCCGTCTTAAGGCGCTCATGAACTTTTAAAGAAGTAAACCCCACATTTTAAGTAGCCTGACATAATGGGTTTTCACTTTTAATATTTCGTATTTTGTACGAAATCAAATGTTGCACAGGAATAATCTGCAGTCTATATTCATTGCACAGCTTAGCCTATAGATACTTCAAATGCCTGTTTAATCAGGGCACGCCGAATATTTCCTCTCTAGGGATTTATAAAGTGAATGGTTACAATATGACTGGAAACGTTTCAATACTTGTTAGGGCTTTGGTGGATTTTAATGTAAAGTGTTTATTGAACAGTGTGAGCACAGATGTAAAGCGACGGTCGTCCCTGCTGGAGGTTCCACGTGTATCTGTAATGTGCCATGTGCGGTATATAATGGTAAATGTAACAAATCGGAATTACACCTCTCATCGAGACATCGTCAGGAGATACTGCCATATCAAATTTAACTATATCGTTATTTGTTGCAGTCCAAAAACGATGACGATAAGTCACACTAGTTTACTAAGTTATAATGCATTCTCACCTCAACAGTGATGTTTCTTGTTTTACTTTTAAAGGGAAAGACCATTTCGAGTTCATAGGGGCACTTTGTAAGCTATATGAGTTGTTAAATGCAGTAACGCGATTTTTTTTATTTATTACATCGCTACAGAAGAGGCTTCCAGTATGTATGAGGTATTTCTGTAAAACAAAACTGGCAAAGGAAACGTAACTTTCTGGGTAGTTCCTTAAAGACGTGTTCCGGTTTCCCCTTTATCATGCAATGCTCCGGCCGTGTGTGTTACACTGTAAAGTGAAGGAACGATCTGTTTTCACAGCGAGTCGGGCGGTCGGCTGGTCCAGTGTGCAATCCGGTGGTGCTAGATAATCAGAAGTCTCTTATTTTGAGAGACTGAAGCTGAAGATGACCTGACAGTCGACTTGGAAAGCAGTCAGTGAGATACCTAAGCATATTTGCACCCACTGGGAGACGTGACAATGCGCTGCCTGGTTTTTGTGAGTATTTAATGCATGTCAGATAGATACAGACGCATCGTGGATGAATAGATGGCGCTCCAAGCCCTCCAT
>JAODLC010000045.1:12977448-12989071 GCA_026781145.1 Hippopotamyrus pictus | reverse complement strand
GCTGCGGACTGTGATGCGACTGGTTCTCCCATCGTGGGGGGATGGGGGTGAATTTCACGCCATAATTTTGTAATGGGGCGATTAGCACTTTGTGAAACCCCTTTGTCGACTGATTTCTTCCCCCCCCCCCCCCCCCAGCATTCCCTCAGTTGGGGGGGGGAAAAAAAAAAGAGGACTCATGAGGACCTGAAGGAAAGCACCCCAAGGTGGCTCATGGGATACGCCACCTTCCACGAATGGGCACCCCCTCACGCACAGCGCTGCTCAGTAAACGGCAGTGATATTTTGTAAAAACAGAGTAAACTGATAACTGATTCCTACATTTGGACATTTGATCAGCAATCAGTTTTTTTCTTTTTATGATTGTAGCAAAAAAAAAATGAAATACAAATATTTCTATATCAATAAACACTGAATTGTAAAGCTATGTAAGAGAAACATTTTGTAAGGTCACTTGTGAATTGGCCCTGAGTTGTGAAAAGGGTTAATTCATCAGTCACACCGAACCACAGTCTTAATAAAATGGTTCCTTGTAGTTATTTTTTTTTTATAGTTGTCAAATTCCTGCAGCTTTACGGTTTTTGAAACCTGACCAAATGGTTTTTGGCTGCAATTTTTAAGAACTCTCTGGGTGAAATTCAAACAGGATTTCTTCCTAAGTGGCTTTGACTTTCAATGCTGGCTATTTCACGTTCGTTTATTTAAATTTTCTTTAGCCCTGAGTTTTGGCTATCCATTATATGCGTCTAGCAGCACATGTAAAATGTGATTGATCCCATGAGGACGCCGTATGCCAAAGGACGCCATAACGTGGGTGATTGTAAATCCAGGTGATGCTCCTGAGTTATCTGCCAGGATGTTTCTCATACTCCTTATAACAACCGGTCTAGCTCGCGATCTATTTCGCCATGCCGCCATTTTCAGATCCTCTAAAGCTGTAATGCTGGAAAAATAAAAATTCACTGGGGGCTAACTGGCAAAATGGTGCTAACTGCTAGGCCGAGGCAGAGGCCGAGTTTGAGCTTGGATAGACCCGCACCCAACACCCTCTAACGTACCCAACACCCCCTAACATAGCACTCAAGGCAGCCTTCTTATAGGTCTGTTCCTATGGCAACGGTGCATTTTCAGGGGTTGAAGTTCCGCTGTTAGCGAAGTTGAAATATCCAGAGCCAGTCCATAGTCCTACAAGAACCTTCTGTATAGACCTTTCCTGATTCAGCAGGTGGTATGGGTTGGAAATGTAATAATAATGACACTTTATTGATCCGTGTTGGGAAGTTCTCTTTTTGCCTACCCCATCTTGCTCTCCGTGACACACAGATAAGTGGTCCAAGCTTGGCAACAAAGCACAACCACCTGTAGCGACACCCATGGAGCTGGGGGTTAAGGGCCTTGCTCAAGGGCCCCCAGACCTGACCGTCCTGCAATGGTTGGGCTTGAACCAGCAACCTTCCGATCATAGACTCAGAGGCTTAGTCTGCTGAGTCACGCACAAACAACTCAGTTACTGCTATTTCTTTTGGGTGGGTGGCATACGTTAGGCTCTGATGGGATAAAGGATGAATTCTGGACCAGTGATTTCATCAGACACTAATACGCTCTTGACGATCGGCTCCAGGATACCATATTAGAAATTGACATCAGCAGTGCTTATATACAACAGAGATTTATTTAGTTCGTTTACAGTGTTTAGGAATAATGTAAGGCGGTTCAGCTATTCAGGTGTCTTCACTTTGGCCTCAATGCTGTAGAAAACCTATCTGAAAGTTGACATTTTTTTTTTGCATGCTCTGACAACTTATGTGAGGCAATTTCTTCACATCAGCGATCTTGTTTAATAAGTTGGAGATTAATGTTACCCTGCGGCTGCTCACAGTGATCAAAGTGCCATGATGGAGGATGCTGTCACTTAAAAGGAAAAGAAAAAAAACTTCTGGAAAATCTTGTTTTATAATCATATTTACATTCTCATTCATATCTGACAGCTGATCGTTTTACTCTGCCTTTAAAAACCTGTTGTCGTGATCAAGGGGTTTTTTTTGATGAGAGTTCAGCTAGCTTCGCCGCTAAACTGGATGTTTTGCCTCACTTTTCAAGAAAACGTACAGTAAAAAACGTGAGCCGAACAGATTACCGATTTCAGTTGGAAAAAATGCATGAAGGACACTGGGATGGTTAGGCTTACTGGGGCTTCTTGCAGGTAACGCACACGTGGGAATATCAGTGTGTCAGTGGTTCCAGAGTCGCAAGGCTAAGTACTAGAAAGAGATACAGCGAAATGAAACATCTGCCAGGATCCTGTGTCTTTCCCTTGGTCTCTGAATGATTTTCAGAATGAATAATCATACTTTGCCCCAGACATACACTGCCTGGCCCAAAAAAATGTTGCACACTTTAATATTTCGTTGGACTGCCTTTAGCTTTGATTATGGTGCACATTCGATAATGCTTTGTTTCCACATGCTCATGCAACATCTCAACATTTTTTTTTCATCCAGATTTGCATTAATTTCTCGTCGACTTCTTGTATCGATGATAGGTGAGTTGAACCACTCCGTATAGTCTTCTTCAGCACAGCTGAAGATGTTCAATGGGGTTAAGGTCAAGACACTGTGGTAGCCAATTCATGTGTGAAAATGATTCCTCATGCTCCCTAAACCACTCTGACAATTCGAGCCAGATGAATCTTGGCATTATTGTCCAGGGATATGCCAAGAAACCCATTGATGGGATACCCAGGTCATTCAGGAGATTCAGGTACTCAGCTGACTTCACTTTATTGCTGCATAACATTGCAATCATTGGCTCTTAGGTACTTGCTGATTTAAATTCAAATGGTAACAATTTTTTTGGCTGGGCAGTGCATGTTTTCGAAGAGGTCAGTGGCACTTAGCAGGACCACATAGACTGTCTGACATGTGACACGCACCGCTTGTAAGAGCCACTTGCCATCCAGAATCTAAAGATACCTTTGCTAGAACAGAACTTGGTCAAGGCGTATGAAAGTTTCATTGAGTGACTGGCGTACACGGCTGATGGGTACGGAGCATTGTAACATTTGCAGGATCATGTTTTGCCTGACAGACGCTGTCCACATGCCGACCGTTCTCAGGGTCTCTGTGTCGGGCTCCTTCTGTCTAACGTTGTGTTCAAGGCCTGACATTTTCAGGCCCAGAGCATCGAAGTGGAGTGGCAGTATGTGAGAACATTCCGGAATAGTGCAAAAATAATTATCTTTCATATTGGCAGTTCCTGAGTTCCTGAGTTCTCTTGCCTTTCACACATTCTCTTGCCTTTCCCACCTGCTGGACTGCACACCGTTGACTTGATTTGACCATTGGCTTCCCCAGAAGGGCTGAATATGCTTCTGCAGTGCAAGCAGGAAGCTTCTAAATTGATTTTTAGTTGTAAATTCTAGTTAGCGAGGAAGCTTCAGTATTCCCATCTCTGCCGCTTTTAGAAATGCCTTTGTTTGCCTTATGGAAGAGCACCTTCTGTTTCAGGGAAGCGATGTTATAGAGACAAAGAAGATGAGGGGAAATCAGCATTACTTGTGGAGTTGAAGTTAAAGAATGTGATCGGTCAATGATCTCAGATTAGCTACTGATTATGACGTGTTTTGAAAAGAATTTAGAGCGAAAATCCTTTTTTGTGGGTTTAAAGTTATTAACCGTGCATTTGTTAAGCCACATGGCAGAGTTTCAACCTTGGCAACTGTGACCTGATTCTGGGAATAACATGATTAGTTTGTAATCAACACCTAACTAGCTCGACGATTTCAGCTGGCTAATCGGTCCGCTGTGTCAAGGAAATCGCCAGACACTTAATTCCGGTGGAAGCGTATGGCTGTGGTACCCCAGCCACAGCCAGTGACCTTTGACCTTGGCGCCAGCTCAGAGCAGCTGTTTGTTGGTACCTGTCATCGTACGACTTACCACGTTCACACTGCACAGAAAGTGTGCCAGAAGTATGATGTGGGGGCAGACACTGCAGCCTGTGTTCTGTGAATGAATAAAATTAACAACCCTCATTGTGTTTTTATCAATCAGAGCAGATGTTCCTGAATGCCGCAGCGATTTTTCCAACTTAGTGTGTCATGTCCTCTCTGGATAATGACCTTGTAAAAATACTGTGCTGTTTCACCTTCAGTGTGCTCTGCGTTGTACATTCAAAAGCTGGGAACGCAGACTGTATGAAGGAGCTTGTTGTACAATCTCCAAATATTAGCAGTACAAAATATATCACCTCTAGGAGACAGAGATACCGGATTATGACCTAAGTGTTTAAAGCTGATCTTTCAAATTAACGCTTGATGCGTGTATTACAAAATGATCTTACTCCACAACCATCCGTATAATCAAATCAGAAAAAAAATCATTCCGAAGCAAAGAAAAGGCTGTGCGTTTGACTCAAAACAACGAACAACATCTACTAGATGTAAAAGAAAGCTTACTGGCAGGGCTAAGTAGGGTGTGTATCCCCGGAGACAGAGGCAGAATTACATGTTGATTAGCAAGGCCAAGGTCATAAATTCTGAGCATAATTTGCTTGTCTTTAAAGAGAACAGATTATATATTAAGTAAAAAGAAGTCTGTGTGATCAAATTTCACTTCACAAACTTTGCTTTTTGTAGGTTCCTCAGTTTGACAGTAGAGAAGTTGAGATGAGCCTCAAGGCAAACAAACAGTTTATTCATCTGTGTTTTAACCGACGTCTGCCAACTGCCCATTGAAATTTGAAGATAAATGCTTTTGTTCCCCCTTTAAACACAATCTTCCTCAGTAAAGCCTGGTATCTGCCTATATAAATAACATGTAAATCTAAAGAAAATACCAGCCATTGATATCGCACCCAAAAATTTTCATTCCGTAGTCAGTTAAAATCAATGCACAAAAGTTTGACTGCATTGAATCAGATAGATAAATGTCTTCAGTGTTTAAGAGCACTTTGATAATGCCATGCACCATAGTCTGGTCGCCATGAACATCTCGTAACTCCTGATGGAATGCCAACAGTGTATGTTCATTGCTAGTCATCATGTGGTGTACCGGATTGCTAGAAGAGTGACTGCGGAAGTGGGTGTCCCATGGTCTGGTTCGTAGAACAAAGGATGTTTGTTCCAGGACAGAAAGAACCCCATATCAAAATAAAAGTCCTACCTTCAGTCTTGCCCCTGCTCCAGTGCCAGGCCCCTATAGATTGCCATCATGAGAATATCCAGAAGATACACACCAGATCAACAGACCAATCTGAGATGAAGGTATTCCACATGCATGATAGTGGCTAAGTACACTTCCATAGGTTTAACAATGCATCTTTAATTTTTTTAAGTGCTTATCTTCAACCTGAAACATCACATTATCTAAATACTGATGTCAGCAAAGAATTAAGGTCATTTGGGTTTAAGACAACAGTTCCCTTACGTTGTTTGTCACTGCTAATACATCCCAAAACACATATACCATAATCCAGCGGGATTTGGTGTTTGTGTGGGTTGGCATATAATCACAGCAACATAGAATGTATCAAGATCTGAGTGTAATAATGCTGTAAACACTGAGCATATCAGCAATGTCCCTCTGATTTACAAGGAGTACAGCTGGAATCTGGAATTTGAACAGAAATTAAATGGTTTATCCAAATTCAGTTTTATGCTAAGCAACATTACGCCATACAGTGTAAAATGGACAGTTTTTTACGGTACATTTATCACCAAAGCCTTAGACACACCCCTCATAATTCTTTTATTCCTAAAATAAGCAGTCCCTCCATCTCTGCTGTTGTTGCGAGTTATCCCCACAGAGAAACCATCTGTATTGTGTATTGTCTAGAAGCTTCTCTACTGCCATGCTCCAGAAACTATAAATGGACTTCCCTTTGAAACATGTCTTTCCACTCTTTGTTTCTCTACCAGTGAACCAGAGAGGAAAACAGGTCCCGCTGTGCCTCTATTTCTTGCCATCGTGCTCAACTCGAGAGTAATCGCTGCATCGCACTGGCCAGGAAACACTAAGTATACGTGACAGTGATAGGTATCAGATTTAATTTTTTTCCCCTGCCCTTCCCCATTTTGTTAGCCAGGTAGTTAAGTTATACTGGTTCCACCCAACCTTCTTTCATACATTTGGTTAGACACATTATTGTGTCACATTATTTCGGTCATTGACTAGGATCACGGTGTTTAGTCCCCAAGTTGGGTGTGCAGGTTCTGGGTTAGTCTCTGTCCTGGGGAGGAAGCTGGATGTCTGTGAGTGGGGCTGGTGGTGGGGTCACTGCCCCCGGTGCTTCAGGAGGATGTCGACCGCTTCAGCCAGGTTGTCCACACAGCCGTCAGCCTTTACCGTGGGGTGACTCTCGTCGCTCGGCCTGTTGGGAAAAGGAGGCGGGTTACATGCTAAGGAGCCTGAGACACTATGGAGAAAAGGTAGAAGAAGCAAATGGCACCTTGAGTCATAACAAACCAATGTTTCTCAACCCAGTCCTTAGGGACCCCCAGACAGTCCACATTTTTGCTCCCTCCCAGCTCCCAACATAGCTGTGCCAGGTATTCAGAGTTCCTGATTGGCTCGGAGCTGGGAGAGAGTAAAAATGTGGACTGTCTGGAGGCCCCCCGAGGACTGGGTTGAGAAACATTGGCCTAAGCTATTGCCAAACTCCAACACAGATGGAAGATTCCTAAACACAGGGCCTTTGGACTAGTTGAGGTCCCAAGGAGCATGTTTTAGCATCCCGAGTAAAACAGGCGCCCACGATTTAGGATGATCTTTGTTTCTTGGGCTGTGTCACGCCATCCACAGTCAGATCCTCATCTGTTACAGAGTCTAAAACTTCCTGGTCTCCATTCTGGCGTTTTCTCCAAGGAGCCACAGATAAATGAGATTAATTTTGCGGGCACTTTTATCCAAAGCCATGTATGATTGAGAGAGCCGGGTGAGTCAGTCCTCTGGGGGCAATGTGAGGGGGGAGGGTCCACCCTTCGGGAGAAGCTGGGGTGGGATTGTTATTCACAGATGATGGTCAGAGGTAATGCGAGACTGACTGGTGGGCTGGTCTAGTGCCTGCAGTTCTGCGGGTACTGAGGAGCTCTAGGGAGGTGAAGTGGAGCTTCCGGTACAAGGCAGTGTTTTCCAGTCTGGTCCTTGGGGCCCCACAGCTGGTCCACGTTTTTGCCCCCTCCGAGCTCCCTGGCAGACAGTCCACCTTTTATCAAAAAATCTGTGGGTCCTCAAGGACCGGAATGGGAAACACTGGTAATAAGCAGAGACGCACGGTTTATAGGTCAATCTGCCGTCTAATGGTAAAGGAAGATCTGCACTAGATTTAGAGGTTTTGAACCCACTATGTCAGACGAATCACATCACCCGGGACGCTGCCTATGCATGCATCCGTACAGCTGCTTTCGTCCCCCGGCTTCCCTTCTGTTACCATAAATAATTCACTGTGGTCGGTGAGAGACGTCGCTACTGACATTCGCCTCGGCAGAAATGCATGAGCAGCGGCAGACGGGGTCACTGCAGTCACCTTCTGAAACTGTGGTCGCAGACACCAGCCTTAGCTAATGCAAAAAAATAAACGCGTGCACAAACCCTATTGTTCCAGTAGATCAATGCTGCATGTGAATGCTAAGAAAATTCGCTAAATAGGCAATCCTAACTTTAGGTCTAACCATAATGGCAACCCTAACTTTAATACCAAACCTCACCTTAACCTTAAGGCCAACCCTAAACCTAACCTAATGTTGTGCTTGGACCTACAACCTTGCGATGAAGAGTCTTATGCTCTATCAGCTCAGCTAGTTGGTCTATCATGCATATATATATTTATAATCACAGAAAAATAGGCAGAGCTGCTTGTTACTTCTACCAGGAAACATACATATCATGTGGCTGCAACTGAATCCAAATGGCACAAAGACACAGTTAATAGGTTCAGTTTCTGTTCAGCTAAACACAGAATGCCTAAGATGTGTGATCAAAGTGATGTTGAATGTGGTGGGATTGTTAAAGCCAGAGGTCATGGTTCCAGAATCTCAGAAAAAGCTACTTTCCGGGGAGTGATAATAAACAAACAAAAATACATTCTGTAGACGTAAAAATCTTGTAAATGATACTGGTCAGTTGAGAACAGCTCATTACAACAATTTGTGTGTATTCTCCAGTGATGGGTAGGGTTCTGCTAATCCGCTAACTGCTAATTAGCAAAACTAACTTGTTCGTTAGCAGATTAGCATTTCTGCTAACTCTGAAAACCGTTACAGGACCAATTAGCTTCTGCGACATTTACTTCCGGTAACTGTAAATCCGCTAACATTTTAACACTTTTAAAGTAAATAAAGTTTAACGTTCAAAAATTCACACATATTTGTTCTGGTCTGTTTTGGCATGTTGTTGGCTAACTATGTGTAAATAGAAGATTTGATTGGTTGATAACCTGTCATATTTATGGTAGTTTGAGCTAAGTAAGTGAATGAAGATAAAATACATTTAAATTGGGGTACCCAGAACTAAGTGGGGCCTGTATCATGAAACCAGATTTCTTGCATAGTTGCATAACTTGTTGGGTTGCAGGTACTCTAGTTTAAATGGACTTTATCTTCATTCACTAACATTTGGCCCAGACTACCTTAAATACAACAAGTTATCTGGCTAAGAAAGAAATCCTGCTTCAGCCCCTGGTTATTTTCTGGTTTCTGATTGACAGAGCTATAGACTAATAAAGAGCTGAGATCCTCCTTCCTAGTTCTGGGTAAATGGTGCCGTGTTTATAGTCCCCAGGTGGCTTCACTGAGGGTAAAAGCATGAGCCAGTCACGGAATAGGACTCCTCCGACAAAAACACTCACAAACGGAATATCATTGAAAGAAAACTTATTCCAGAGACTCTACTGAATCCGAGTCAGTTTATCGTTATCAAAGTAAACTTTGGAGTTAGCAGATTAGCAGTTATCTAAGCTAACTTTTTGGTTAGCTGTGCCCACCACTGGTATTCTTTTAGTGTTCTACTCATCTACCCTTGAACGAGAACTAGCTAGGTTACCTTATAATGTAGCCACAGTGAATGCATTGGGTTTCACCCTTAGCTGCATGTTGTTGTGTGGGATTGAATGTTCATGCAAGGATTTCTAGGTAAAAGAGCTGCATGATGGAGTGTATGTTGTACAAGATGAGATGTTCCCCAGAAGACAGACTACAGTTGAAACAGGGACACATCTTGGAGGGATTAGCTCACACAGCATCAGCATCGTGTCCCAGATTCCTGTGATCAGTAACTGCTCCTCAGTTATCTTGAGGCCACCCTGCCCCAAAGGACAAACACATGATCTCCGTTCGGTTTCTCTGGACTAAAGTACTGAGAGTGATTTACCGCATACTGGGATTCTCAGAAGACATGACTGAATAGGGTTTAAACTGGCTATTCTCCATCATGATTATCATCATTGTCCCTTTGTTTCTCTCGTTGGACAGGATTGTTAAAGTAAACGACTTGGAAAAATAACAGAGAAAAAAACAACACACACGCCTGAGAGCAACAGACAAGATGAGAGATACAGGTAGGTCCATCAGCTCAGAGGAAGATAAAGTTGTTTTCTTTTTATAAATCCATCCACTCCTTGTTCAGACATGTCAGGAGAAGAATACCTTCCATCACAGCTTATCCAGGTTGTTCCTCTGCTGTCCCTCGTTTACTGCTGTTCTCAAACTATAGCAACCAGACTTTTGGTGTAACAATGCCAATGGAGGACAGCTTCTCGACATGCTAGTGGCAGCTGCCCTCAAGGTTCTTGCTGCTCCTGGACCCAACAAGAACCCACAAGTGGAGCGCCCGCTCCACTAAAGTTCCTTAATTTGATCTCAGATGGATCACAGTTGTGTAAGTGCTGCAGATCTGTGACACAAATTCCAATGCCGCCAAGTTCATTACCAGAGCAAGCACTCTGTGGGAATGTCCCATCCTCTTGCTAAACCATGCAGAAGTTTCTAGAAAGTATTGAAACCATGCAAAAAAGTGGTGCAGAGTTATTACCACTTCTTTCAGTCATACTGCAAGGCAGAACTGGAAGAGGGATTGGCAGGCACTACAATTTCTGACACGTGACTGCAAAATGGCAGACTAAAGAACGGAGCCTTTACCAAGAACGGAGCCCATTACCAAACCCGCGTTTAGGTGGGTCACTTTATTACACTCGAACCACCGCCATCCTCCTCAGCTGATGCATTCTCGGAAAAATGACTGTGAAGTAACCCATGCCCCTGGGGAGCCAATCAGAGAAAGGATGCCACCATCTGCCAGGCTGATGCCCCTCCTCTACATGGCACCTATATCCTTTATGTTTTAATGTGAAATTTGGTTTTAGTGGCTTCTGAAACATAAAGACCCTAACTGTGGTTTTATAAACAATTGTGTCCAAAAGAAAATATGTAGGATGCAGTTCCATACCACATCCATTCCAGTGGTTTTCCGCAATATGGTTGTACATAAACTATTCAGATTAATAGAGTTTCAACAGTAAAATATCACTATTCTTCCATTGACACAAACCACCATCTTTTAGGCTCAGCTGTCTTCGACAGTTTAGCTGAAAGCTAGTCAGCGGCTGTCATGTTCTGCCACGGTTTAAACTGCTGTTTTTTAATTTCCCCACTCCACATTCATATTCTTCTATCCACTTCTTTGTTGCTCGGACATCAGAAAGCACATCGCAGGCAGGCAGCTTCCCGACAAACCGCTTAAAGCCCCCCACAGAAGCGACCGGAAGGCAGGGGAAAGTTTCGTATTGTCCACGATTGTGTCAGCTGCAGAAAACACACGAGAAGGGATTAGGGTGAGGAACAAGCACCAGCAGGAGAGAGGAGACCTCCGTGTGTGCGTGAGGCCGACGGCGGCATTCTGTATATTTTTGTATTGTCTGAGTTGTGTACGTTCAGCTCACAGCTTTCAGATGGTGGGGAAGAGATCCCAGATCCAACAAAAGGCCTCGATAAAGGCTGTCGTAAACCCCCACCAAGAGTCACCTGGGGGGCCTTCAGTACCCAACGAAAACAATAAGCACGCCTTTGACCTCGGTGGAAGCAGGAAAACCAACACAGAGGCACTCGTCTGAGATGGGGCCTGATGTTTGGGGGAACCAGAACCTTCGCTGCAGGAGCCCCAGCCCTATGCTAGGACGTGCACAGATGGTGGTGAATTGGCTATTCTAGGCTATAGCCTCGGGCCCTGGCAAACGTCAGGGGCTCCACCCTGCTTTGGGAAAAATGGAAGGTAAGATAATACACTACCGTGCACAAATTACACTAAATCAACAGTAACTAATCCAAAATGCCGGAATTCTGATCCAAAAGACTTAAATTAAAAGTTTTTCACTTCAGCTAAGACTTAATGGCCGGATCAAAAAATATATATTTACATCTAGGATCTTCCAAAGCAACGTACAAGTCACACAAAAAGCACGTTACAAACGTTATACATATGTGCTGTCGAGGAGGCGACTAGGTATGAGTGCAGTTAGGCTGAGCTTCCAGTGAAAGCCCAGGTATGAGTGCAGTCAGGCTGAGCTTCCAGTGAAAGCCCAGGTATGAGTGCAGTCAGGCTGAGCTTCCAGTGAAAGCCCAGGTATGAGTGCA
>JAODLC010000045.1:12961188-12973119 GCA_026781145.1 Hippopotamyrus pictus | reverse complement strand
CTTCCAGTGGCCTGCTGTCCCGCAGAGGTTTTCGTTGCAAACACCGTGCCGCCGTGCCACTGTGCCCGACTGGCACCCCGAATCCCAGCTCGCAGTGACGGAGAACGAGCGGAGCTAAGAGTCAAAGCTTGATGGACACTGGAGGGGCTCAATTAGCCTTTGGTAATGGGGGCCCACACAGGCGTTTTGAGAGCGTCACACAGTACTGCTGGGCGTATTTGGTCTGAATAACGTCCTATTAAGATTATGCACCACCAAGTGTCTCACAAAACCCTCCCGGCCCCCACCACTGTGTAACTGTCGGAGGAATATTTTATAAATTAGGAAATGAGTGAAAGGGCCTTTATTGGGGGTGACAGTGGGGAGTCTTTAAGGGGTAAGCCCACCCACCAGGTCTGGAGTTACTCTTCTTTGCACATTTGCTCAACGTTTGCCTAGTTACTTGGGAAAAGCCACAGTGGAATTATGGGGGGAAAAAGAGAGCCCTTGAGTGGGCTGGCCAGAGTCCGGACATGAATCCCATCAAGAATCACTGAAAGAACTTAGAAACTGCAGCTCAGAGGCAAATCCTTGGTTAGAGGAACACTAATGCATCTGGTTCGCCAAGAGTTTAAAAAGATGTCCCCCTAGTGGTACTTCGAAATATTGCAGGCAGAAACACATGCTGGTGGGACAACTGTGCAATTTGAACGGATGCATCAACTCTGGGTGATGATAATGGCACCTGGAGCCAGTATTGGCTTGGCCAACACAAGTGAGACGTGACAGGAAACCTCTGAAAATCCTCGCAGGGGGATGTAGCTGCTGTAGCAATTACATCGTTCAGTGCGATGGTAGCTGTTCTTGCATTACAAGGGCTTTAAAGACAGGGTCCTTGTGGCCCAGCGGGAATGGAAGAGCCTCCCACGGTATCTGGTTGCCATGGAAATAACTGTGTTTGGAAAAAAATATCGGCAAGGTTTATCGTTGCTTGTCGAGCCGTGCGGTTCTCTGGGCTAGGGGCGTTTAAAACCCCCCTTTCATCCCGGCCCTCCCTCCAGAAAAAAACCCCACAGAATTAAGGAAAATTAAAACACGTGGAAGTGGCTGAGTGGCGTTAGCCATTAGCAGTTAGCATGCCGCGTGTCAGCACCCCCGCGAGCCTGGGGGAGAGCGACGTCACTGCGGAGGGAAGCCAGAGCAGCTGGGAGCCACACTCGCACGTTCACACGATTAGAAAACCATCAGAATGCACGGCCCCACCAAAGTGCTACAAGATGGAGATGGAAAAGGCTCCCCGGGAAGGAGGAACAGGATCAGGGAAAAAACGTGCTGGGTGTTCCCCGGGTCAGAACCGACCCGAAGCAAAAAACACGTCCCAAGATCGATAGCTTAAAATTAAATATATTTAAAAGGTTCGCATATGCAGGGCCATAGGAAATGGGGACCTGTAACCCCAACACTTAAGTTTGATTCATTCACCCCCCCAATAAGTAAACTTTTGTATTTAAATTATTAAGTTGTGCCCACCCCCACTATCAAACTCTGTCCTACTCTGTTGCATACATCCATACATCGGCACTGCTAGAGGATTTGGGCCTCTAACCCAGACCAATCCAACTATATTCCAAAATGTTTAGGGCCCCTTGGATTTGCGCCCCCACCCCATGACTTTGCTCTTCGCATCCACCAACAACTGTTTATCTTATCGGGTGCCTGGAAATGTTAATATAATGTACAGCTTAGCCAGTCACTGAGCAGGGTAGCTCAGGGGTTAACACTGCTGCCTCACAGCTCCGGGGCTGGGGGGTCGGTACGGGTGGAGTTTGCAAACCTCCCCCCCCCCCCCCTCATGTTGTGTAGTTTTCTTTCAGGTACTCCATTTTCCTCCCAAGGTTCAATAATATCTGTGTAGGTGAACCGGTGTCTCTCAATCTCACAGTATGACGGTGTGTGCATACGGGCATCGTGATGGACTCGCACCCCAGCCCTGGTGCTTACGCTGCTTGGGACAGATGCAGGCAGTTAGCCAGTGGGTGTCAGAGCAAACATGTAACAGTCATCAGCGAAGATCTGCGAGGTCAGGACGCCACTGGGAACTTGTGCTGGGGTGACGCGGACTACAGGGAAACATCGGCGGCAGATCTCGACAAACCCTGAGGGTCACCAGCAGAGCATCCGCGGTTCTGCCATGATACTCTGTCCTCCATGCTGCCTCCCTTGAGGGCGACTTGCTTGACGAACGCTCTCCAGTCCTGATTTACTCAGCTGGACGGCCGATGACGCGAATGCGAGCGGGACTCCGCCCGCTGACCTCCGGGTCCGCAGTCCAGTGCTGTGTGTCATGTTTCCGTTCTAAAAGCTTTCTTTTAATGCCAGTGTGGTCACCTCTGGGAAAACAGAACTCCAGACGTCCATTTGGTTTTCCCCAAACACTCACGAGGCACAACTCAGAATTATATGTTTGAGGAATGGGGGGCGGGGGGGAGGAGGGGGGTAGTGCATTAATAAACAGCTGGATGTTCCTTCAACAGACAGATATGCTGGAGAAATAAAAGAAGTCCTTTTCTAGGTCTGCCTAGAACGGCAGAAACACCGTAGGCGATTAAAAAGGTGAATGGATTCCAGAACCAGAGGCGTGAAGAAGCTGGAGCATCGCTCTGCTGGCTCACGCCCAGTGCATGCGTAGGAAGCCTGTGAAACTGGGTGAAATGGGTGGGACCCATCTACCTTCTACCCAGAGCACACATCCCACGGTGCACCTCCAGCCCCCGACTCCCTGCAGCCCCCCTTTCGGTACACCATGCTGCTATTCTTGCCCGTCATCCCTCACCCGTGCTCTAGGGGGAGCCTGTCCCTGGACGTTCATGTAAACTCCCAGCATGCTTTGCCTTTATGTCCCTGATTAAGATGGCTGGAGTTAGTGATTAGCCGTTGTTATTGTAGGTATGGTTCTTAATCGGGGGTAGTGTGTGACTCGGCAGGGTGTGAGCCTGTGTCCGTGATCAGAAGGTCGCTGGTTCAAATCCCAGGGTCAGCAGAGTGATGTCACCATCAAGCCCTTAAGCAAGGCCCTTAAACCCCAAATTCTCCAGAGACAGTCTGACCCCTTTAGCTCAAAAATGCATATTGTTTGGGATAAAAGCATTCTTTGCCCTGCCACCTCCATTAGTTGGCACCTGTTGATCCTGAATCAACCTGTGTCTATCTTACTGCCTTTCAGGTGCCAGAAAGCTGTGTTCTGCTGCAGGGATTGTGGAAGTGTTTCCTGCATAAAGGCCCCCGCTTTGCCGGAAACCTGCGTGAGAATACTCCTGATACGTAATAAACTCACACTGCATCCACAAAACCGTACCGTCTTTCATAATAATAACCCCTCCCAAAATTATCACTCAGAGAGCTGTGATCAATGTAACAGGCACAACAAAGAACAAAAAAAAAAGAAAATTTCCCTAATAAGTTTTATGTGAATTTTACTTAGAACTATTTAAATCCCAAACAAATATCTCAGTGCATGTAAGGTGCAGCATCGTCTGCATCGCAGGTTTTTCTCTGTACAGGTATCAGCTGGTAGCTAAATAAAAACAGCAATAACAGTAATAAACCACAGACATTTGTCCCAGATGTATATTCTAAACTACAAATCCAGACCAGGATTTTGTTTCTACCAAACCAGTTGAGTACTCTGTGACTGCGACTCTTTATACCAACTGGTTGGTAGAAACAAAATCTTGGTCTGGATTAGTGGCTTCTGGACCTGAAATGCCCAACACTGGTTTTCGGATTTTCCTTCCGTCTCAAAAACGTAACCTTACAACTCCTGAAAGAATTAAATGTACAGAACACAGAAAGCTTATTATTTAATTAGCCTGTACTTGTGTTTTACCTAACAATTCATTTTATGTTCCTCTAACACTTCAGCCTGGAGTAAGCATAGACATTTTCAGAGTGGAGCAGTATCAGTATCCTCTCACGCAGAAGAATACTGCAGTCATTCTCCCTGAGCTAAACTGTGCTGCTTGGGGCTGCCTTCCAGGAACTCAGGAAATAGCATCAATGCACTAAAAGTCTGTAAGTGAAAACATACCCTAAGATAATACTCCTATTATGTACTGATACTGTCGTCACGTTATTATCCTGAAAGTTTAACTTCTGCTAGACAGTTTGGGACTCAGGCATAATGTCATTGTTATCAAACACTAATCAAATGCTAATAAACCACATTTCCTAAATCCTGCATAATTTTTTTTTTTTAACTCTTCATATATAGCAATGAATGTCTGTTGCAGAGTGCACCTTCACAAAGTCTCAATCACACCCTCCTGTTTTTCATTTAATAAGTGCTCCAGGTCTATGACAGCAAAAAAAGGAATCTCATAGTGACACTTGGAATATGACGTTAAAATCACATTAAAGTGGAAAAGAAAATCACAGTACGAAAAAAAAAACGATGACAGTAACACATCTGAATTCCTAATGACCTAATAAAATCCATAAAAATAGATAAAATACACACATTTATGACGCCTACTGCACATGTCATTCTAACTGTTGATTCTCTGCTGCTTTTATTTTATAACTATAGGGATACAGTGCCATCTGGTGGCATGACGTGGAACAACAACAACAGGGCATTAAAATTTACAGCATGTACAATATTTACATCGCCGGACAAACCAGAAATATGTCAGCCTGGAAAAGACTCTCCTACAAAAGCTTTCCCCTCATTTTCTATAAAATTAAGAAAAATGCACATATTATGCAAGGAGTTACCCATAATCTCAAGTAATAGACAAATAGAATTTTCCCACATAACCTTCGGATTTAACTCCTATTTAATTCATATTCATTAAAATATGTTGACAATAGTCTTTCACTTAAGAAACATTGCCAAGTAAACTGTTCTCTCTTCATGGCGGTGAAAATGCATTTATATATGTATCAGATTTATATATTACTAGATTATTGTAATGCTGTGCTCTCTAGTTGCTCTTAAAGGTTCCTTTTAGTTCAAAAGAATGATAAAATACCATATTGCTTTTGCTATACTGCTTGTTCTGGCATTTTCTTGAAAAGTTCCCTGATTGCAGAAGAATCTTCTATCAGATTGCTGGGATTCACACTGACCCCATATGGGTTAAATCAAGGGTGCCCAATCTTATCCACAAAGGGCCGGTGTGTGTATGCAGGTTTTTGGGATAACCTGTAGGTCAGCTGTTCAAACCCAGGCGTGAGGACTCTTCAGCCAATCAGTCCTCTAATTAGTAATCTAATTAGGGAGTTGCAGCAAAAGCCCACATACACACCGGCCCTTTGCAGATAAGATTGGCCACCCCTGGGTTAAATGCAGAGGCCACATATCGTTGTTGTACACTGTGTGCTGTGGTGTGTCAACAATGACAATTAATCACTAAATTCAATTCAAATTCATGACACTCAATGTGCAAATCTGTGCTAAAAACAAATTCGTTTAGCAAAGCCTATAGATAAATCTCTGGACAAGGCCATCATGCATCATAAAGAGGTCTGCCTTCATTCTCCCTCATTAATAGACTACTCCCTCTACATCTGCAATATAGGTGACCTTCATATCTGTGCATCTTTAAATCAAAGAGGTGCCAAATGGAGGAGCCATTCCGTCCTTCTAAGCCTTCCCACCTCTCATGCTTTCAGTCTAAAGCTGGTGTGTAACGGTGTCCTTTAAAAAGCACTATCAATTAAATAAATCTCAACTGAACTGAAACGAACGCAAGAATGCAACCGTGATGAAAGATGGACTCAGATGAAATGACAAATTCTGTATTTCTGTAAATATTAACTCCACATCCCAACGCCCCCGGAGGAAACGCACAAATCAGTCCAACTGCTCACCTGTATTTGCCCGTTTTCACGAGGAGCCCATGCATTCTGCAGCTCTGGGCCCCGCCCACGTCATTCACCAGGTCATCTCCAATCATCAGGGCCTGGGGTTGTAGAGGTGAGAGGTGGAATGCGGCGATTGGCTGGCAGTGGCTCCTTATGCAGTCAAAAACCATCTACAATGCCAGCCAGGTTTCATAACATGTTTTTCTATTATTACATCGATGATGTTTTCCAGCACAAACCATTAGCTGTATTTTCTGACCCCACTAGATGTTCAATAAAGATTTGAAAGCATGCCCCCAACGCAAGCCAAGAGCACCATCTAGTGGGGTCACAAAATATAGCAAGTGGTTCATGAAGCTTCATTTGGCCATCACTACTATGATGGTGGTTGCTTTAAGTTTTCTCCAAATGGGTCTGTGAAGTTCCTGCTGGGTCCATGATGACATCACTGGTCATTCTCTCCCAGAGAACGGCAGGAGAAAATGGCACTTATGTGACACCTACCTGGCTGGGCTGGATTCCCATGTCAGCCAGAACACTCTGGAAAAACATTGGGGAAGGCTTTCCCACAACCTCCGCCTCCACATCGCAGGCATACTTTGGGAGGAGACAAACACACAAACAAAATACAAAAGTAACTCCTAAGTCCTTAGAGAAGGTTTCATGACGTAGGCCATTGGTTGAAATCACAGGTATCATTCTATTAATGCATCTCAAACCATCTGACAGTACAAATGGATTGGAAGAGAAACAAAGAATCGGTGCTGGGGCACGGAATGTTCCGGTCAGCTGTGAGGCAACACACACCTCAAGGGCCTTCATGTAAACTCCTACATCCAGCTTCAGACCATCCATCTCCTTGTAGTAGCGCCTGCAATTCCAAACACGACCAGAAGGGGGTACATCACTTACAAACCTGACCATGCTCTAATCGTGTTGAATAATCTAATAACCTGAACTGCAAACAATTAATATGAAATATTTTAATAGCCCCAACACTTCTGCAGTTCAAACAGGAAATACAGCAATCAGCCACTGATCCAGACATTCCCAAATAACAATTCCAAAGATGTCCTACCCTCTTCCTAAGGAGAACAGTACTGGTTTCTCTAGCCCAATGAGGACCTGAAAGGCTTTGTTCAAGTTCTGGTAGGAGAAGTTGTCGGCAGCATCACCAATAATCACACAGTTTGGGTCAGTCTTCTCCACTGCGTCAAACTCAGGCACCACATCTGCAGTGAGGATGTTACACTGTTAATAACAATGGCGTTGGTTAGTTTGGTGATGTGTGCTATGAACAAGTTAGCGGACTGATTACAAATGCTTCCAGACTACCATAAGAACATGAAAGCAGCATTTCAGGGGAAAAGAAACAAAACAATTTTTTAACATTTTCACATCCATCCGATCATCCATCCATCCGTCCATAAATAGCACAAATTCTTTAAACAGTAGGTCTGAGGGTAAATCGGCTTGTGCAAAAATTTATTAACTAATACAGAATATAAATCACTAGGGTCATGTGACTGCAAAAGGACACGATCTCCCCGTGACAACATAACGTCATGCAGTACCGTCATGCACCAGCAGGTGGGGCCTCAGGCCACGCTCTTTCAGGATGGTCACGGCCGCAGGTGCAGGGGAGAAGACTTCATCTACGCAGATGTCGAAGCCCAAGCGCCCCAGCTTTGCCACGAACTTCTCCCGTGTGGCCTGGGTCTCGTTGGTGCAGAAGCGCAGCTGCAGGTCCGACGCTTTGAGCCTGGAGGTGGGAGGTTGCGGAAGTTGGGCAGTGGGATAAGAGGCAAGGTTTAGGGTAGGTCATGTTAAAACTTTGCACTTGGAAGCTCACCATCTCACGGCTATTTTACACATAGCTAGTAGTGAGGAGGTGTATCATCAAACTGGGGAGCAGAAGATCCAAACGCCATGTTTATCTTTGGTGGTATTCTGTTTTGGAGCTCCATAGTTATAATCAGAATCAAAATACCTTTATTATCCCGGAGGAAATTATTTTTATTTTTTATTATATATTTTTTTAGCTTATTATTTTTATTTTTTATTTTTACCTGGTCTGACAGCTGGCCATGTATTTTTTTCTAGAATAGGGAAATCTTACTTCACAATGTTGACTGCCATTGTCCCTAAATTTGCTACTATATAGCCTATTGAATACGTAAAATCGGCTCCAGCCCATCCAGCAAGCATCAGTGAAAATTTCACATCATCGTCCCTCTAAGATGCGCAGAAAATGTTTCTGGGAAAGAGCGCTCAGTAGTCTGAATTGCGCTATGCAGAAAAACACGCACGGTTTTTGCGTCCAGAAAGCATACAGAGACCAGATGGTGCAGTTTCTCCGCATTCCGCGCTCCCGCTGTCATTGTCGCTCCTGTTGTGACCATTGCATTTCAGTCAGTCATGCTTTGATGAGTTAACTTTTTAATTATGTTATAACAAAGTTCGGTATGTCGATAGCGCATCTTCAATGGTTAAGGTGGTGCCACATGCACAAAAACAGAAGTACAACTTGGTCTTTGTTCATGGTCTTTGCAAGCCGACTTTTTTAGTGTCGCCGCCAAGTTACGTGGCTCGTTCAAAGATTAAACTGTGACGATTTCGCTGTTACTTTACCGAGTGACTTTTTGGTATAGATTTTATAAAAACTGACGTGTGTTTTGTAATATGATGCGACAGCACACGGCTCCAGTTCTACTTACTGTAAACTTCTATTTTATCCGTCACCAAATGACAGCGATGAGCAGCCACTAAATTATAGTTATGAACCGTAGGTTATATAATAACCCCCTTGAAACGACAGTGTGAGTGTAAGGACCTGAAGATTATTCCAGTGCACATAATGCAGCTAAATGTTTATATTTTCATTTATAGACATAAAAACAAAACACGGGCATGTGACACGTCAGATTCAAAACTTAAAGAAGGTTGAGCTTTAATACAGGCAAAGCAGCGCCCACCTTTTCACCGCTTCTATCGATCCATCGATAGCAACGCCGTCCCCCTCCCCGCTGTCATACAAAACGCCGCACATGTCTAACACGACGCCTTTCAGGTCGCGGATAGCATGTTTCCAGTCCATTTCGGCCATGGTGAAACCCTGAACCCCAGCCGCTTACGAGCGATGTATCATGGGACATGTAGTTTCCGGGGGAAATAACATTCATGAGTCATCTTGATCCATCCATCCATCTTATAACCACGTATCTTGATGAAGGTCGCGGGGGGCTTATCTTGATAACTGCATTAATATTTTGATTCCTATCATAAATATTAAAACGCATTTTATTCAGTCATTTGATCCTGGGGTTCGCATCAAATTGATACGGTACATTCAGATCTTCAGAAATTATTTTAAGCAGCCTGATCCTGTAAAAAGGGAATGGATGCATAAATTATTGCCAGGGGTGTGGCTGTACAGGTTTTGTTTAACTGAACTTTCAAACCTTCCCATTCTCCTAGGCCATTGGTGGAAATCACAAATATCACAAGTATTATCCCTGACATTTAATTTCATCTAAAACACCAAAGATGTGAGATCGGGGGGGATTTCCCTCCGTGACCCTGAAACAGACAAGCAGTTTCAGAAAATGGATGCATGGGAGGTCTGTCTGAACTGAAGCACAAGTCAGACGGGTCTGTTGACTGTTGTACCTGTCCAAAGATTCTCGCATCAACAACACAGTCTTAAGATATTTGTGGCCAGTGAATCATTACAAGATCGTATTGATTCACCACAAGTGTGTTGCAATAACATTACAGTCGTTTATGTCAGAAAACATAGCAGCAGTTTTAATTAGGTTTAATTAGGTTACAGGTTTTCGCTAACTCCAGCATATCCAGGGCACCAGGTAGGGGTACATTCTGAAGAGAGTGCCAGTCCTTTTCTGGGTACATATACCCACTGTCCAGGAAAAGTGGTTGAAATATGGATTATTTTGTTCCTTAACATGCATATCTAATGTTTAATGTTGCTATAGCAGAATGAAGTTACAGAAGTAATCGAATAAGCAAACAATATAGACTCTCATCCTTTTCTATTGTGCAGAAAGAATAGGATGTCTAGGGCAGCGCATGTACCCTAAATTGCTTTGTCACCTGAACGGTGTCTTCGTGCAGGACTCGAAAGCAGTTAATGTAATTACAGTGTATCAGGGAAAAAAACCTGTATCTGCATTCTGGTGTTTATTTCGAAGGCTGATGATGATGATTTGATTACATAAAGCGATTGATTAATTCAAAGAAGCGGTTTCTGTTGGTGTCTCTTTCGAAACTAGTTAAATGTATAATCGATTACCCCTGGGGCGTCACTGTATGACGTAAAAGCGGAGGAAGGAGCCGCTTGGGTAGCAGAAGAGCTGAAGGCAGGCAGCAGATTAACGAGAGACGAGGAGCCGGCCGGTTTCACACCAGGTATGAATTCAAATCTCCGTACATCTTTGCGGCGCCGTCAGTTTCATTAAAGCCTATTTTACCGAGCATCTGACTCGTTAGATCAGCCGGTGCGGCCGTATCATCTATGGCCGTCTCGTCTGCCCCGGTTCTGCTGCATTTTTTACGGTGGTTGGAAAATGCAGGTGGGCGCGACTTATGATCATCGAATCGTAAATTAATAAGGCTAATAACTGATATTTAATAAAGTGTGAGGGGGGAGTTGTAAGGCAGGGGGAAGGCAGCGCAGGATCCGTGTGGCCGGAGGTGCAGCATCAGTGCCTGTTTTGGTGCTTAGCGCGTGTAGCATGTGCGGCTAAAGGCGCGCGAGGTGTAGAGTGACGGGGGACAATGATCGGCGGACCAGCGGCGACATGTCACCACTGATCCATCGGACTGGCGACGGCGGTGCGGAAAAGCGCTCCACCGGCCTGCTAGTTAGTTAGTACCCGCTTGCGAGTGGCTTGGTTAGCCTGGGAGCTATCAGCCTGCGCCGCCCCCACCATCAGCCTGGGCCCCCCCCATTGCCGTCGTGGCTGGTATTTTTCCATGATGGTGTGACTGACGGATGGATGAATGAAGTCACCTGCTCCGCAGCTACCCGTGTCTCTATTTTCTAAAACCAAAAAGAAATCCGAATTAATCCCTGGCGTTATTTAATTTACGAGCCGGGTGGCGTTTCCTTGTTTACTTAGAATGAGGGGAATGAATGCAGACGTAATAAAATAATTATAGGAAATATATCCCTAAGCGGGTACACGCACACATCTGCTTTAAGAAACAATTTATGAAAAACTGAGATTTTAAGAACATCTTAATGTAATTGTATACTAAGCACCAGTTTATAAAAATAGATTTAGTTACAAGGTCGTATATGTTGACATAAATAAAAGTCATTATCCAACTGGTAATCAAGAACAAAATTATTTTTTTTCAGCAGCTTGCGGTAATGTAACTGAAAATATTTGAGGATTCTAAACGATAAAAACGTGTGATTTTGAAATGGACATATTTGTCACGATAATTTTATTCTGGGAGTCCTTATATTAAGTCATTATAAGAACTATTTCAGTCGGTCATAAAAAAAAAAGTTATTGGCGTAGGGATTGGGAAGGGGGTTAAATTTTTCTGTTAATACACGTCATCGCATTTCTTACTTCTGTCTTGTATGTGAGGATTAAATTAGCATTACGGTGTAAACTCATGCCAGAGTAATTCGGTTTTTGTTAAGTTTTGTTCAGTGATACCTTCATAATTTGTGTTTAACTGTAACGGCGAGCAACTGTTACATTATATTCAAAAGGATATTTAATTAGCCTGCGTTAATTTCAAAATTAATTTCTGCCGAGTCGCAGGAGAAGCAAATTACAGTAGGCCTACAGTTTTAAGCACATGATGAACTTTGGGTGGGAAAGTAACGAGGTCACGGTCACCGCCATCGATTTTTGCGATAATATTGATCAACGAAAAGAGAACAATTCCTGTCTGATAGTCTTGTGGATTTTTTTTAGGAGAAAACAAACAGTAATGTGCTTTATCAGCCGCCACCTGGACTTTTGAAGTGAGCTGGTTGTTCGCTGAGTAAGACCTCCACGTCAGGCTTTTGGGGGGGGGGGGGGGGGAACCCCAAATGAAGGCAGA
>JAODLC010000045.1:12947322-12961178 GCA_026781145.1 Hippopotamyrus pictus | reverse complement strand
CTTGGTAAACCTGGTCAGATGGATTGTAAAGTCTCAGGATCACAACCTTTAACCATTTCTGTGGCTGACATATTACCTCATGACATGGAGTTACTATGGTACAAGGTTGACAAAGTTATTGGATAAAGGAACATTCAGTTATTACATTTAGGGGCAGATTAATGCATAGACTCCTCTAGGCTATATCCCCAGGGCCCTAACAAATATCAGGGCTCCGTCTTGGGGGAAAAACAGAACGATTACTTAGTTAGTTAGTGACCATGCTGATTATTTCACCGCTACCTGATACTCCACTTGATGTGAAGGTGTCATTCCACTGTAAGGAGTGAATGTTTATGTAATGGGCGATGAAATATGAATTAGGGAGGCAAGTCACATGATTATTATTGGTTAATCCTGAGCTGATTCAAAGGCAACAGTGCAATACACCACAAGGCAATTTAATAGTGTCATTTTATTGAGAAGAAAGTGGAACTGACTCTGGTGATCTACAATATTATAGGTTAGTCATATCTTTTTGTTATTTCCCTGTTAGGGCCACATTCCCACCTGCATTTTGGCAGAACCTTGGTGGCATGTTGGTTTGATGAGGGCGCGTGAGGCACATCAGTCTCCTTTTAGCTACTGGCTCTGGCCGAGGGGGCAGTACCCTGACAGCCTATCACCTTCCGGTGCAGTGCTAACACCTCCTGAATAGCCAATGGAATCGCCACAGGTTCTGCCAGCTTCTCTGACCTCAGTAACACCTAGGATCTGATGACTCAAAGATTGTAATGCCAGATTGGGGACTCTTACTTTACTGTTGAGCAGGCGTGTGTGTGTGTGTGTGTGTGGGTGTGTGGGGGGGGGGGTAGTGGAAATATGTTCCCCAGTTATGTCCCTCTCAGCTTTACAGGGAGCAGTTTTTCTATGCCTTGGGATTTCTGTCAGGAGAGCTTAACCTGGGATTAAGTGGCTACATTTTTTATGTACTGTGTAGCGGGAATCTTTTGTGATTGGCTGTTAGGACTCAAGTTTATTGTTGTGTTTTGTTGACCACAGCCAGTGTGATGCAGGCCATGGAAAAGGTCAAAATATATAGATATAGAAAATCTTACTGCTTTCCCGTCCTGCGTAAGACCATCGTCATACGGACGTGGACAAACGTGTTGGTACTCTTCCGCGAAAAAAGGAACAATCCACAATTGTCTCTGAAATAACTTGAAACTGGCAAAAGTGATTGGCGCTTGTCATTGTTTATTCCAGGGTTTCTCAACCCAGTCCTCAGGGACCAACAGGCAGTCCACATTTTTGCTCTCTCCCAGCTCCCAGCCAATCAAGTACACAGAATACCTGGCACAGGTGCGCAGGGAGCTGGGAGGGAGCAAAAATGTGGACTGCCTGGGGGTCCCTGAGGACTGGGTTGAGAAACACTGGTTTATTCCATATTTAGTAAAAACCAGACTTTGATGTAGAATTTCGATTCAACGGATTATTATAAAATTGACACAAATGAAAATGGCAGGGGCAAAAATGATGGGACCCTTAACCTAATATTTCGTTGCACAGACGTTAGAGGTATTCACTGCAAACAGAGGATTGCTGTAGCTCTCCCTGAGACGTCTGCACCTGTCAGCAGGTAGTCTGGCCCACATCTCCTGAGCAAACTGCTTCAGCTGTCAGGTTTGGAGGCTGCCTTCTCCCACTGCATGTTTCAGTTCTTTCCATATATGTTCGATAGGATTCATATCAGGGCTCACCGAAGGACACGTCGGAATACTCCTATGTTTTCTTCATTCTTGGGTGTTTTAGCTGTGTGTTTTAGGTCATTATTCTGTTGGAAAACCCATGACCTGTGACTGAGACGGAGCTTTCAGACACTGGGCTGTACATTTTGCGCCAGAATGTCTTGATAGTTTTGAGACTTCATGTGCCTTGCGCAGACTCTAGGCTTCCCTTGTCCGAAGCAGCACAGTAGCCCCAAAACAAACCTGAGTCCCCACCATGTTTGACAATCGCTATGGTGGTATTTTCTTTGCAAGCTTTATTTTTGTGTGTGTGGACATAGAGCCGATGTGATTGGCAAAGTTTTCTCCAGTTTTGTTTCATCTGTCCAAAGGGCAATTTCCCAGAAGCATTGTGGCATGTCAATATACATTTTGACAAAATGAAGGTCTGACTTCTTCCTGTTGTTCCTCTGACCAGTGAAGGTCTCCTGGGTCTTCATCCACTGTGTCCACTGTCGCCCAGAAAGTGACGGGCGGTATTTCTCTTTGGAAGGCAGTCTTGTCTTTTTGTCGTACGTTCTCACTATCCATTTGCTCAGTCTGGGGTTGATTTTGGGGCTGCATCCTGGGCGGTTGCCTACAGTCCTGTGGACCTTAAACTTCTTGATAATGTTTGCAACTTAGTCAATGGCTTTATGGCCTTTGTCTATATTTTTCTTTCTCCTCAGGCAGCTCCCCCCTTTGCTTGCTCTGGTCCATGTTCAGTGTCGTACACGGTGACACCAAACACCAGAGTAACTGCTGTTCTCCATGTAAATAGGCTGAATGAATGATTACAAGATTGAAGATGTGTGATATTAATTAAAGAATACGGTTAGTTTGAAAAAAATCACACAGTCCAATAATTTATACATTTTTTTTATGGGTACCAACGAATTTGTCCAGGCCATTTTAGAACATCTCTGTAGAATAAGCAATAGTTTATCTGATTTCACACTTATTTTGCATTACTCAATGACACGTGACAAGCACACAGGGACACATGAGACAATTGCTTGTAATTTAATCACTTTTCAGGAAGCATAAGGCACTTTTTTGAGCTGTAAGGGTACCAGCGAATTTGTCCACGTCTGTAGATTGTCTTTAAGAATCATTTGCTAATTTGTTAATGTTTGAATCCAAGTACTGTAAGGATAACTGAGCAAAGAAAAAACAGGGTGAGCTCAGCATAGCTGACCTTGTGCCAGTGTCCAACAGATAAATTGAGTTTAAACTTTTGTGCTGTGATATTGCCGTTAGGCTAACCCCCCCACCGGGACGTGTTGGACAAAGAACGGGACTGCGTGACATGGGGGAGAGGCGGGACGTTATCTGGGTTTGGGTGTAGGGGCGCGTGGAAAAGGCCACAGAAGGGCACCAGCTCCCAGATCAGCCTGCTGGGAACTGAGAGAACACAGGACCTGCTCTTATGTGGCGGCTGCTCAGGAGAAGGAAGTGAATGTGCTTTTGGCTTGACTTTACACCCTGTGCCAGAATATCCACATTACAAACCCCCCGCCCCCGCCCCCATCTTAAAGGGCTATTACCAAAGCTTTCACAGAACTGAGGCAAAACCACACAACGAACACAGGACATGTTCTTAAAAAAAGTTACAGATGGTCTGTATTTTTTTGGCCATAAATACCATACGTTTGGATATGTTTTCTAATGCAAAGAACAAGGACTTGGATACAGACGGCTTCTACAAAGACTGACCTGTTTACTGAGATATAACAATGGAAATTCACTGTCCGGTGCCTTGGGGGGGGGGTCTGTTTCCCAGTAACGTCCCGCTGGCCATTGTGAGTCCGATTTGGTCATGTCGGCCCGTTGCCTGTTTGGCGGCTGGGTGAAATTTCAGACATCGTGTGTTTGCTGCGGCCCCGACGGAGACTCCTCCGCTGAGATGCAGGTTTTGGTGTTGCGTCCGCTTTCCAGTCGGCCTTCGGCCCAGTTTCATTCCTGTGTTCTCCCGTTCTAGATGGAGAACCCAAGAACTGTGTCTCGTCAGCAGCGTTAGCGTTTCACTTGGAACACCAGCATACACGGCACACGAAGCCCTTTGTGAGGTTCCACAGTTCCTGGTCACGAAACCTGTGACTCCTTTGCACAGCTCTAGTTACGAAAGTTTAATTATTTATGGAACCATGTAGGTTTGGCAAGAAAAAGCAGGGTCAGACAGTTCTTGGGGCGACTGGGGGTTAAGGGCTTCGTTCAGGGGTTTAATTGTGATTTCATTCTGCCGACACTAAGGTTCAAACCAGCAACCTTCTGATCACGAATACAGCATTCTAACCCACAGAGCCACGCTCCCAGGTAATAGGGAACAGGCATATTGAAAAGCTCATTTAGCTGTATATAAAACCCGGGTGCTATGCAGGTCCAATCCCTAATTGACTTCCTATCCTTCTTGTCGCACAGAAAAAAATAAACGAAGCATAGAGGCATGCTCTCTAGACTGAACCGCGCCCTAAGGCAGGCGGCGCCATCGCTGAGTCGCAGCACGCGCCCTGGCACCCGGCCCGCCTCCACCGCGGCCCCCGCCGCCAGGCGCACGGAGCGCCCCCTGTCCTCTGAAGAGGTGTACGCCCGGGAGGAGAAGTATGGAGCGCACAACTACCACCCTCTGCCCGTGGCACTGCAGAGAGGAGAAGGTGAGACACGCCCACTGGGGCTACGGGCCAATGGGCTGGCGGCAACTGCAATCGCATGAAATGCAAGGAATGGAGAATGAGGCCTGGAGCTTATACCAGGAAGCGCAGGGCGCACAGCAGGGGATCTCCCTACAGAGGGTGCCAGTCACCAACACACTGTCCTGCACATCAAGGATATTTCAGAGACCTAGACTTGCCTAACCCCCGATACTAGAGGTCACAGTGCTACCTGCTTAGGCTCCGCCCTGATTATATATGTTTACATTTATTTATTTAACCGACGCTTTAATCGAAAATGATGTAAAAGTGAAAAAAAGAGGGTCAGCCAGTCCCTGGAGCAATTCACGTTAAGGTGACTTCGTTCTTCTGGATACAGGAATTGAACCTGTGACCTTCGGATCGAGAGCGCAGAGATTTAGTCTGCTGAGCTACACATTGCCCTCATATTGATTACAATGAAAAACTGCCATATCCAATAGTGCATTTAATATGCCATATTCAGGGTTAAATGTCTTTAATTTGTACTTATATAGTTCCATCCATCACGTCACAAGTACTGAGTTGTGGAGGGTGGGCTAGAGCCCCTCCCTGGCAGCTGAGAACACACTGCAGGGGTATGCTGTAGACAGGATGCCACATATAGTTTGGCTAGTGCTGCTCTAACAGACTTGCATGGATGGTTATCTGGTCCTGGAAGAGGTGCATTGTGGTTCACCACACTGTCTCCCCTCCCGTGACAGGAATTTATGTTTGGGATGTGGAAGGCCGGCGGTACTTTGACTTCCTGAGTGCCTACAGCGCCGTGAACCAGGGCCACTGCCACCCGAAGATCATCGCGGCGCTGAGCGCTCAGGCCTCGCGCCTCACGCTCACCTCCCGCGCCTTCTACAACAACGTGCTTGGCGAGTATGAGGAGTTCATCACCGCTATGTTCGGCTACCAGAAGGTGCTTCCCATGAACACAGGTACGCCGGGACAGAGGAGACGTCCTGCTTTGGCCTTTTCTCACAGTAACCTTCTACTGAGGTGATGCCCACTCCCCCTCACCCACAGGCGTTGAAGGCGGAGAGACTGCGTGCAAGCTGGCTCGTAAGTGGGCATATACGGTGAAGGGCGTACCCAAATACAAGGCAAAGATTATCTTTGCAAGTAAGTAATCTAACATCCGAGTTTTTCCTTACTCTGCAAATGACTGACGCTAACGTGGTGCTTTTGTCTATTTGTATTTTATGAGAGGAAGTTCACAAATACACAAGGTGTGGAAAAATAGGGTAATCCTTTAAATCAAGGTCATAAATAAGTTGATTCTTTTTATCAAAAGGTTTAACAGTGAAGGAATAATCCGGTAGGATGTTTTTATTTAGATACGGACAGTTTTTATTTCCTGTGAGTCATATCTGACGTGTCGCCTCAAAATCTCTATTCATCAGTATTTAAGGGGAATTTCTACCTTGTTATGGGATGTCTGTCTGTCTTGAAAATGGCTACATGGTGAAGATCTCGCTCGATCACTGTTTTTTATTTTAAATTTTTATCAGATTCCACTATCTGCAGACTTCTGTTATATCAGCATATAGCCAGACTTTCCCTTTTTGTATGTGTAAGATGACTGATAACATATCGGTTACATTATAACGGCACTGAAATTCAGATGAGTGCTGTATCATGAAATAGCCTGTATCCACGGCTTGCTGAATGATTAACTCATTCCCAGCTGTTATCCGCATGCAGAAATCATAAAAGCTGTAGATTGGGCACGGTTGTCTTGTACAGCATGACTGGCTTGCTGTCAGTCACGCGCTGTGTATGCATCTAGTTTGTCCGGCTACAAGCTCAGTAGTGCCCCCTTTTGTTGCCTTGTAGCCGGGAATTTCTGGGGACGAACCATGGCGGCCATCTCCAGCTCCACGGACCCTAGCAGTTACGACGGCTTTGGGCCGTTCATGCCCGGGTTCGAGCTCATCCCCTACAATGACATCCCTGCACTGGAGGTGGGGCTTTTGGCTTTTCGCCTCCTGGTTGTTGCAATTTTTTCCCCCAATCATCTTACCCTTAACATATCAAATGTCTGCGCGTGCTTAATGCTTTACTCTGATTGGTCAAGCAGCAAGCTCTGTCATCACTTTTCTGAAGACGTTTTCTCGGGCTGTGCTCCACAGCGCGCCCTGCAGGACCAGAATGTGGCTGCGTTCATGGTGGAGCCCATCCAGGGCGAGGCTGGAGTTGTGGTCCCGGATCCCGGGTACCTGACTAAAGTGCGGGAGCTTTGCACCCAGCACAATGTGAGTGCCCCCCCCCGCCCGCCTCCACCTCGACATGTTCACTGGGAAAGTTACACATCAGGCCTTTTTTATAGGCTTTTTCCCCCTGTGCATTTATAGAATATTGAACAGGTGTTACTTATGTGCTACTTTACACATATGCATACAGTTTATGCATTGCAGTGCCTACAACTTCAGCGCAGTCAGTTTGACATTTCTCTTTAAACTCAGGAGTTCAGCTTGTTCTCCTGCCCTGCGCTGTTATTTTTATGCATAGCAGATGCACAAGAATTTCCCCAGTGGATCAAAAAAGTTTCTGTTATCTCCCATCGGTTACACTTTGCTCCGTTCTTGTCCCGCCCAGGTTCTGTTCATCGCTGATGAGGTGCAGACAGGTCTGGCTCGCACTGGCCGCAGGTTGGCTGTGGACCATGAAGCGGTGCGTCCGGACCTGGTGGTCCTGGGCAAGGCTCTGTCGGGAGGTGTCTACCCCGTGAGTCTCTCCTGTAGCACCCTTTCCTGGATGGCTGCTGGGTCCTGATGATCTTATCATTAAATCGCGTGCTCCTTAAGTTGACACATGCATGACCTCTTGACCCCTTTGGCTTCCTGTCATGTGACTCTGCGGTCCCCCGCCCAGGTGTCCGCCGTGCTGTGTGACGACGAGGTGATGCTGACCATCAAGCCCGGCGAGCACGGATCCACGTACGGGGGGAACCCCGTTGCCTGCCGGGTGGCCATCGCCGCCCTGGAGGTCAGTGTGGGGCATCGCGGTATCCGATTCGGCCTGCCGTCTGTCGGGCCCCCACGTCGACGCTAAGTGAGCACCTCTGGTCCACAGGTGCTGGAGGAGGAGCGGCTGTCAGAGAATGCGGAGAACATGGGCCAGCTCCTGAGGGCGGAGCTAATGAAGCTGCCCAATGACATCGTCACCGGCGTCAGGGGGAAGGGTCTCCTCAATGCCATCGTCATCAAGGAAACCAAAGGTTAGAACGTTAACGGCTACACTGCTGGGTCAGTGGATGTACTTGAACAGATGCTGCTTAAGGGCCGGTTTACATTCCACGCGTGCGCTTACACGTGCTGTCGCTACACAAGCGGTGCTGCTGCTCATACTTGTATTTTATGTCAATCAGGAGGACTAAAAGCTATGTCCACCAGGGGGCAGTGTGAGAACTATTTTGGTCTGCTCCTTCGTTTCTACTCTTTCTGGTTTCTATGAGGTTGTGGTATGAAATGTTTTTTTACTGGCTGCCTCCACAGCGAGTTGCTGACTCTGTAATACTGCAGCAGCATTCTCTATATTTTACCCACTGCTCCACATCATATTGGTACTTTACTCTGCCACATATTACTTTACTACCTCATGTTAAATGTTGAATTATATGCTGTTGGATGTTTTGTAGTCGAGAGTATTTCGTACTTGGTATTATGACTGCACAATATTGGGGAAAGAAAAAAATCTAATTTTCAGTAATAAATATTGCAGTATTTATGAAGCAATAAGGAGTTTAAAATCAATTTCTCACAAACACGCGTATGAGTGATTAAAACAGAAAGGATGAAAATGATTATGATTGCATTATGTTCGCATGCAGAGCTCATGCAAAAGTAGTGGTGGTAAACTTCAAAAAGAAATAATCATTAAAATTGCAAAGTTTGCCGAGTTTTGTTTCCTGTAACAGAATATAAATGTTTTAGCGAAAGGTAAAGCCCCTGCACAAATTTTATCACCAAGATTTCTAAATAACGTCATGAAACGTCCATACAGTATGAAGGTATTCAAAAGCTTGACCTCAACCCAGCTCCAATGTGAGAATTGCATGTGCCCTTAATATTAATATCACACGTCACCCAGCCCTATTTAATATTTTTTTGTACTGTAATGTTGCACTGTCTTGATAATTGTTTGTAGTCTGTGGAGAAGGCAGTCAAGTAAGAATTTCATTGTACTTTATACACTGTACTTTGTACACATGATTCTGTTTTCTTAGATTGAATTCAGAAGCAGAATAAACTTAAACTGGCATTAAATTTCGAAGACTCTGTACACAAGTGTTTGATATATTTTTTCTCTTGCCTATTCAGTTTTATCTTCCAGCCACTCATTCTTAAAATCAGATTCTAATTTAATACTAACTGTGTTGTATATAAACACTTAATCCCGTGGCAAAAGGTGATCATACAAACAATGTGTGGAATAAATGCAGAAAATGTGTGGCAGCCATGATACAAAAGCAAACGGGTTGCCAGCGTGGAGTATATACCGACCCTAAGAAATACCACACGGGTTGCCAGATGTAGCTGCAGAAACTTTACAGCTGCCACTGTTGCCCCCAGTCTGACACTTCTGCTCTTTCAGACTATGACGCCTGGAAGGTGTGTCTACGTCTGAGGGACAACGGGCTGCTGGCCAAGCCCACACACGGTGACATCATCAGGCTGGCCCCGCCCCTCGTCATCAAGGAGGACGAGGTCAGGGAGTGTGTGGATATTATTCAGAAGACCATCCTGTCCTTCTGAACGACCATCCTGCCCCAAGCCAACATCCTGGTCATCGTATGCTAGGACAATCCCCTGAAGACTTTGAATTTGGATCTGTGTTGAAGGATTTTAGCTACAGATCGAAAAACGAAAAAAAAAGTTTATTAAGTATTCTGAAAATTTGTACTGGAATGTGTTTGACAGACTACACTCCAGCCTAATTTAACATGCTTTTTTAAAAGCTGAATTTTAAGTTTTAAATAAATCTTATCCCCTTAAAACAAACTAATTGCAGACATATCAGGGTACAGAGTGTCTGGTTCAGTAACTGCGGCTGTTTTATCTGGCTGCTTCATAAGGCAAAAAGGAAATGTTTGGCACGTATGAACCAGAGGTGACACTGGAGTGTTTTGAGAGTAGAAACGTTTGTGTAGTTAGAGGTTTAGCAGAAAGAGTTTAAAAAGTTGATTCTGTTACAAAAAAGCCGCTAAACTTCAAAAAAGTGACTTTAATGTTCAGTCAGCATTTATTTCTGAAAATGGAGAACTGGAAGTTCCGAAAACTTGTCATGTGAAGGTTTATTTCAGCTTCTGAATTGATCACTGGTATAGTATATTGCTGCTCTGAAACTCAGCGGATGCTCTGGGCAAACCGGACTGGTTGGTTAGTGTTTTAGCTAACCAGGTAACTCATGGATGCTGAGCAGCACCAGTGAGATGTCGGTTCCAGGACACCAACTCTTGCACTTCTTTCGTGTGTTTTCCCCCTAGAAGTATGTTGAAAATAACTGATATGATGAAAGCCGTGTTATTGTTAATTGACATTTAATTTCACTGGTGTGTGTAATGGTGTGAGCTCTGTTAACCCAGTGTTGAATTGTAGCATCTGTTGAAAATACATTTTTTTTGAACAGTCTGTTCTGGATGTTTATTGCCTCTCACTTGTGGCATAAGCGGTTTTTGGATATTTAACTTATTCTATTGTGACCTCACATGAACACAGTAATCGCTGTCGTTGGCTGTATGAAAACTTTATCCGAATGAGATGGCAGCAACCAGTGATCTTTGCAGCATGAAGCACCGTGGAGATGTAACGATTTTTAACTCCATTTCACGTCCTTAGCAGCTGTTTGCAGCTCCATTACATATAGTTTGTGATTCTGAGATGCACTACACACAGCGGCCACATGATGTCAGCATATCACCTTCTAAAACTTAACCAGTTTCCAAACATAAGCTCCAGGAAACGGTTTCCAAAAGTGCTTTTTCTCTATTACGGCAGCAGTAAGTTCATGCAGAGTATTATTATAGTATTATTGCATGCGTGTGCACATGCCTTTGATTTACTTGGATGACCACATATGAGACACAAATTTCCTACTTGGGCCATATTCCAGTTGCCACTGTAGCCGATGTTTTGGGACCGTTTCACACAGCTATCCCTGGATCGTTCACCAGGATTCATCTGTGGGCGGTTCTGTCTGGCGGCTTTGGCCTTGCCGTCTCCTCACCGTGAAAGAGCTGCCGTGTCCCGTTCTTGCAGAGCGATATCTAATGTTTCTGGCTGTCTGTCTTCAGAGGTGACTGCGCAAGCTGGTACGAGAAATGGAGTTACGGAGGGGCTGTCTGATTGGCCACTAGTTTGTCAGCAGTGCATTACCCAGCATTCCCTGTCTTCAGCCTGAACCCTGACAGGAAGAGCCAATAAACACGTTCCTCTCGTCATTGTTTACACCTGCTTGCAGCCAGAGAGGCGCAGTTTAAGCTGAAAAGGCTGGTTCGAGTGAATCACCGGCTCACTAATCTCGCTTTCCTCTCCCCATTGGCCTTCTGCCACACAGTTACTCGCCACATTGCCGCAATCTCTAAATGTTCCGATTCAAAATTAGCTGGAGCAGAGAAACCCACACTGAACTTGGGGGGGGAGATTGGCTGGCCCCCTTGTGGCCGTTTAGAGCGAGGCGGGTCGTGGCTGTATTCGGTGGCAGACCGTGGTCGTGAGCAGCTGGTGCTGTGTGCTGGTTGCCAGACACTACAGAGTAAAAACAGAAGATATACTCAGTGTGGGGACTTTGGTGTGTGACCCTGATTGGCACCCTAAATGGCCACACCCACCTATCCTGGCCAATCAGTTACAAATGGCTGAGGAGGCATGGGACACCGTCATTCATCCCCACACGCCTCATACCCACCCCCTCACCCGCCTCTCTCCTGCCTCCTATCATCAAGGGGAACTTATTTCATGCTGTTCATTGCATTTACTGTTCGAAATTGCTAAGAAATTGCATTTATTATGTTTCGTGTGCGATAAATTTGGCATTTTCAGTGCTTTGTTTTCAAGGCTTGTGGATCACAGCCAGAGACTGGCAACTTAATTCAAAAATTCTCATGCAATACCTTAAGGCAAACACTTACCTTTCCGTAGCAGCAAAGAATTAAATGGCAGATTGAGGGAGTGAAATCGTACCTATTCAGCCTCCACACATATAACATTTAATGACATAAACCAGACTGGAAGAAGGCGTCAGTGAACACAAGACCTGTTAGAAGAATCAACGATGTTTGATATGCCAGCGACACTGCAACATCAGAAAATGAAGATCTGAAAATACTTAAAAAGTTAAAGAACAGAGTTAAAATCTGAAATGTGAAGAAAAAAGGTTTTAACACAGGAGGTAACTAACTTTACTGCAGACAAAGAGGTTATAGAAAAGTTTTGCTTCCTTGGAAAAGTAATCAGGAAAGGGATCCAGCGAGCGGCCGAGTTGCGGTGAAGGATGTATTTCAAAGAACAAAGATCAGAAGTGTTCAGAATATGGTGCTTTATGAGACCGTCCATGGATGTGAAACCTGGACAATGAAGCTGGACAGGAAGATTATTGATGCCTTTGAACTTCTGTGCCAGTGAAGGTATTTTTAAAATTCTGTGGACAGCAAGGTAAACAAGATGTCGATTCTCGAGCCTATCAAAACTTTCGTTTGAGGCAAAAATGGTCAGACCGAAGCTGTTTTGTTAAGGGCATATTGTGAGAAGACCTAGTGATTTAGAACAAACCATAATGCTTGGAAGAATAAAGTGTAAGAACCATATGGAAGGTATGAGAAGGTGAGGTGGACTAGCATCAAGATGGACAGAAATGTTCACTAAAATGAGGGAGACAAAACTGGGGGAGTGTCTGCATCATGATGACACCTAACAACAACAACAGGCCCGTGGGGGGCAGCTGGGGATGCCCAATCTTTTACTCCAAAGTCTATTAGCAAACCTAAACATAACCCTAAAACTAGCTGCTATCGTAATCCTAAACTTAGCTCTAACTTTAACCCTAACCTTAATTCTAACCTCACTAGCGGCCTTAACCTTACAACCACAGCAATAAAATTAAGTATTGCAAACTGGAAATATTTTAATATTATATTGTAATATAAGTCAAAATGTATGTTATTTCACAGCAATATTGCTTTATGAAGCTAAACAAGTTGATTGGCAGATGATTATCAGGAAAAAGGGTATGAGAAAAATGTCAAGGAGTCACACTTTACTCTGCTTATGACGCAAAATCTCTCCTGGCGATGGCTAAAGTCACATGGGGTCACGGCTTATGTCAAACGGCTTCCTTTGCATCCGCAGGATATTGCCTCGAGTTGGGGGGAATGAGATTAATGTCAAGGGGACATAGTGGGATTCCCCTTTGACCTACCAGCATGAATACGACGTCATGTGCAGTTATTTTCTGAGGATTATATGAGGACGAATGTTTAATAGGCCTTAGTGATGCTGAGCGGAGGGCAGTGGGATGATACGGGGATCTGTGGATGAATCTGATGGTTTGTATTCGTGGGGCGCCTTGCGGGCATGATTAAGTGGGTCCTGTCTCCTTCCCCAAATAATTTCTGCAGATTGGCTCTAACTCCAAACACGTGTGCTTGCATGAGCAGCCGTAAGATGCGTCTCTCTCGTTTATCTGTGAGCGAGATGCGATAGGAGGCATCAGAACTCAGTTTGGCCTCGTCCCCCACACCTGCGGCCGCGCGCCAGGGCTCAGCATGGAATCGCCAGCTCGTCATTGGCTAATCTCCTCTGGAAAACAGATGTCGTCCATCGGTGGGAAAGGGGCCTGAAGTTTACGCTGCCAAACCAGAAGCTCCCAGAGCCCCGTCGTTTTGTTTGCGGAAAAACCTGGACATATTTACACTGGGAAATTAATTAGACGCAGATAATCCCTGCATTTCTTCCACAAATAGGAATGGCCTGTGTGTGTGCGTGTGTGTGTGTGTGTATAAGGTCTGCATGGTACCCTGAAGGCAGCGTCTCACATGATCCGGGCTTGAATGAGTGGCCTATTCATGGTCACTGACTCTCCTCCTTGAGAAATCCCTCCCCCCTATTCACTGCTGTTTAGTCTGCCCCCCTTTTTAATGATCACATTGTCCCAGACAATTTCTTTGATGGGGGGGGGGGGGCATCCCAGGAAAGGGGGGGTTGATGGGGGCTAAGAAGACAGGGGGTCAAACAGGCCACCATGAGTAAAGGAGAGGAAGGAAAAGAATGAAGACCTGCCTCGATATTTGCCTGTGAAACGGCTGAGATTTCCAGTCTGGACTGTAGACAGAGTTCTGCCCAGGGTGACAGGCTGCAGTGTGAAGCTGTCTCCACAGCCCAGTCCTTTGATCAGACCATGGCCGGTTTGAGGCCCCCTCCCCCGACCCCCC
>JAODLC010000045.1:12913441-12947308 GCA_026781145.1 Hippopotamyrus pictus | reverse complement strand
AACGTTAGCCGTATTCCACAAATGAGCCGCGGGACACATTCGGCACGGTGATGAAAGTGCCCGTCTCCAAGGCGACAGGAGAAACAGGTCGACTGACACCCAAGTGGCCGCTGTCGCCATGGTGGCGGGAAGGGTTTGACGCCCCTGCTTGGCACACACACACACACACACACACACACACACACACACACACACAGACACACACCTGCTCACCCTCACGAACCTGAACTGAGGCAGAAGCCCTGCCTCGAATCTCCTTTGGCTGTTCAGATCCTCGTCCAACTCCCCATACAGATGGTGTGGCTGGGGGTGCAGATACTTCACACGCCTCCCCCGTCTTTGTATGTTCCTCCCCGTCTGAGTACAAGACGGGGCCTTTTATGCATGGCTGACAGATTCCCGTAATCATCAACTAATTAGCTAATCTCCTGAGTCAGTAGCACCTCACCAGTGATGTTTAACATGAAGGCTTTATGGCAGCGGGCTCCTCTTTGCCGCTCCTTACTCTGCCGGTCTGAAGCTTGTCTTCTTAACTGTCGAACAAATCCTAAAGGGGGCCAGTTAGTCCCAATACCAACATTTCTCCCCCCCCGCCCCCTTGCTGTCGACAGCGACCAGTAGACAGGCTCTTTAATGCGACAGGTTTGTGCTCCTGCAAGAAGAAACATTCGTGTTTCCATGTTGTGAGAAAAAACAAGTGGTCCCCCCTCCCACCCTGGGCTTAAGTGGAAGCAGTGTCGGATTTGTAATCAAACTGCCTCGCACTTGAGCGCTATCTCTGTGGAGTCATCTAAAACCATGGCAACGCCGGGGGATGAAGCAGAGCCGCCTGTCTCGGCACAGGTCGAGGGGCCGGGTGAGTCACGCGTCCCTTTTATCTCGCACCTGTGTGCCTCTCCATCGAGTGCCTCGCTAACCAAGCTGACAGAATATAGCTTATACCTGTGTCCTGAATAAATCGCTCTGATTGGCCAACTGCTGTCCTTCCCTCTAGCCCCCCCCCCCCCCTCCCCTCCGACTAGGTCCAGTCACCTTACCTGCCAGCCCTGAAGTTATTTATGGTAAAGTTACTGACTCACAAATGGATACAAACATCTTCTGGGCCACCGCAATGGACTGTCCCACATCGCTTTCACCCCCTCCACACTTTAGTCCTGAAGGTCAGTTGAGGACTTGGGCATGAAAAAACCTGTCAGTGACTCCCCCCCCCGTCCAAATGGTATCTCCCTCATAACACAGTGGTACCAGGGGAAGCGTAGCAAATGTGCAGGTTTGACCCTTCTGGCCTCCCTGGGGAGGGAGCTGTTGGGGAGGCACCCAGATGCCATGCCAGTTCCAATGCATTATGCTACCAGCAGAGCCCGACCTGTAGGGGGCGCAGGCGCGCATGATAAATCACACCCCTGATTTATCACTGGGCCCTCTGAGCAGAGCAGCCGCTCCAGTCAGCAGTGATTCATGTGTTTATGCTGTTAAACATACGGAGGCAATTAGAGAGGCACATACATTACCGAAAGTAGGATGGGACACATGGGGGCGCAATTATGATCGAGTTAGCTGCGCTTGTTCGAGCGGGACGGCGTGAGGGTCGTGGGATGCATCCCCCACCCCTCTCCAGCCCCCCGAGGGACCGGGAGAGCAGATTCGACGGCCCGTTGCCAGAATGAGGGCGAATGAGAGCAGCAGAGTCCGGCTTCCCCAGGAGACAGGAGGATCACATGGGGGGGGGGGGGTGAGGCAGACTGACCAAGCGCCACAGTGACAGATGGAGGGGTGTGGACTGCCGCAAAGCGGGTGTCTGTGCGCGGTGGCGTGTGGATAACGACGCAGGACGTCTTAAGGTGGGTCACTTTCACTTCTGCCAGATGTAACCTATGGCACAATAACATGCCATGCCACCCCCAAATAAAAAAAAACTGCCCTTGTGAAAGGGCAGATGGAAACCACCTGTGAAGGAAGGGGGTAAATCTGGGGTTTTATTGTTGGGTAAATAAAACAATCTTTCTCTTGGAGATAAAGTGAACATAATTACCTCAGATAAATAACCACGCTGAAAGTAGGGTAAGAGATTCGGCCTCCCTGTGTTGAGAAACTGGGTTTATAACTGCCGCTTCGGCCCCCACAACTCCCCAGGAATGTAGCAGAGCATTGCCCCCCTGAGCTGGAGTTGTTTCTGGCATGCGGGGGGCTGTTTCTCCACCTGCTGTCTCTGATGTGGCGTAAGGCAATGTATCTCCAGACTATACTGGGTAACCTCACGAGCGCTTATCTCGAGTGTGCTGTGTAATTATAGACAATCTTATGATTCTGGGGGGGGGTGGGGGGGGCACAGATGCAAAATTCATGAGGAGATACATGACCGTTCTGGTGCAGGCTGGCATGTCCTACTCCGCATGGCCTGGGTTGGTGTCATGGGTGAGGGGTTCATTTTTGGATCCCCAAGGACTCTGTATTTATTTTAATTTAATTTTGAAATTAAGGGGGTTCATCTTAAAACAAATAAGCTCTGTCTCTCACAGAGGCGTGGCTACAAGTCGTCTGTTTACCCCCCAGCGAGCATAGCTCGTCCAACCACATAAAAATGTAACTGTGTTAAATTGTTTAAAAGCTCAGTTTTATCGCCCTGAAAAGTAATATAGCCGACGATTTGAGCAAGGCTGACTTGGGTTGAGCTTCTGTAGCGCACAGAGACACTCCACGGCCCCCCAGCGCTCGCCACAAACTAAATGCAGGCTTTTGTTTACCCGCCGTGTATGAATTACACAATCCAAGGGCAAAAAAGGATTCGCCTCCATTACGGCTGGTTGCAAAATGAATCAGCCGCATTATTCTTGGTTGTCTTCCGGCAAATTAATTACTAACAAGGGCCGTCAGCATTGATTTAGGGGAGTGACCGACCAAAGTGCAGAAAATCAATAGTAATATCAAGGCTGCCTTGATCTGAGACAGTAATTATAATGGGACAAGATACAGGCTTCTGGAGAACCCAGCGCACATTCACACCCCACAATACAAATCCGTGAAAGGGAAGAGCTTTTTCTCAGCTTTGTCGAAGTTAGGCTATAGCCTTACAGAATATATTATTTTTTAGTGATTTTTTGTAAGCACTGGGTTGTTAAAAAATAATTGACTAATTTTTATGTAGTTCAATATACTTAATCATTTAATATTTAAATACCTTATACAGGATATGATTAATTCAATTTAATCTCACGTTAATGTTCCTGTGGGTATTTCTTTAACAAGAATTTCAATATTTCGGGGGGGGGCTACTGTTATGGCACTGGGAAGAACCAATTTGTGCAATATGACTGGTGTCACCAATTCGGTGGGAAGCGTCGCCGCCGAACGCCCCCGCCCACCAAGGGGGATGCGAAGACACGCGAGCGGTGTGCAGGGAGGCACCGCAAACTTGACCCCAATCTGTCAGCGAGCTCGGGGGAATGAGGAGCGATGCGATGCATGGGACACGAAACAGGGACCCGGCGCCTCGCGACACGAACCTTCCGGTGAAGCACGCGGAGAGGAGCCTCGTTTATATCCACCGCGCTGACGGAAACGCGCTCGCGCATCTTAAATTTGCGCGTTATCTCGCGGGCACGCATACGGACACGAGCGCGTTCAGGTTTCGTGCACGAGGTCACCCGCGCGCTACCCCGCTGCCAGGAAAACTTGCTCATTTCACTGGTTACTAAAAACCAAACGGGGAATATTCGGTGTGGATGGCTGACTGGGTAAAGATGAGAAACACCAAATATACTTGATATGATTTGAAATGATTTCTTTAAACAGTAATCAGACGGGTGGGGAGCTGAGGCCAGCGAAAAGAATCAAAGCAAAACGGTAAATGCTATGCAGCCTCATCTGTTGTGGGGTCTTGTGCTGATTTTCTAAAAATACATTTATGAATATGGATAATAAGACTGCTTTCATTATAAGATACAGTTATCTAACCAGCTGAATAAATGAGCTCAACATTGTCTACTTGTCGGTCCATCTTGTGAGTCGGATCTTCATAGATGATAAAGCTCGAGCTCGCGAGGACTCGTTAATGTTGACTAGAACCCCAATGCTGTCTGAAGCAACCAGTTAGGTTACTTGCTATCATCCACTTAATGACTTAATTTAAACAATTAAGAGCTGAAAAAAACAAGCTGTGAGGATTAAAAAAGCACAATGGTTAATGTCAGGTATGAGAGTTCTCCTGTGCATGAAAAAAAAAGAAAAATTGTGTTGATCATCCAGAACTTTTTCCCAAATCAATGAATTGCAGAATTTTATCGTTCTACCGACTCAAATAAATTTGACAGCACTTCAAAGTAGTTTCCAGCTTTCAAAGAGAAGCTAATTTATCATTTGAGTGGAAGGCGAGCCTAAGTCCCAGAGTTCAGCATCAGTGATCATCAATGCCACGGAGCTTGGTTTGCTAACTAGTATTCTTATCTGACCTGGAGGCTAGCTGCATCCATGATTTGATTTTGGACTAATTTGCTTGTTGCCAGTAGTCTTAAAAAGGAGCTGTTTGCAGTGTTTTTCATGTTTAAAATTTTTTGAAACCCCAAAACACTCAATCTGCTTTTGCAAGAAATTTCAAATTAATCAGATGGAATCACCAGCTATGAATATCGCTATTTAGCTCAGATAAGAGTACATTTTTAAAAAGAGTCGTGAGGAGAAGACTCAGGCATGAGATTTGGGGGTGTGGAGGGGTGTAGGATTACTGTGCACGTCAGTTAAGCAAAACGAACATCTGTAAGTATATGAAAGGGGCAGGTTATTCCAGTTTTTTTTTGACAGTTAATGGCATATTCTAAATCTCGGTGTTGCCCATCACAAAAAAAGATGTAATGGTCTCCTGTAGGCAATGATTTTTCTCATAGCAGATCCACAAAATAAATGGCGCCTTTTATTGATTTGCAAAAGTCTTAACTACACAGAACTTTAACCGAACAGAAGGCAGCTTCTGAAAGTAAAAAGCTTTACACAATGTCCTGGAATTCATTATCAATGCTGTACTTTGATTCCTATTAGTTCTGTCTTCTCTGCTCATCTGTTTTGTCAGTATTGACCTATGACAGTTGATTTTAATAGCAAACGCTTATCATTGTGGAACCCAGCAGCTCAGATGTGGCGAAGCTACTAGTTGCAGTAGCTGTGCGTGATATGTGAGTGATAAACCATCCGTTTATTGTCACAGTAATGTAACCCGCTGGGAGACTGTCGATGCTCTAGAGCAATTTCTCAACCCGGTCCTCAGGGACCCCAGACAGTCCACATTTTTGCTCCCTCTCAGCTTCCAACACACCAGAACCAAACAATCAAAAACTGTGGACTGTCCCTGAGGACTGGGTTGAGTAATGATGCTCTAGAGTCTCTGGGTTTGCACGCGCATGTATATTGCAAAGCGGGGTAGTGCATAATACTTTAACAAGAGCTTGATGCATACCGGCGGCAATGCCCTGGCGAAAGGGAAGTCTCTCACGTTTCTGTGGCTGGTCCTCTTCTCAGACTGTCCATCCAAGGGTTTCAGCTTGTGGTGGGTCGAGCGGGAGGGGCCTGTTTGTCCCCGGACCTGTTGGTTAACTGCCAACACACAGAATGCCCCTTCCCCCGCCCGGCTGCTTGAGAACAGACTTCAGTGCATGATTCGATGCTAAAATCCACACGATCCGCTTGGCTTCCAGAGATAAATGAAGGAGCCAGAGGCCAATTGAGCGACTTCTTCAAACGATGGACTTCAAACGGCACCAGATCTTGGTGGTTTCCATACACAGTCCTCACTACCTGAAAAGCATCTGCTATTTTTTTTCTTGCTCACTTAGGCTTCCCTGGAGCACGAGATGGAATATCCCCCTCATACTGGCATTGGAGAATATAGTACCCTGTCACATGTGTGGTACACATCCAGGGCTTTTCCAAGTTAAATAACGCCAATGTCCATTTTCCTAGACGGCAAATTTAATAGGTTCCAGCTAGCTGGTGATCCGGTTGACAAAATTGTTTATTATTCTTATGTAGTGGAGTTACCTTTGACAGAATGAATGGTTTGTTTATGGTTTGGGCACATGGACTTTTGAGCAAAAGAATGTTTTGGACAATTTTTTACAGATTGACAGACAGTTTTTGAGAAAAAATTTGCAAAATAATGTCAAATACAGCCCTGGATTGTATAAGCAGTTATGGAAGATGGATGGATAGATGGATATTAAACCAATATAAATCACCTTTCATAATATTATACGATTAATCGCAATTTATATGCTATTATGAGTTAATTGTTAATATGTCTCAGCCAGATGCACCTTTCTGGTCTCAAAGTAATATCAAGAAAAGTAATTTAAAGAAGTAATGATTATAACGCGTTTCCTGACAGCTGCCCTCATCCATCTTCTGAAATATTCCTCTGGCAATATCATAGCTTCACAGTCTGTTTGTCTAACATAAAAAAACACTGGGAAAAAACAAAAATACAGCGGCAAGTGCACCCTGGGTATTTTCCGGGGCATGTGATGAGTTATATATGTTTATGCTGGCCTTGGCTGCTTAAGGGGAAGCCTCGAATAAAGTAAATCGGTCTTCTGGCAACATTCCTGCTCATAGGCCGAGAAAATGCGAGTATTATGCTATGAACCGATGATGTCATCCAATAACATTAAGAAACTGGGAAGGTGGTACCTGGATCCATCACTATGCTAGTAACATGAGGTCGTTACTACGGAAGAACCACTTGGGAAAATGGATAATCGTCACCCCCAGGTGCAAGAATTCACTTGGGCCCATCAGTGTGTGGTCTGTGAAAATATGAAAACAGTGGTTAATGAGGGAGAGCAGTTTAGAGCTTTCTAGAACATGTACCTGGGCGGATTGCGTTACAATGTGCTACATTTGGTAGCCATTCTGGTTTGTTAAATGCTTTTGTTGGATGCCAGCGATTGATGACACAGTCTTTCCCCTGTTCCACCTTCACAGCCTCCTGAGTGGGACGAGATGTTCCCTACCCGAAGTCGTTACTTTTCATAACAGGCCAGCCGTGCTCAGAGTAACTATTACTTAAACCGTACTGTAAACAGCTAGAGTGTTACGAAACAGCCAACGCACATTAATGCTTTCAAGCTGTCAGTAAAAGGCCGTTTGAACCTTGTGATGTCATCTCATCATGAGGCTGAGGTGAGCTTTTCCTCCAGGATGTTTTACATTTGATCAACTGCAACTTGCTCTTCTAGAAGTATGGGCGTTCCCAATTCAGGAGTGTATACAGGGGCGGGGTCACAGGGGCACTGGCCCCAGCTGAAAGCTGATTGGCCCCCAGAGTGCCTGCTCCCCGGTCACTCACCGATTCAAAACATATCATTGGCTATTGATAAGGCAGGCACCTCTGTATGAATTATTGTCCGTCCTATGCCCCCCCACCTTAAAAAATTCTAGAATAACCCCTTTCCCAATTACCTTTGGGTCATTTTACCAAACATTCTGGCCTGTTACACCAAGGTCACCAGATTGCCTTGGATACTTTACCTGTCCGATGGAGATCATCCAGCAAACCCTGTTGCTTTGCTGGAAGATTCTCCCCGGGGAAGGTAGCAAAAACATGGACTGTACACAGTTCCTCGAGGACTGCATTGGGAAACACTGCACTAGTCATACACACTATAGATGATAAGGGAAAACTAAGTTACATGGATAAACCCACACAATACAGAGCTGAGTGCAGAAAGAGAAGCTTGGAGGAGTGAAATTAATATCCTACCCATAGTGATATAATGAAGATTATTATATTTTTTTCCTTTTTTTGTTCTAGTTGTGCGGGGAAACAGTAAACAGAACACTGTGCTTTAATATAATAAGCTACCACTCCTCATTAGAGCTCCTAGCTGAATTTTCCCAGCATATAAAGCAACACAGGGTTAGCTGGTCAAGCTGTCGAGATGGAGAGAAAAAAAAAAAATCAGAGGTGGAATTGTCCTGAGTCGCCTTTTTATAGAGACGCCCCAGTGATCAGTTCCCGAGCTCGGATATTGCTAATGGAGCAGGTTTAGCGATCAATAAGCCTTTATTGTTTTTCGACAGGATGACTCAGGGAGATGCAGGTATTGGCATCCGGTAACCACACGGCTGACTCGGCAATCAGGATACCGCGTCACAGGTACACACAGATCAACTTACAGACCACTGCACTATCCCTCCCTGATTCTGTTAGGGCGCCTACAGGAAATGGAGCTGTCATACATGAGCGCGACGATGCACACAGGGGAAATCTGGAAGTTTCCTGAGAGCTGTTTTAGGTATTGCGCTAAGGGGTTTAACAACTTACGTTGTCCTGCATCACACGTCAATGAATCCATTGTTAACTTATAAAGCAATTCTCTCAGGTTGTGTCCTCATCCAACTACGAGAACTATACTATAACAGCCTTGCAATTTTTTAAATTCCTCGATAAACACTGCAGTGCCTCTAATACGGAGAAATATCTCCTTTTGAACCTTCTCTAACAAAACATGATGCAACTGTGCTGCTATTAAAATCCGCCAGCAATTTACGCCAAAGAGGGTCACGTTCTGGAGAAAAGAGGAACAGTCAGCATGATGTTCGTGAATGTTCCTGTCTGCCTCCAATCAGAGCAGTTTTGCCAAGTGGCCCGAACAATCTTTCTGTCCGCGCCGATATGACCGTCTGTGGCCGGTGGCGACTGGGACAATGGAAGTCATACGGCTTTGGGCACAATCCCGCCCCGGTATCTCCTGAAAGGCTGCTCTGAAGGTGCTCCTGGAGAACGGGAAGGGACATTAACAGCGAGAGGCAGCTTAAAAACCAATAGCCTCTAAGCTCACCCTTCTTTTCCATCTGCTCTGGTTTTGACCTTAATTTGGATCTCATTGCTGAGGCCACACGGGGGTCTGATACATGCATCTGCACCGCTGCATCCAAACCCTCCAAACATTTCTTTCAAGTAAAAAAAAAAAAACCCAGGTTCTTTGGAAATTGGCTTTCATTTATTTTGAGCGAGATCGGGTTTTCAGCCACGGTCTGGCTTATTTCTTCGAATCGAGTGAGACAGGCAGTACGGACACGGGGTAGGGGGGCAGGGGGGGGTGCCGTCTTGAGTAAATCGGGAGATACATATGGAAGATGCTCCAGGTCAGCCGGCAAATGGATTCAGAGAAATGCACTTTATTGTAGATAGAATTGTGGTATCCACCCGGGGCAGGATTCCGAATTAATTTGAGAGCAGGTGTGTTTATGCTTTCTTGGCGAAGCGACAGCAGTAGTGTGGGTGCCAAGGGTGATGGGCGGAGCTTGTGGCAAATGTAGGTCAACCTATTTCTCAGGGTGCAAGGACGTGTGTGCGTGTGTGTTTCTGCATGTGTGTTTGTGTGCGCGTGCACACATAGGTGTGCTTCTATGTGTGGTCCCAGGGATGCAGGGCCAGAACTAAGCTCAAGTACTGTATGACAGAGACGTCGCAACAGCTAGGTCGTTAAAGAATATATGGTCAAATTGTGATTTGACTCAAATGTCAAACTGGTAAATAAAGTGGTGCTAGATATCTTCACCTCATACTTTTGCTAGAAAACTGCAAATAATGAAACAAAAGAGACATTTTGATAGTGTCAGACTGCCAGTAGTAGAATACTTATGCACATTGTATACAAGTTACACAGCTATCTAAAGCTTGATTTTGTAATAAATAATAAATATTAAATACCATTTAATCAATATACAGATGCTCCTCTACTTACAAACTTTCAGCTTCTGAACTTTCAGACATACGAACGAAGAGGACTGTAAGTCCAAATTGTGTTCACTGGGCTCCCGTTTCCTGTCCGCAACATAATTTTTTTTTCTGCGCGCCAAATCTGCCTAGTACGACTTCTGGCCGCTACTCCCGCCGTGCAGCAGTGTAGCGTGCGTACTCCCAGCATCCTAGTTCGTTGTACTTGCGTATACCCTTAAAATGATGTTGAATAATGATTTACGAACATTTCAAGTTACTTACGGCCGTTCGGAATGTATCCCGTTCGTAAGTAGAGGAGCGTCTGTGCTTCATACATCAGTATTTCATATAATTTATATGGGCAATCTACCCTTAAATTATTATTATCAGCGACTGTCCTGTAACTAAACAAACTTGTGGCTAATTCACTTAATATTTTAATACCTTTATTGATTCCTTTTTTTTTGTTTGGGAAAAAAAATGCTTAATTGACTCAAAACTAACACAAAACAGCTGGAGAAAACATGTATTAAAAATAAGTCATTCTGCCTGTTGTCACGGTTATACAGACGCCTTCAGCAGAGAGACAGAAAAGCATGTGTGTTGTGTGTCACAACATACAGTCCAGGGTTTTTCTGGCACTAGACTGGCACAGCAGTCGACAGGAAGGTTATAAAACATCTCCTGTTGTTAAAGACAAGCCACTGCTGCCATCTGTCAAAGAGAACAGAGAGAAAGAGAAATAAGCAATGGTGAAACTTTATTTTCAGACTTACTGGGTTACAGAGGAAAAAAAAACAAGAGTTCTGGGTGTTAGATTTGCAGGTTTAACCTAATCTGCTGCTGAAATGTTTTACTGACTCATATAAAGTTTAATTTGACCACAGGAAAGATTCCGGAAGAGCACTGGGTCTTTTGTTTTGCTTGTCATTCACTTTTTTCCGTGAATCCAACTTTGCGTGTTTTCGTGAGCAGGACTATTTATGAGGTTATTGCCACAGAGGAAAGAAAAAAAAAAACTCTTCTCTCGGAAGCATGCAATCGTGCTCTGTGATAATTACACTTTATCATTCGGCGGAAAAAAATATCTGAGAACGCACCGAATGCCAGCAGGGGTTAAGGAAAAGGTTATCACTGAGAAATTGCAGGCGGAGTCTTATGAGGCATTGTGTGATAAAATAATTCCAGTCACCTGGCAAATTACAGCCTGGACCACTTTCTTTGTCATTATCTGATCATATTTCTTTTGTATAGTTAACGGACTGTCAGTTCACTGCTCGTCAGATAATGAGTTATAAAAGGTAGGGAGACAAAAAAATATACTGATTGTGGAGGATATGGAAATCAGTGCAGCTAAATTTTTCCTTTTGCAAGACTGTAATCCTTCATTCATCTCTTTTTTCCAGTTAAAGGGTGTCTGGTGTTTTGGTGCAGCAGAACAAATGGGTGCAAAGTGGACTGGAAACCAACATCCACTCGACAGTACAATGGTACAATAATAGCACTGAGATGGTGTCAAGCCAAAGAAGGAAACAGAAAAACAACCCAAAAGCTTGTGGGAGTTTTACTTACACAAAAATGTTCTTAGGGCAGAACGAAAAATTATTGGTTCAAAGAGATAACCAATCAGATTGTAGAGGAGGTGGGTTCAAGCATCTAGAGGAAGCGGGACCAAGACATCTAATTTGTTGGTCCAGCCTCCTCTAGTTGCTTGGACCCACCCCCTCTGCAATCTGATCTTATCTCTCTGAACCAATCATTTTTTGTTCTGTCCTAAGAACAGTTTTGTGTAAGTAAAACTCCTACGAGCTACCTAAACACAGAATGACCTTGGGAACACCAAGAGCGTAGGTGTTGTGGGATCCAAATCTACACCCTTGGAGCCATGAGATGGATTCCAGTCTGGCCCCCTAGCCAACTATGATCACTCACAAACGGGCCTGATTTTATTTGAAAGCTTTTTCCTCGACTGACACTGTCCTTATGGATGAGAAGGTTATGTACACTGCCATAAGCGGAACAACAAAATAACAAATAGCTTTAGGAAGGTAGTGATGGCTCTTTGGTTGAGGATGATGTTTCTCTATTGTCTTATGCTTGTGAGATCTCCTGGGATTCGGAGAACGTAAGTATCTCCCACTGTGTGTATCAAAACAGAGTGGACAAATCTAATATAATGGTGAGACAAAGAGGACTTTTAAAAAGACCCCTAGTATAAAATCCTTGTTATACATTAGACATCCTTATTTATGAGTTCACTCTGTGTACAACGTCTGTGACTTGTATTCCTTTAGCTCCGGAACAAAATTGTTTTCTTTGTTCGACAATAAAAAAAAAAGGAGGGGGGTATAAAATGCAATTTCCTAAAGCACAAAAGCGGCATCTCACCTCGAGGGAGGGAAAATGGCATCTGAAAAAAGGCTTTCATGCTCACACAGGCAACATTACTGCGCATTATTTACCAGCGGTGTGGCAGTGGACTGAAGCGAAGCCAGGCTTGGTGGGGGAGCCGTGAGAGACAGACAATTCATGGATTGCACAAATCCATTTTAATAGGCTTTGAGAATGTAGTAAAGTAGGGAGCTGGTGGAGTGTAAGGCCTGCAGGTAATCCATTATCTCAGCAGCTGGCTTTGGATGCAAAGCAGCAGCAGCGACTCCTGACTTGTGGGAGGCCCCGGACGTTTATGCATGACATCACGTTAAGGTACTTTTGACCACCAGCGGCACTGTAACACGGATTCAGTCATACTTAAGCGTCTTTGGGAATTGAGGTTGTCCCAGTAGGAGGTTGGTTGTCTTGCAGAAGTGGTTAACATGATCAGCTAATGGTATCTCTTCACCTTAACGGATACCATTGAAAAGAACTGAAAATATACTAGACTATCCATCCACGCATCCATCCATCTATTGATCCATCTTCGAGCTGCTTATCCTAGACAGGGTGGTAGACCATAGGTATTTCACCCATACATATACATACCCATTTATCAAACTTTTGAACCACAAGCTGTTAGATCAGCCAAGACCCCACCCTAAACCAAGGACTGTTACTCCTACTATAATTTGCCGGTGTTTAGACCATCTCCGAGACACAGTCCCTGAGCTGCCTTTATACTCCCTCTGTCATCTTTACTGTCTTAAAATTAAGTTGGGATTCCACCAAAAGGGTGCTTTGGATCTCTGAGCACCACATATTACGTGAACCCACTTATACTTGCAAGGACCCTCCTTTTTAACTGCTTTTAGCTGTGATTTTATCCTTTCAGTCATTACTCGCAGCTTCCGAACATAGGTAAGGGAGGGGCACAGCCAAAAACCCCCCAGACCCTGAGGATTAATGTCAGCCGAGATTCAGCATCCCCTACAAGTACTGATGCTGAAGAGTCTGATCCCATTGTATTTGTCTCATACCTTCTGCTGTCCTGTCTTGAAAATATACAAGCTTGGTTGTCGATAAATGAGGTACTGTCCATGCCGTCTGTGGTTTATTGAATGCTGCGACCTCAAAGTCCTGTTCTCAGATGGTCTCAGTCCTGGCATCCACAGCCTCTAGCATCTCAATATTCTCATTCTCTGATTCAGGCACTCCAGCTGTCCAGAAGTGCATAGCTGCTTCACTACAGAAGCTATTGGCATCGATAGACTAAGGCAACCCAGAAATATTCAGCACTGGCTGCTGTCAGAATGTTCCCAGAGAAGGAGTGACCTCCTTCAGAGAAGGTCACCATTTTTCTAGTCCTCTGAAGAACAGTTTAGGGTATGGGTTGTCTAAAAGATTGCCAGAAGATCTTACAAAGAAGCTGATTTTAGGCTGTCACACCTTTTGTAAACTCATGTTAGGATTGAACCGTGGTGTTTTTCCCCTTTAGCCCGTATGTATCTGTTGAAAAAGGTTACCAGCTGATTGACGGCTTCCCTAACTGATAGTTTCTGCTACTGGGGTCTATTCATTTAAGAAGCACTGCTGCTTCAGCTTCGAACTCCTGCCTCAGTGACTAAGGTCTTAAATGTAAGTTACAAGATTACTTGCTCAGCATCATGCCTGGAAGGTAACAGAGGCTCTGGAGATGGGAGCTGAAATCTACCTGCACCTGTCCGAAATGTACGACTCAACTGTTAAGCTGATAATCTATTTCTCTTCCCGAATAGAGCTATATAGCGTTTCCATGACTGCAATGGGATGTGAAATGCATCTCTGTAATGCCTACCCCCAGTGAGCAGTCCCACCAGTGAGCAGTCCCACCACTGAGCAGTCCCACCAGTGAACAGTCCTACCAGTGAGCAGTCCCACCAGTGAGCAGTCCCACCAGTGAGCAGTCCTACCAGTGCACACCTCACCTCGCTTGAATTTGTCATGCAACTATTTCACATTCCTTGATTAACCTTTGGGGAGGTATGAGACTTTCTCTGAATGAGGCTTTTTGTGAGGTATTGAGCCCACTTGTTACAGTGCTGTCGACTTGCGGGGTTGCTATTGGTCGACTGTTGACTTTCTGGGCTTCCGATTGGCTGATGTTGGTTTCTGAACTCTTGCCTTTTTTTTCCGACGCCGTTTGCAGGAAATGGTTTGGACTTGGTATTCGCATTGCCCTGGATTGGTTTTTTTCTTTATTTAGCTTGTGTCCTGACCTTTATGTTCAGATTACGGTTTTGGCACTCGACATCTCGTGGTGTGAGTCACTATAGTTGCTTGCTCTGCACTCGGATCTCTTCATTATAGTATCACAGCTTTAGGTGTAGACCGGGGAGAACATTGTTTCCAACTAATGCCATCCAGATATCTCCAGTGTTGCTGATGTGAGCACAAAAAGTTACCCATTAAGAAACACAGTGAGCAGCACATTGTCTAATAATATTTTAATAGCCTCAACGGAAATATTCTGTGCATCCTTAGTTGCCCATGCGCGCACAACAGTTTGAACCTCCCAGTCTGGACAAAAATTAATTGAGTGAACCTTTTCATACACTGGGGAGGGCTTTAGAATACCAGAACTCAGCAAGGGGGGTAATAAATATCTCAACACCTGCATCCCTGGAGGTTATTTCAGTGAGGAATAATGAAGTTCCTAAACTAATATAGGTGTGGGTTAGAGAAACTATATGAAAATGTATAGATAAATTCTTACCAGCTAGGGTTCCTTCCTAAACTAATTAGCCTGTTCCCCTAGTTCCCTTGACAAGGTCTGGTACATTTGTGTGTGTCCCCTTAACTGCCCTTGCAGCAATACTTCACTTATTACATCACCCCCCGCTCTCCGTTTGCAGATGGTATATCCCCATGAACACTTCATGCCACCGTTTTGGACTGAACCAAATTACAATATGTGGGGTAGAGGCTGCAAGGCCTTGGCCTGAGAGCAGCACTCACTAACACAGATTCATGTCTGAAATCACTGAGGCCTGGGCAGGTTATTCAGTTTTGCTAAAGCATTAATCAAGAGGGTCTTCCGGATCATTTTTGCCTGGGAGCTCACCAAAAAAAAAAAACTCACCTTATCAAGAAGAATAGCTTCTGGATGACCTTAAGGGGCTCCACCTCCAAAGTCACGACCCTTTGAAAAAGTAAGTCTGTTTGGAAAGAGATATAAATTATTTTTTGTTTTCGTTCTTGAAATTTCACTTGCTTTGAAAACAGCTTATTGGTGGCAAACGCTTCTGCGTGTTTTTGGGAGGTGCACCATCTTCGAGGTCACGACCACGAAGTCAAACATGGCACCTGTCTGACAACATTTGTTTCTACTTTCCTTGTTTCCATATAATACATGAAATTAGTGGCTGCCGGCAGTCCAGCCATCCCCATGAGAATGCGTTACATAAAACAACACGGTTTCTTTGGATTTATGCAAACTTTTAGAAAATCCGCGGAAACAATCTAGGGCAAGAGTTAACTGCGCTCCAGCAGTGTGCTGAAATTCACTCAAATGAGTGCGAGTGCGGATTGCAGTCTTCCTGTGCAATACGTTGTTGTGCAATGCGTCGTGGAACGCGTTTTCCAATCAAAATGTAAAACTCTCTATAGTTACCGACATCCTCTTTGGAGCTACATATTCATTATGGGGGGTTAAGTCCTCACAGGATCCCATTCCAAATAATTATGGATGAAGGTAGGAAGAAAGGGAATTAATGATAGGGGCATATATAGGGTAGGGGCCATAAGGGTATGGCCCCAGGAGAAAGCTGATTGGTCTCCTGAGTGGTCCCTCCCCTGTCACTCACCGATTCAAAACATATCATTGGCTAATGATGAGGTTGGCCCTTCTGTATGAATCCTGGCCCTGCTTATGCCCGAACTTCAAAAAAAAAAATCCTAGAATTTCCCCTGATTTCAGTACTTAGGGACTGCGATTACCCTGCCCGGAAAATATTGGAGCAAATTTTGCTTTCTTATTGGTGACATTTAATGCGAAGTACAGCCGTGGTTTCGATTCATAGCAAGATGACGCTGAATGTTATAAGACAATAGGCAAATTACGAGTGGTGGCAAACTGTCGGGGTGCAGTTGACTCATGCCACGTCTCACTGCCATTGTCTCCGTCTCTGACAAGTCCGGCAGTTGCATGAATACAAACAGAGTCGAACATCAAACAGAACATGGCAACTTTCTTCTGCCGCACACTCTTCAGCTCGCAAGCTGTAATTAGCGCAGAGACACGCTGACAGCCACAATAACATGCCTCTGCTGGGGGGGGTGGGGGTGGGGGGGCTCTGATTGGTGTGGAGGCCCGTTCCGTGTCCTCCGCTCGACGTGAAACCATGGTGACCACACAAATCCTTTGCTCATCTCCTGCGATAAACAATGCCTTGAGAAATGTGTGGAGTGGTGTGCATTTTTGTGCTTAACTAAACCTTCCGTCTTGGAGCTTGAACAGGAAAGAAAGAGGGTATCTGACAGACATCAACCCTGAAATGTTTTAAAACTACCATGGTAAGACTCAAGCAGAAGGACGCAGGTGGTAATTCTTCCCACCGCTGCATTTTGGCTTTTCGTTTTGCCCCCAATCTCTTGTCTTCCATTAGCTGCTATTTGAGATACTCCCTCTGCGTTGACCTCGTACAGAATTCTCACAGCATCTCCGCTGCTCTCTCACTCGCGTCCATTAGCCCACTCACGCACCTTTTTTTTTGGCCGAATTCCTGCACAGTACATCATCCAGAGTATAATCCCTCCAGCCTTCAACACTGACTTACTGAGGGATGAAGTCGTCTCCATTGAAATGAACACTGTTAGTTCTCTGGCTGAACTCCGATAACAACGCAACGAGAACTAAGACCATTGACATGCAGCATGAATGGCAGAATTCATGCCCCAGTGGACGCCTCCAAAAAGCCAGGCCGGGTCCAACCAGTCAAGAAGAAGTCACGTCTGTTATTTTTACTTTTTGTTAAATACTATTTTACGTATCTCAGTGGTCAGCACTCGCTGAATTAGGTGATTGTAATGCAGCCCGTCGTTCTCCATCTCGCTTGTCTTCAGACCCCCCTTTCTGGAAGTTTTTTGTGGGCCCAACATCCCACCGTCTGACATCTGCCTCTCCCTCACAGCTAATTAGGTTGTCATGGAGACAGCGGAGCGCAGCAACGCGCCCGAGCTGTGGGAGACGTCTCTGTCGGCAGCCGCACCTGTGAGGGCTTCCAGAGATAGCGGGTTACCGGCATCTGGAGCCACGCCTGATGGGCCGGTCCCTCATTCTGTTTGTGTGTGTGTGTGTGTGTGTGTCTGTGTGTATGGTGATCAATGTTGTCTGTTATGTGGTGCAGTTTTATCAACCCCCCCGCCCCCCGTCATACGAGTCCAGTCGATTACAGACGGCGTATCTCTCCTCCCTCCTGCCAAAGACGCTTCCTGCCACAATCCCATTTCGAGACACGCAACATGTGTGTCCCCACGTCTAACTCTTAAACCTGTCACCTAGTTCTTCAACGATTCCCTATTATGTCAAGTTTTTGTATTTATTTTTTTCCTCCATTGCTTCTTGGACAGTGTTTGCACCACCTGCGGTATTTGCGCTACCGTTCGTCCGACTCCCCTAATTAGTGACGGCGTTGCTAGTTCCGGGTACCTCCGAACGTGGCAATGAACGGATCGCGGGAGAGCTCCGCAGTGAAATATTCCATGAGTGACGGTAATTGTCACTAAACTTCACCGCCCTGATGTTAGATGTTAAAAGCAACACTTTTCCTTGTGCGTTTTCAAATGAAAATCTATGCGGCACACGCACAGAAACAAACACAGCCACACTCCCACACACAGACAGATAACTTACTTCTACTTAGTTGGATAATTCATGGAATTCGTCTTCAAAATTGCCCGTCCCCAACCCATACCTAAAAATTCATAATATCACCCGTGGTTCAGAGCAGCTGATTATCTGAGTTTACCCCTCACACCTGAGAACAATTTCCACGCAATGTTTCAGATTCAGTGATTTAACAGTTTTGAGCAGGTGTCTTGGCTCCTGTAGCTTAGATCATTGCCCTCATTGTGGGAGATTCAGTCCCTCTTCTGTGGGGGTTGCTGCAATATTTATAGATTAAACCTATGTTTCTGGCATCAATGCCTATGCTTTCTGATGCTGCCATATGACAATAGCCGTTACTGATATGTATTCTCAGCAGAGGTGACAGTGTAGTGTTGGCTGTAACTAAATTATCCCAAGTTCAAGTAAGTGAGCAAATAAATCTGAGAGAGAGAGATTCGTAAGCGTGTCACTGTCTTATTACCAAGGTACATAAAACGCATTATGTAAAAGATGATGGAAAAAGAGTCGAAAATGAAGTTGACATCAGTGGAAGTGACGGGAACAGAATATGATTGTCATGAAGGAAGAGGAGTCAGAAAAGGCAGAGCATATGGGCCCTGTTATCTGAGGAAGCTGCTTCTGGAATCAGCCACATGGGCGGCGCCGTTATCAAAAGCAAACCGCCGGAAACCCAACAGCACGACGGTAAAATCCACCACGCCCTGTCCCGCTCTCGTGACAGACCGACAGAGTTTCAGGCCTGTTATCGCCGTTCGGATGTTACCCCCTACGATCTGTGCGCCCCACCTGATTACCGGCATGGAAAAAAAAAATGTTGCCTTTCCCTGGATGCCGTATCTTGTGCTCCTTTTGAAAATAGAACTCAAGGAATGCGGAGAAAAGCTCTCGGTCCTCGTTAGTAAGGATTCTTCCCCTGCATAACCCCACGTTCTTTTTGCGAGGTTCTCTAAATGGATTAACAGGCTGCTCTTCTCATTGTTTACATTTATGCTAGTTTACGGTAGCAGACTCTTTTATCCAAAATGATGTATAATTCAGAAAGCTGGGTGAGACAGTCCCTAGAGTAGACTCAACGGCACACCAGTGATATCATCCTGCCTACAATGGGATTTGATCCCACAGCTTTCCGCTTTCAGACATAGCATCCAAACCATCTGAGCCATCCTGACCCACCCCTGCATGTGTTTTTCATTATGCTTCAATCAGGGCCAATTATAGTACATTTTTTTTTAGGGTGGGCGGCGTAAGAGGGAACATAATTCATTGCTAGCCGATGATATGTTTTGAATCGAAGAGCGAAGGGGAGGGAACACTCCAGGGGCCAATCAGCTTTCAAATGGGGCCGGTGTCACTGAGGACCCGCCCCTGTATACGCCTCTGATGTCAATAGCTGTTGAGATGGCTCCATCTGCGGATGTATTCTCCTAATGACCAGCCTGGCCCGCTGTCAGCATCACATTGCACAAACAGCCGCGGTCAGCAGCGGGTCACATTCCAGTGGCGGCGCAAGCCGACCTCAGCTCAGCCAGTCATTATTTCCCCGAAACATCCCGCCCCAGCATTTGGGTCTCGCATCGGTACAAGGAGCCAGTCGCCAGTGATAAAGAAGCCTGCACGTGGCACGGAATGTTCCGGAACTATCCGGGGAAGGGTAGAGTTTGTGAGGAAATTAGTAGCTTGGCTTCATGCCTTTATCGAGGCTCGGGGTGAATGACTTTCAGCAGTCACATCATCAGAAGAACCAGAAACTACAGAGACAGCATCAATTTATTTTTTCATTCTTTCTCTTCATTGGTCTTCCGTCTATGGTTCCTTTACCTGGGCGGTTGGGAGGTGAGGTGACAATACTCCAGGACTTTGCCATCATGTATATCCAAAAAGGTCTTGTTAATTTTGCAAAAAGTCTATATTTCCATCTCTTGTCCCGCAGCGCCCCCCGTGACTGAACCCTTGGTGCTAGCGTTAGCCGGCCTGTTCGTATAACAGCGTGAGGAATTCCTACGGTGCTGTTTCACAGGGAGGCGAGTGTTTCACGGAAGCAGCCCGAGCCCAGACTCTCAGCCAAGCTTATATTTAGGTGCGCCTTGCTGCCGTGGGGAGGGGGAATGTGCTGGAAATAATCCCCGCGAACGAGACTCCATAAGGTCGCCCTGCAGGAGTTCTTGATGTTTGAGTAGGTCGGAAGATCCAAACATCGGTGGCCGCTGTGTGCAAACCCTGGCCTGACTCAAGACACAGAGACGCATACGCTGCACGAATTACGGCGCCCTGGTGGCGGAAGGCTAGCCAAGTTTCATGGCAGACCATGTAATCAATCAATTTATTTATTGTGCTCCTTGTATAGGCAGAACCTCGAGTGACGCTTGATATCTGTCACACTCACACTACAGGCTTCCATTGTTTATACAAGCGGAGATACGAAACCTCCCGCAATGTCAGATCGATGCTCGCGAACGGGGAACAGGCCGTCTCGGAGAGGCAGGTGTGCGGTGGGCCTCTTTCTACATTTTAAATGAGACTTTACCGGAGAGATGCGGGATTCAAAGAGAATTCTGAAGTCCTTCCTTCCCGCCTGCCTGCAACCCCCCCACCCCCTCGCTTTTCACACTCCTGACCTGAGCAGCCCAGCTCACTCGCCGGCCTCGGTGAAAATGTCACGTCGCCATTCTCCTCATGCAGAGGACGTCTGAAACGCAGGTTCCAGTGTGAGCCGGACGGCGAAGCCAACTTTGGGCGTAAAATGAATTTCGCCGCGTCGCCATTGACCTCCCTGCGCTCCTCTTTACGTAACTCAGATGGATGACTTTTTTTTTTAACAATCCCATCATTAAAAAAAAAAAAACAAGATTTCAAATATATTTTAGTGAACAGGGATAGTCTTGCATGCGTTGAGTGTTTGGTAATAAAACCACCGCAAGACTGTATTTTTCGCTTACATTTATCCAAAACAACTTACAGCAGAGGGAAAGGTTATAGGCATTCTGTGGTCTTTGGGATTTGAACCCATGACCATCGTAGTGTAATGCCCAACTTATAGTTCCCCCCTGCTCCCCACTGTTCAGGCCTCTGTGCTGAGATGCCACCAGCCCCACGTTAAAAATTATGTAACACATGAAGACTGTGGGTGGACAGAAGTGCAGTACAGCCAATAATTAAAGTTGAAAGACAACAGTTTTGGCAAGATCTAAATGTATTTAAAGCTGCTGGTCACATACTGTGCTCTTCAAGACAAAGACTTGAATCCACACGTACTCATTATTTCTCATAATCTCCGCACGCGTATTTCGTCGTAAACAAGGTCATCGACGTTCAAAGAAAATGCCATCGGCCGGTATAGACCTGCCTAGCACGCCGCGCGCTCTAATGGCAGTAAATGGAGCTCGTCTTAATGCATCTTGCGGTCTGGAAGTATACATAAAAACACCTGAGTGATAAATCACCACAGTGACCCTGTTTTGCAGCTTCAAGAGCCACATTATATGAGGAGGGCCGACGTCACAATCAAAGCTACATTAATTCTCATAAGAGGCAAGAGAAAGACAGAGAGAGCGAGAGAGTCGTAATGAGTGACTTGCACTTCGCTTCTGTCAGTAGAATAATAACAGGAAGCGATAATGACCCAGAAGGCTTTAGCACCATATGCCTGGTGCCGCTGTTACCACGTAGGGGTTCAGCTCTTTCGACGTATGTAAGAATTTAATGAGCTCCTGTGTTAGCTAGCCAAGCGGGCTTGGACGGCCGCGGTACAAAAAACGAGAAGCAGAGATCTGTCTTCGAAGAGGGTTCGGCAGGATTGTCTGTCCTTCCTGTGGAACAGTCAGGTCAGCAAAACATCTCCATGGCCACCGGCGTAGATCCAAGGCAGGAAACGGAGACGTGTGTTTTTGTAACTTCGCTTTTTTTTTCCCCTCAGAAGGGGCCCGCGGATTAAAACGCAAAGAGATGCTGAAGGCTCGTCCGCCGCTACCGTCTCAGTGTCAGGCTAACGTGCACCGATTCTGTCACAGGGCTTCAGGGAGTCTGGGGCACAGCACAGGACACCCTGGACGGGCTACCGGGGCGTGCGATCTGCCCAGTGCAGAGACGGAAGCTCACTTAATCGGTTGGAGGAAACTGGAATAGGAGGAGGAGACGTACACAGATGTGGAGAGGAACTCGGGGAGCCATGGGGACAGGAAACAAACCGCCAACCCCTGCATGTATCAGGCTCCGACGCTTCCCTCCGAGCCACTGCGGTGCCTGGCCTCATTTATAAATCACAAATTAACCAGTGAAACAAGTCATATTATGCTCTGATGGAATGTTATTTATATAAGCCGGGAGTATTCTTTGGCCAGTGTTTTTCCACAGATTCATTATCTGTTTTTTTTCTCCGATTTTTGAAGGTAATAAGTAATTACGAGTACTTCAATCGGTCAACCTACTGCCAGGGTACGGCGATGGGGGCTAATAATGTTTTTCTGGTTTGTGGTGCACCTCCCACAAGCGCTGTTTGTAAATGAGGGACACTGAAGTGCAGGATTGTCTGTAATTAGACATGCAGGCTCATGAATATGCATCCGCAAAGTAGGAATCAGTCTGAAATCAGCCATGATCTTGCCATTATCCTCCCCCAGGGATTCTTCTTCTTCTTGCCACTTAAAGTCTGTTTGTCTCCTCGCAAACGTTTGCCCGAGTTCGTCACACGACTCGAGTCGTCTCCTTCGGTGAACGGGTGACAAAAATGCCCGCAGGCGTCCACAGCTTCAGAATGAATCCCGCCCCCAAAATTTTACCCGCCTGTCTTCCATAACCGCGTATCCAGCGCAGGATTGCTGCGGCGAGCCTGGAGACTGTCATGGAAAGCTTAGTGCGGAAGGCGAGGAAGACCCTGAATGGGATACCAGTCCGTGGTACGCGAATTGGGAAATCAGGATACATCAGTGTCCCTCAGTGCTTGTGTTTGGATTGAGTACCTGGAAGAAACCTGTCAGCACAACAAACAACAAACTCAACACACAAACACACTCACAGGGCCGGGGGGGGGGGGATCTAACCAAGCAGTGCCACCCACTGAGCAACCTCCCCCCTCCCCCCGGCCTAAATTAACTGACCTATTTGTGAAATTTGCATTAGGTACATATTAAGGTCGTAACCTATATCCATCTGATTTGGTTACATATTCATTAGAACAGCTATAATAGGCCTCTTTCGATGTCTGATCGAGATGAAGCGAGTCTCTGGCTGGGGATCTATGGCGCAATCTGTTTGGCGAGACTGGCAATGCCACGTGCTTATGCCCATCGCCGCATCGGGACTGGCCAGGGCAGTGAAGCATGTTTCATTTTGGGTGGAGGGGGGAGGCTGCCTGGGGCAGCCCCTCCCTGTAGTGATGCCATTATGGGAGCCCAGGGAGAGGACCTTTGAAAGGGTACTCACAGCACGGAGGGGGGAGGACAGTCAGTCCCTAATGACCGCCAAACAGAGTGGCGTTTTCAGCACCGCCTCCTCGCATTTTCCGTGCCGGCGACCGGGTTCAGAAGCCGGGGAGGGCTGATTCGAAAACGCCCTTCATCACGGGGCTGGGAATTTTTTGGAAAACCACAGAACATGGAGGCCCTGGCATTGCGGAGTCACTGAGGCCATTCATGGGCGCGACGCTCGCGGTCTGCCCTTAAGGTCCGCCTCAACGGACGAGCACGGGCCCGCTGGAACAGCTCTCACTGAGCCCAGCACACGATTTCCAAAAAAATAAATGAAGACGCGAGCAAGGGAAAAAAAGTCCTTTTCCTTAAGGTTCACCTGAAGGTGTATGGATTCTTTCCGTGGTCATTGGTGAGCGCAGCTCCTCGAATAACATGATGAAGGGGGTCCTTTCTGACTGACCGAACAGGAAAAACGAACTGCTTCCCACTTACGGGACACTTAACACGTGCTGTGAATGTGCTCCTGTGTGCTGCCCTGTCAGTCATGGACAGCCTCATAAAAAAAGAAAGCAAGGAGGATCAAGAGGAGGCAATAAATCTGCTCGCGTTTCTGCGGAGGCTCCGAAGGCCGACCTCTGTTACCCAATAATGCTGATCTTCACAGGCTTTGGGTCACGGCCAGGACCAGCTGGCGTCTTTCATATCTGGCACATTGGTCGTAAGTTATTGCTGGTATTTGTGGCTGGATGTCTTTTATAGTACACAGCTTTTATTTGTGCTGATACTGACGGGATGTCGGCCAAGTGCGGTGGACGAAGAGGTCGGCGGAAACGACCTGTGCAGTGGAAGGTTTCACACGCAACCAGAGGCTGCTCGTATATTCAGCACCTGAGCATTATCTGCATGCCTGCGTAGAAATGCATTACTCTGCATTCAGATGGAAACACGATGCGAACCAGAGCACGCGACTTATCAATTTATCAGCAAAATCTACCAAGGTGCCCCCCCCCAAAAAAAAACCTGGCTTTGTGTGACTGATGAAATTTGGACCTCGGAGAAAATAATTGAGAATCCTTCACGATCATGAATAGGAATGCCCCTTACCTAAACTCTTATTGGATGATCGTGGTTGTCCAATAGGAATGCTCCTTACCTAAACTCTTATTGGACGATCATGGTTGTCCAATAGGAATGCTCCTTACCTAAACTCACATTCACTAAACTCACCGTGACTTCTAGCTTTAGTTAACCCAGCTAACTGAGAAATCCTGCTTCGTGGAACACTCCCCATTAACTGGGTACAGACCTATATAATTGACCTATGTCATCTTCTGCCCTACTGAAGAATGCTATGTATATGCCCGAATCAGACATGCAAGACTCTTTAAGCATATGCAGTCCATATAGACATTTCCTCCCTTGTCTCGGTGTTCCAAATCAAGAAGGTTATTGTCAGAATCCCTGCTTTTCATTTTAAATATACAGTTAAGCAAAGCATCAAGAAAAGGCAGTCTATGATCTGCATGAGTATAAAATCGCAACTAAAGGTAATCAGATGTGTAAATTGAGGTGGTAAGGTAATCATCTGGCTCTGATGGAGTCTGCCTGGGATGGAACTGTCCATTACACACTCCCATTTAACACACACAGCCTGCATTGGCAGCGGCACGTGAACATCTGCTCATTTTGCGGTTTCCTCTAGATGCTGGATGGAGATAGCCTTCGGACGGGTGTTCAGCGTCGTGACAGTTGCGAAAACAAACAGCTTCATCGGCTGACAACCACCAGCAAGACCCTCCCTTCACCAGGTTCTCCTTTAAGGTCTACCTCTTCCTTGGCCGTGTGGATGTACACGTCTGTGCTTCTTTGTTTCGTCACAGGTGACACTTCATACCCCCGGAGTATATTACTCTCCCACGTCCGTCTCCAATTGACGCTGTTACTAGGCAAGTGAGTTAGGGCACCACAGCTGCCTTTGTACCAGAAGTAGGACAGTCGTTCCATATGTGGACAGTCGGACTTAAAACCTCAAAGAGAGATAGAGGAGTCCTTGGGTGATGAGGAACTGCAGCCTTCATTTGAGAAAGGGCTTGTTTTGTTTCCCATATTCAGATTGATGCCAGCCACCAGTACAGACCGTAGCCAGAATGATGGTGAGGATTACTTCCTTAAGACTGAGGCCAATGAGGTGTGAGTAATGCCCATTCAGCCAATGAAAAGGCAGCGAGGAGTGCCGGCAGGTCATGTTTCAAGGAACTTCTTTCCCATCGAGGCTGAATTCCACACCGTTTGAGCCTAAGGGCCTGCTCTCGATAAGGACAGCATTGAAGGTTTGTGATGAAAAATGCCCTCAGGTCTTCACGGACATTTTCCACAGAGACCCATTAAGCTTTAAAAATGCTGTTGAGATGGCACTGGAAATGTTTTTGAGAATTCTGCTGGAATGTTTTTGAGAATTCTCTTGAAAATGGTGTTGGGAATTTTGTTGGGAACACTGCTGAGAATGCTGTGGAGAATTTTGTTGGAATTGCCATTGGGAATGGCACTGGGAATTCTATTAAGAATTCAGTTGGGAATATTGTTGGAAATGCCATTGGGAATGGGATCAGGAATTCTACTGATAATTCTGTCGGGAATGTTGTTGAGAATTCTGTTGGGAATGTTGTTTAGAAGTTTCTTGGAAAAGCCATTGGGAATGGCACTGGGAATTCTATTGATAATTCTGTTAGGAATGTTAATTGCATTGAGAATGGCATTAAGATTGATTTGACTGGCACAGCCCAGAGGAGCCCAATACCACGATGCCATTGTGCCCCTTCACCCCCCAACATGAGGGGTAACACGCAGAGTAAAATCCTGACTGTGAACTCATGTCCCACTTTCTCTCTCCCAGACTCTCTCTCTCTCTCTCTCTCTCTCCCCCAGCCTGGCAGATCTGCACACTACCATCTGCAAGATGCTTGGTCACCCTCCCCCCGTTGAGTAAAGTGTTTTGTTACACAGCAGAGAGTGGTCCACTATCAGAGGAACAGAGCCGGGCCCAAGGCAATGAATGGAACCTTTTCTGCTGGTCCTGGTCCACAATGGCCTCCTTTGAAAAGTCCTGAAATTCAGGAGAACAGCTTTATCCTCAGTGGTATGTGGGAGTCTTTTTTCCTACAGTGGTAAAAAGGGAAGACGATTTAGCTCAATCTCTGGCTTTGCAACCATGTCTAATCCCCAAGGATCACAAATAATCTGAAGATTGCTCATAAAGGCCAAAAATTACATTTACTTGCTTGGCTGTTGCATTTGTTCAAATCCACATAAAAAAAATGCAGCCATTCATACACATTTTGTTAGAGCAGTGTTTTCCAGTCTGGTCCTCGGGGACCCACAGCAGTCTGCGTTTTCTCTACCTCCCAGTTCCAAATTGTGGACTGTCTGGCAGGGAGCAAAAACATGGACCGTGGGTCCCCGAAGACCAGACTGCAAAACATTGTGTTAGAGTATACCTTGTTCAAGGGCCCGAAGAAGCAGATTCTGCCCTACATGCTACAGATGCTTCATGTCCACACTACCTGCTGCCCCATTTTACTTCATTGACAGAAATGTGCCGCTCCTCAGTCCCAGTGCCAAACATGCTAGAAAACAAGAGAAGAAAAGGGCAGCCCAGGACACTTATTGAGCTGTCTGGGCAGGGAAAAAAGATCATCTAGCAGCGAAGGGGGTGGAGCAGCACTCAACCAGTGCTGGGAAAAACACCGTGTGCCCGTCAGATGGAGCAGAAAGGTCAGACCCCATCGTGTGTGGGGGGACCATCACTGCTAAGAGGTACGGGAACAAGGTGACAAGTAGAATCTGTTGAATATCTGAACAGCTAAGAGAGCTGCAGGGAATAGCACTGGATAGTCTATTGAGAATGCTTTGGGAATGTTATTGGGAATAGCATTGGGAATGCTGGTGGGAATGCTGTTGGGAACATTGTTGAGAAGGTGAAAAGCAGAATCCTCTGAATATTCACACAGCTATGAGAGCTCGGCGAGGAGAGGTCTGGCGGTCGGCACCTGCTTCCATCTTAGCAGATGAAAGAGGCCGTCATGGGAGAAAGTGTGTGAATGGATGGCAATTTGCACCATGCTCTAAGGAAGTGAGACTGAGGAGAGATTTAAATGCTGCACCACCTGACTCTTATTAAGAAGCCAAACATTCGGTTGATGTAACATGTTGCCTCAGATGTTGCAAATCAAGCCCTCTAAATAAATATAGCTCCGGAAAAACCACACCTGGCCATGTTCTGCAATGCCTCTGTTCCCGGTTTCCTGTCCATGACATCCACCCATTTTCCTACACCTGACTCCAGCCGTTTTCAATTATTTCCTGTCGCCTCCTGTCTTTTCTCGTTCCGAGCTGCTTGGCCGAAGGAGGAAATGAAGTCAAGTCCGCTGGCTCAGGAGCCCCGGAAATAGCACCTGGAGGGAATGCACCCACCGCGGGCACTTCCTCTCTGTTTCCTGGATTTAAATAGGAACAATGGGTGAGGAGAAATGACCTCCGCGGGCAAGGCCCCGAGACTGCGTGCAAAAGGCTGCATTTCTGATGTAACTTGTTTGGCTGATTTATTAAAGAGAGCCCGAAATTTGCAAATATTAATGCTCTCAGCTGTCTGTGGCCAGATTTCTCTGAAAATCAGCCATGTAGGGTCAGCCCTGCCATTTTGGCTCTGGGTTTGGAGAAGTTGCATGGAAATAATAGTAGGAAGCTGGTTTAACAGATGAATAAGCGGTCGCCAATGCTTGCTGAGATGTTCAGTTTGGAATACGATGTACGTAATCTGTATGTTTGAGATCCGTCAGTGCCAGAGAGCATTTCCATTATCTGCAGTGCCTCATTGGTTATGCTGTGTGTGATATCTGAGGTTCAAGAAGTAGCTTTGGAGGGGGGGGGCAGTTAGGGATCACGATGTAGGTCATTAATGCGGAGAGACTCCTGTTCAGTAAAATGTGGGATTTTCATTTCTTTGGCATTGTCATTCTGTATTTTTGACTGAAATTTACATTCGGGTGGACGGCTACTCCAGTGTCATGCAGTTTAAACATGCTCTATAATGGCCCATGTCTGTACTTAGCAGACGATTACGAAAAATGGTTTCTTTGTGATTTCTGACAAGGGTTTTTCTCATCGAATTCAAGAACTAACTAACCTTTGTGTTAGGAAAGCGAGGATCTCAACCCCAATATGTGGTTTCCTACTCCAGTACAACATATTGGGGGGGGGGGGCACCCTGTTCACAGTGATGCAGCTAAAAGCATCACATAGATGTTCCCCATCCATTCACACAGTCATCTCAGCTGTTGTGGAGGATCTGGGAGTCTCCCGCAAATTGACAGCAGGGGCCTGTATCACGAACCAGGATTTTGCGCTTAGTCGGATAACTTGTCGGATTTAAGGTAGTCTGGGATAACGTATGGGGACAAAGATGAATACCATTTAAACTGACAGTCGCTAATGATGCACAATGTCCTGCTGTTCCGCTATTTAGCTGCGGTAAAATTAGCTAGCAAGTTTTAGTCCCCTTACCCTGTCCCACTGGTTCAACAAATTTAATTCCACCACCAGCACCCCCCCCCCCCCAAATCACACAAGCCAGATACTACAGTTTATGGTATTTTAAAAAGCAATGCCATTCCGGAATTTTCCAATAAAATTTCCCAGGGGGGTGGGGGGTTATCATAATACCAGCCAAACCAAGCCTGTGCCCCTACGGTTGTCCCCCATCCTCCTCCATGACATCAGTGTGCCTCAGGTGGGATGACTGCTCACAAGATGTACTGGGTTGATGATTTTCTACAGATAAAACTTCCCCTAATCCCTGCTGGGGTGGTGCTTATCTATGCGATGCGGCTGTGATGTGGGTTTTAAGCTGCTCTTCGCTGGGGAAATCCGCAGTCTGCCCTACACGTTTCTGAATACACCATGAACGGGAGGAAGAAACCAGCGGTCTATCATTATAAGCCGTAATTTAACAGTGCTACCCAGCATTTATGTTTAAAAAAGGTAATTAATTAGGAAATGTCAATTAAAAACCGAGCAAAGCTAAGTTCCTCAGTATATATGTTGGTAGTTTAACTCAGTGTTTCCCAGCCCGGTCCTCGGGGACTCCCAGACAGTCCACGTTTTTGCTCCCTCCCAGGATCTGATGTGATGGGAGCTGGGGGTAGCAAAAACGTGGACTGTCTGGGGTCCCCAAGGTCCGGGCTGGGAAACACTGGTGTAACTAATTGGCTAAGAAGTAACGCTCCTTAGTCTATATGCATGTTCTCCATGAGTCAGATTGTTTTCCAAAGGCTGCAGTTAGGCTAATTGGCTTCACTAATCTGCCCATAGACTGTGTGTCTTTCTGTCTGTCCAGCGTGAAGCCCAGCCTTCTGCCCTATGCTGCCTAACCCTGGTCAGGATGGGCAGTTAGAAGATGGATGTTTATTAAGGAGAACTGAATGTGAAATAAATTGGATTTCACCTTGTACTGATCTGCCCTGAATTTTAAATAAACCTCTGTCCTTCTTAGCCAGAGTTTCTCTGACGCCTTTGTCTGATTTAAATGTTGAATCGGCTTCCACATTCCCGCAGCGGTCGTTCTTACCTACACCAATGCTGCTTATCTGCTTCACTCCCTCACTTTGTATTACATATTTCTTTAATTGGACTGTGAAAAAACATTGCGTTCATATGAACTCTTTTTCCATGAATAATATCCCAAAATGCCACTTTGGGGGGTAGTGGGGGGCAGGGCCATGGGGGTGTCGTTTGTGAGTTATCTGCCAAATAAATGGTGGCACGGTCTTTTAGTACATGCCCTGGCCTGTCTCTGTTATTACCCACCAGATAACGCTTGTGTATTACATTACAGCATTTATGTCGGGCCGCTACCTGACATAGCATCGAATTTGCTGTTGTGCTCAGAAGGCTTTGTTTGGTTTCGCCTTTGCTGGGAAACATAAGACCAGGATGAGGTCTCTGTGATTCCATTGTCGTTTATCCTCAGCTCACTGCTTCAGAAACAAAAATGCGAACACAGCTCCAAACCTCACGGAAACGGTGACAAAAATGTTCGTGTGGAAAAAAAACCCACACAGACACAGAACACATTCATCCATCCCTTTATCTTCCTGCTGCTTATTTAGTGCAACACTGCAGGCAGACGATACGTGCATTTCAAGTAATTTTAAGATAAGTGCAATATTCTTTCAGCTAAAGAAATAAAGGAGAAAAATGGTACTGACATATTTTATAGTCGAGACATGTTTTACACAACAGTATACAGGATAATCTGCAAAGCAAAGGAAGATATTCAGAAACAGGATTCAAAATTGTAATAGACTCAGCACTCAAAAGCAGAAGACAGGACTCCTGAAAGGAGTGATTTTTCACAAACTGTGTGCTGAAAATGTGACACAAAGCTAATTAAGTTTGAAATAAACATCCAAGGCCAGGCACAGAAAAACTGTGGCAACCTGCTTATGAACTCGAGATGAAATGAGATGGTACTTTTTCCTAGGAAATACATGAATTTAAATTGCAATAATGGATGGTTTCCACCATAACTGCAGGAATATTATGTATTATTCTGATTGTGTTTTTGTTTTTAAGTTGTTCATGATAGGACTTATTTTGGCTTTGCAATAAATTGCAGCATATATTAAGTTTGCATTATTGTCTTGCATAGTTTCAGCATCCCTCGTAAACCTGCTACTGAAATCGTAATTCCCTACGGCCGCTTCAGAGATGTTCCAGCCTGGGGAATCTCACATGGGAGATGGTTTGAAAGGTTTGAAAACATGTTACCAGCTGCAATTTTTGCACGTTTATTATTTACTGTGACATAAAACAGCCACTATTTCCCATTGGGACTGGTAGAGTAACACAGTGCAAACTGGAATTTTCGGTGAATGCATCAGAGCTAGAAAACAAGGACACCAGGAATACCACAAAATGAATGACTTCCGAATAGGAGTGGACTGCTTCAAATTAGGATTGTGGTGCCGCACAACTCAGCATGACATTTAGTTCTCTGTGGAACAGGCTTTCTGGCTTCTGGTATAAAGCTAGACCTCTTAAATTTAGGATTCTGACTGGTTATGTACATAGAAGAGCATTACTTAATTTGGAAAGAAATTACTTATGAAACATTATACCAAAGGTCTTTGAACCTTTTCACACTGCTATTATAAAGTTTATAAAGCAAGTAATGTATCTTTATGCACTCAGGCGGCAGAGTCAACCACGCAGCCTTGCAGAGTCTGACCAGGCATAGTAAATCCGAACCACATAGAAATACAAAGTTTACTCAGTCATAATGGATTCTATAGCTGCTTTCAATCTGGGCTCAGCACCCTAACCAATGCCCACATGTTTGTTTCTGTGGCAGATACATGAAGTAAAAAAAATCTCGATGACATCGACTTGCGCTCAAACATTTTTAAGGACTTTTACGTATGTCTGTGTCTGTGTTTCTGTACTGGATGGAAAGGTGATGTGGAGACCCTCTGCATTTCGGTGAACGTCTCATCGTGGGGAGTTGAAACCAAAAAGTGGGTAATTTCAGTGGGATTTTTTTTTTTAAAGTTCACTTTTGAAAAGTGTACAAAAAAATATGTCTTGCACGCTTTACTTCTGAGGCCAGCTAGACACTCGACGCAGATGCAGAACAATGTCTGCATTTCAAGGGACTCGCAGATATTGTTAACAGGGAGGGAGATGAGTGCATTCCAGATTTGCACTCGCTAAAAGTGAAGAGCGCTGTGAAGAGCATCTCCATCTGCAGATACGGATAACGAGCGATGACACGCCGATGTCCGTGGAATACCTAGCTGATGTACTCCTATTGCATCTGACTGGACATTTCCTGTGGCTTCGGGTGTCAAATATTTATGGGTTTCTCCAGGAAAACTTACCATTAATTCACACTTGCACATAGCTGGAGATCGACTGCTGTCAGATAGTATTCCAGCTAGCCTGGAGGACAGTGGGGATGGGAAAAAACAGGAGTAAAATGCACAGCGATAAACAGACAAAGAGACTAAAATCAGGCTAAACAGGTATAAAGAGACTGACAGAGGAACAGAGATGGGTATATTTGAACCAGGCTTCCCAGGAAGCAAATAGCTATACATTTGTTAATCGGACGGGGCCTGTCTGTTTTCCTGATAAGTCTTTCACATTACTCTCCCGTGGGGACGAACTGTCTTCCCACTGAAGGGAAGGCTGCTATTAAGCCCGCGAGCTGGTAAACAACGCCAGCTTTTCCAGTGGGGGTTCTGTAAAATGCGACAAGGAGGACCGCATTAATCAACTCTCGGATTCCTCATGTTAACAGTTGTTTAAACAAGTGCTTGCCTCAGAGGCAGATGGGGAACACCACGCTAATGCTGCTGAGATGCTGACGGGATGGTCTACCATGCCGGCTATCACAGCATGCTGCCATTTATCATACCTGCTCACAGGGAGAGAGATCAGTGTTAAACGCACCGAAGTCCTTCCAGGACTGAATGGTACGATGTCTCTGATGGGCAGAAGAAGGAAGTACAGGTAAGCAGAGCTGGAAATTTCAGGTCCAGAAAATGAAAATCAGGACTGTGATTTTATTTCAACCAACCAGTTGAGTACTCTGTGACGCTGACTCTTTATACTCAACTGTTGGTTGAAACAAAATCACAGTCTGGATTTTCATTTTCCAGACCTGAAATTTTCACCTCTTGACGTAAGTCACATATTTACCCAGTTCACCGGGAATATGCTTTCAGTGATTAATCATTTATTTTTTATCCAAGGCTTGGTGCATGGTGGTTAGCGCCGTTGCCTCATACTTGTACGACCAGGGTTCGAGTATCTGCAATGGCTGTATGTATGTGGAGTTTTCATGTTGTCGAGGGGTTGCCCCAGCCAAGCCGAAAACATACTAAGGTCAGTTGGAGTTCCCAAACTGCTCTTATGTTAGGACTCCATTCTTGGGTACCAACAAGTACATGTAGGACCCAGACCCTGGTGACTCTGTGTAGGACAGACCCATCTGACACTTACCCACTTGTCCTCTGTGGGGTCATTCCAGAGCCTATCCCCGAAGCATCAGATGTGTGGCAAGTGTCGTAGAGATTTCAGTCCCATATGGTATTCTGGGTTGTGACGAAGCTTTAATACTGAGCTCAACCACCGTTCCAGCGAAAGTTACCACGGAAATGCTCACCGAACTTTAAGTTAACATCTTTTTTATGGTAGTACACTGACAGCTTGCGTCCACTGAAACCAGCTGGGGGAGGCATATACCCTTATTACAGCCTGCAACTTATGCGTCTAACCACCTGCAAGCAGCCCCCACTCTACTGTAGCTTTCTGCGGTTTTCCTGTTCTGTCCGACAAGCGCTTCAAACTTTCAATATAAGAACATAAGAACATAAGAACTATACAAACGAGAGGAGGCCATTCGGCCCATCAAGCTCGCTTGGGGAGAA